>JAEIGQ010000349.1:0-161023 GCA_018904275.1 Lordiphosa clarofinis | reverse complement strand
TTGAAACTCGGTTTGTGCGACAAAATACGAAATAATTTGAAATGCGGATTTTTTATCGTCGGTAAACCCGTGAGAAAAAAACGGTCGGAAAAATTCTGTATTTTTAATCCGATTGTCTTGAAAACTCGGTTTGAAAGGTCAACATCGGAATTAATTTTGTTTTTTTTTCCGATGTTGAAATACTGCCGAAGCCCACTGGGATGTGGGTGGTAAGGGATGTAAAGTGTGTGGAATGTAGCGGAAATTGGGAGCGATGTGTGTGGGTGGGATCTGGGTGAAATTAAGTGGGAAGTGGGGGGATGTGGGCGGGAAGTGGCGGGTTAGGGCGTGTAATTGGGCGGAAATTGGCGGGAAGCGGGTGGGAGATGTGGGTGGGGTGGGCGGTTTGATGGCGGTAAGGGCGGAAATTGGCGGGAAATTGGCGGGAAGTGGGGTGGGATGTGGTGGGCGTGGATTACGGAGAGTCATGGGGGGTGGGTGGTATGTGGTGGACGAGGGCGGGAAGTGTGTGGTATGTGGGCGGGAAGGTGGGTGATGGGTGGGAAATGGGTGGTAAGTGGGTGTGCGTGTTGTACTATTGAAGGCGCAGCGAAGCGCGACGGGTTATTTGCTAGTCTCTATATATATATAAGAGAGTGTCCTGACTGATTCACTGACTGATTGGCAATCATCGCACAGCCCAAACGGTAAGAGATAGAGGGCTGTAATTTTCACAGGAGTTTCAGTTGGTGGTGAAAGTGCGTACTAAGACGGGGTTTTGGAAAATTCCATCCGTAAAAGTCGGAAAAGCGTCGGAAAAGTTTGTATGGGAAAAATGTTATTTTTCATCCGATTGACTTGAAACTTGGTTTGTAAGCTTGGTACGCGAAATATTTTGACATGTGTTTTCCCGATTTTGGAAAATCCGCCCACGAGGAAAATGGCGGGAAAAATTTTGCATAAAAAATGATTTTTCATCCGATTGGCTTGAAACTCGGTTTGAAAGGAAAGTGGGTGAAATGAATTGAAATGTGATTTTCGAAGTTGGAAAATTTGACCCAACGGTCGGAAAATTCTGGAAAATTTTGCATGAAAAACTACTTTTCATCCGATTGGCTTAAAACTCGGTCTTGGAAGCACAAAATACGAAATGTTTTGAAATGTGATTTTTTAATGTCGGAAAATCCGCCCACGAGGAAAATGGTTGGAAAAATTTGCATGCAAAAAACTATTTTTCATCGATTGTCTTGAAACTCGGTTTGAAATGTCAAAATCGGAATTAATTTTTGTATTTATTTTCCGATGTTGGAAATACAGTTCAGTGGAAGCCCACTGGGATGTGGGTGGAAAGTGGTGGTAAGTGGATGTAGAGTGTGTGGAATGTAGCGGGATTGGGAGTGATGGGTGGGATGTGAGGGATGTGGGAAGTGGGTGGAATGCGGACAGAAAGATGGCGGGATGTGAAGGAAGAGGGCGGGAAGTGGGTGAGATGTGGGAAGGAAGTGGGCGGAAGTGGGTGAGATGTTGGGTGGGATGTGGGGGAAATGGGTGGGATGTAAGGGGAAGTGGACGGGAAGAGGGCTGAAAGAGGGTGGGATATGGGTGGGTGGAAATGGGCAAGGGGGTGCTGTGTGGGCGGAAGTGGTGGAATGTGAGCGGAAATTGGCGAAAGTGGGTGGGATGTGGGTGAGATGTGAGCGGGATGTGAGCGAGAAGTGGACGGGAAGAGGCGGGAAGAGGGTGTATGGGTGGGTGGGTGGCGGTAAATTGGCGGGGAAGGGGGAAATGGGCGGGAAGGTGGATGTGAATTGAAAGTGGTAAGTGGATGTGCGTTGGTTTCTATACTGATGAAGGCGCAGCGAAGCGCGACGGGTTATGTGCTAGTTATATATATAAGAGAGGATGGTATATGCACATATATGCCAGCGCCACTGGCTATCTTCAGTTATGCTGACGCTGCGTTAATGTGTTATGTGCCCAACGGAGATCGTATTACTCTGCACTTGAAATGTGCTTGGGTCTTAGACATTGTAACAAAGTGTTACAGTGTGTATTTTATATAAAGTATTGAGTACAGTGTGTACTCTATATGTGTGCATATTACAGTAACGACTGTAAAGTTATACCCTTCTAGATATGGCTGGAGTTTCCGAATGGCCCAAACTATCGCCAAACATTCTTTCTCGGTCGCTGAATAATTTCTTTCGGCCCCGTTTGAAGTTCTACTGGCATAGGAAATTACTCGCTCCCCTTCCTCTCCTACTTGGGTGAGAATGGCCCCGATTCCATAATCTCTGTCATCCGTTTGTAAAATAAACGGTCGTTCAAAATCAGGACATGTTAAAACGGGATCTGAAATGAGTTTTTCCTTTACTTCCTCAGATGCCCGTTGCCTTTCTGGTGTCCATTCCCACTTTGTGCCTTTCTTTAATAATGCATTCAGTGGATGGACCAATGTTGCGAACCATGGTACAAAACGTCGGTACCACGAAGCCACACCCATGTACTGTCTTAATTCTCGTACATTGGTCGGAGGTTTTAGCTCAGACGTTTGCTGCTACCTCTCTGAAATGTGGCTGGAGCCGACGAGACCAAATGGCATAACTCGCCATTGAAAGAGCTCCTCGCCCTGGCACCGTAAATGCTGTTAATGCTCGGCTTTCTGCCTCCATAGGGATTTGCCATACCCATCTTTGAGATCTAGGCTACTAATAAACTTCGCCTCTCAATTGGTCTAGTATATGGTTATTCCCTGGGCGGGGGAAGGCATATTTTATTGTCCGCGCATTACACCGTAAAATCCATGCAGAGCCTCCATTTGTCTGTCTTCTTTTAACCATAACTATAGGGCACTGTGTGGACTATTTGATGGCTCAATGCAGCCTTTCGCCAACAGTTCGTCTACCTGCGTATTTAGTTCCGCTTGCATTTTCGGGTTTTTAGGGAAATAACGTTGCTTAATTGGACGATCGTCCTTTACTACTATGCGGTGTTCCGCCACTGTTGACGTACCGGACATTTCCGCGAAAGTGGATAACTCTTCTTTTAGAAATTTTTTTATTAATTCCATCTCCGAGGGGTTTCTCTCTGTTTTATTATTTCTGCCTTCCGTCCCTATTTCCACTGCGACTGTTAATTTTTCCTCTAACCAGCCGTTTCTCCTTCCACGCTGAGGAATTTGATATAATGCCCTCCGCAAGACATTTCTACTCCCATTCTACCAAGAAATCCCATCCTAGCACCAGGGAATCTATAATTCCTGGCATTACTAGCAGGGATATTAATCTTGTCCGATTCCAAAAGCGATTTCCACTTCTATCGACTTTTCGATCTGACTTCTTCTGCCATCGGCCAACTTCACCTGCTTCCGAATATATATCCACTTCCCGGCGTCTCGCAACGATTCAGCTAACGTATAGCTGATGAAACAGGTCGTGGCCCCTGTATCCACCGTTGCCTTGATTTCGTGTTTCCCTATTTGAACTGTTGCCATCAGTTGCTCTCCTTCATCCTGTAATTTTCCTATTAGGATTGAGGGGCTGTTCGTGGCGACGCCCGCTCGTCCCTCGCTTGCGGGGGTCGTCGATCGTTTCCCGAGCTTTTACAGCAGTTGAAACTTCAGACTCCTACTCTTCCGCACTGCCAACAAAATAGTACTTGAGGGTCTCTGCACTCTCTTGACCAATGTCCTACCTGTCCACAACGTCTGCAAGCTTGGGCTTGGTTTGGTACAAA
This sequence comes from Lordiphosa clarofinis, assembly GCA_018904275.1. Taxonomy (NCBI): domain Eukaryota; kingdom Metazoa; phylum Arthropoda; class Insecta; order Diptera; family Drosophilidae; genus Lordiphosa; species Lordiphosa clarofinis. The sequence goes on along the minus strand of JAEIGQ010000349.1, from coordinate 157,309 downwards.
AGTGTTCGCTCTGTTAACATTTCTTGGCGTCGGTTGTGGTTCTGCCTGGCTCCCTTCCATACAACGCCGGCATGCTTCCACTTTCCCAGGCAAAAATTCGTTCCCGTGCCACTATTGTGTCCCTCGGTCTGTTTTCTTCCCAAAACCTTTTTTTATCGTTTTCCAACGCCTCGAAATCGTCCGCTAACCCCATTAATGCATCCAATGGAGCAATCATATGGTCGGACAAACATTCTGAGTGCTGGCGTGCTATTAGACAGTGGAACAAAAAAATTTTTTTTGCCTGGGACTGGGACCAATAAATTGTAAACTAGAGGCATCAGGTAGCAACACCTCTGGAGCACGTCAAGTTCGGGTTTAATGGGCACACTATACTAGCAACACAAAGTTACAATCTGTTGCTGGTTAAAGAAAATGAAAGCTAAAATTTTAAAAATTCACCAAAGATGGAAGGAATCCACCAGTATTCTAATATAAAATTCCCGCTTCAACGGATAAACGGTTAGTACCATGCCCATAGAATTCTAACTTCAGAAAATGGAATTAAGGAAAAACCACTCGATAGGGTAGCCTAAAGAGGTTAACTATATTGAGATACGGACTAATGTGTACTTAAGAGATGGTAACATGCATCAGAAAAACCGCGATGATGGGTACCTTACATTTGACAAAGCACCCATCATCGAGGCAATGTAGGCCATAAACTAGAGATCCAAATAGACTGAATCGCGTTTCGATGCATGTTACCATCTCTTAAGTACACATTTTATTAGTCCGTATCTCAAATATAGTTAAAATCTTATACAATTCTATCGAGTGGGTTTTCCTAATTCCATTTTCTAAGTTAGACCTCTATGGGCATGGTACTAACCGTTTATCCGTTAAAGGCGGGAATTTTATATTAAGATACAGGTGATTCCTTACATCTTTGGTGAATTTTTCAAAATGTTAGCTTTCATCTTCATCTTCTTTTAACCAGCAACAGAGGTTGTAGGTTAGTGTTGCTAGTATAAAAGTGCCCATTAAACGTGAACTTGACGTTCTACAGAAAAACTGGAGCATGAGGTACTGATGCCTCTAGTTTCACAATTTATTGGTCCCAGTCCCAGGCAATTTTGAGTGTTTCACAGTGTTATCATAAATTCTTTGAGCTGTGTCGCTTGTGACCATTTTAACGGACGCATTAAGGTTTGCATCTCCACCATATAAACCTTAAAAGTTTCCCCTAACCTTTGTTTTCTCATATGTACCTCTTGTTCCATTTTTTGGAAATAGTCTCGTGGCAGCAAATACCCTTCAAAACTCTCCACGAATGTCTTCCACGTGGACCACTTCTTATTATTTGCTACAAACCAGTTAAATGCCATTCCTTTTAATAGTTCTGGCATTGTTCTAGGCAACATGTCTAGGTCAAGCCCGTATGTGTTTGCCGACCATTCTACTCTTTCTAAAAAATCAAATGGTTTCCCTTTACCGTCGAAGCTAAATCCCCATTCGCGCACCTGTGTTGCACTGGTTTGTGTTATTGTTGGAATTCCTGTTTCGCGTGACTGGCCGTGCAACGAGGCTCTGCGCAATTCGGGAATTGAAAACTCCTCCAGGTTTAATCCTCCCACTGCACCCAGTAGTTGGTGCTTAGGCGAATTCCTGCTGTGCCTTCGGGCCCATTCCTCGATTTGAGGTCCTAATATGGGATCGGATTCCATTTTCTGGAGTCCAATCCCCGAAAACTTTCCTCTTTTTCTCCACTGTTCCCTCCATCTTGATGCCTGCTTCTGGTCCATATCTGACAAGTTCCTCTTTTTTTGAAGTTATACACCCATGACCGTACCATTTTGTTTCTTTTGTACCTTTTTTTCTTTTGTTTAATCTGTACCCTTTTTCCAACCTTTCGTCACCACCAAACCACAAAACCACGTTGGGCGCCAGTTGTAACGAACCTTTGTTCTGCCGGCTTCTGCTCAGGGCAGTCGTGGATCGCTCCAACAAATTTATATTGTGGAGTTAGTGGTTGAAATGATAAGACGGTTTTGGTTCGATTGTGTTGCCAGTTTATTGGCCTTAAAATACTAAATTTACAAGCTGGCTTATCTCTATTTTGCTTATCTTCTACCGCTTATGATCTAAGACTTAATTAACGCCTTTACTCCTTTTGCTACTTCAGACACCGCTGGCACCACGATTCGCTCGAGCACGTTTGCTGGTACGCAAAACTCGACGGCTCTCGTTTGTAACCGCACAGCTACTGTCTTGAAGCTATGTACTCCTGGCAGGAGGCTCAGCTTGCACCCTTTCTCGCTGGCACCACGACTTCGTCAGGCCCACTGGCAAGTACGCTCAGTTACGCCGACCCTCGTTTCAACGCTCAGCTCGATGGTCTAAAAATAGGCTTTCTCGCACTCACTCTGCCCTTTTCCTGTGACAATCCTTGGATCCGTTGGTGATTTCCCTCGACGTTCCTTTGGCTCCACTCACTCGCGTTGGTGTTCGCACTCGCTTGAAAATAGCGCACTGGGACTTGGCACTCGCTTTGAAAATGACCGCACTAGGTCGTATATTCGACTGACCCGCATCTCGAGCAGCGAGCTCTTTTATAGCCACCTGCTTCGACTGCGTCTTTGTTTTGCCAAGTCCCGTTGTTGCCATGCGCCGCCCGATCAGCGGAATTTTCCATTGGTCTCCGTTTTGGCCTCCGCGAGTACGAGTGTGATCCCTCGTCGTAGTCTAGCTATCTCCTTTCCACAGCAACTCCAGCGGTTCTTTAAGCAGCGCTCCGCTGCGCTCCAACGGTACTCCGTCTCCTCCTCTGCGATTTGCCCTTCAGCTCCTGCAACCAATTCTGCCGTACCCCTTAACCCTTGTGCGGCCACATGGTTTTCGTTTTTAATCGTAAATGTAAATTGAAATCTACAATATAACTCTAAATATACATTTAACTATAACACAGTGCTACAGTGCGAAATAACCTGGGTATTGGCATAGCGTACGCTGTAGAGCAGGTCGCGTATAGCACTTCCTCATACTTGGTTTTCCTCGGGGACCCCCAAAATCTGAAGTTATGGCCCAAAAACCGCTTTTTGCTTTTTTACCTCACTTAAATAGATATAACTCGCGAATGGACCGTCTGATTGCTCATAACCTTATCAATTCCGATAGCCACGAGAGGGATCTAAAACATTATAATCATTGGTTTGACTAATTTAACGCGATGGCTGAGAAATGCGGATTACAGATCTGGCATTTTCAACTTTTTTTTCATAATTTGTACTTTGACCACCACTGGTTTCACTATTTTATTCTAGGCGATTTTTCGTTAAAGTTTATTATAAAAGCCCAGTTAATTCTGCGTTGAACAATTGTTCTCCCGATGAATTTGGTTACCTAATGGCGAAGTTATTCGCGGATATCTGAGCACACTTCGGAAATCTAGTATTTTTTTTTAGTGTGTTGACAGAAAATCGATTGACTTAACATTAATGCCCCTGAAAGTATAGTTTGCTAAAGTTTGGAGGGAAATTTAAATATAGTTTTTCATTTTATTGCACAATTACATAAATGTTTACATATTTGTTTGACAATTTTGGACTTAGACTATTCCTGTTAGAGTACTGTTACCCTATGGGGCTAGGATAAACTGCAGTCAAGTCAACAATTAATGAATCTTCACTACAGAGGTACCATTTTTATACCCGTTGCTTGTAGAGTAAAAAAGGGTATACCAAAGTCGTGCAAATGTATGTAACAGGCAGAAGGAATCATTTCCGACCACATAAAGTAAATATATTCTTCATCAGTATGACGAGCTGAGTCGATTAAGCTTTGTCCGTCCGTCTGTCTGTTTCTACGCAAACTAGTCCCTTAGTTTTGAAGCTATCGAGCTGAAATTTTGCACAGAGTATTCTTTTGTCTGCACGCTGCTAATATGTCGGAACCGACCGGATCGGATGACTACTCTTGTAGCTGCCATACAAATGATCGGTCAAAAACTGGTTTTTTCTCAATATTATCAGTCCATTAGTAAGAATCAGCAGCTCTGATTTCTGCTGCTACTGTTGCACAAAAATACATCCAGAGCATACACTGCCGCAGGTACAGAGTTTCTTATTGTCAGGATCTACCGACTTTCTTACTTGTTTTTTATTCAGCGTATGTTTAAAGCATATGATTTAAATTCCGGTAATCATAGCGAAATGGTTTGATGGCTCGTGTCCGCTTGAGTGTAGGCGCTTTTTTATTGAGATTATATTTTCAATTCGTATACTCTATTAAAGGCCTTGATTGGCGGAACTCTGATATGATAAGCGCCAAAGGAACCAAATTTGGATAAAGAATCTATAAAAAGCTCAAAATCAGGTTTAATTTAAAACTTTGCTACTCAATGTAAAACAATTTATGGGCACATTAGCGGCATGTATTTTAAAGATGTAGAAGATAACAAATACCTATTAATATTCAAACTCCTTATATGCGCAGGTATATAAAGTTTGTTATAGACTAAGCCAAGCCGCATTTCGGTATTTCGGAAAGTTTCGAATCACTTACACTTTTGAGCCCTGCAGAGCACGCAGAACAAATGTACTCAGGAACGAACCAACTGTTAAGCCATACATCGACCTTAAAAATTAAGTAGTACATTTCCATCGTGGACTTGTTTTCTTTAATTGAAAACCGATGCTTCTCATCCAGAAGCCAACCACAGATGAAACAAAACTTATTTCTTTTATCTCACATTGTGAAGAAACTTTCACTCGTTTACTCTCCACACAAAGAAGTTATTATATTGACAAAGTTCGCCCCGGTTACTATTTTTACCAGTGCATGGAAAATACGCCGAATTATAAAAAACCGAGACAGGCAAAACTAACTTCTTCTGTGTCGAAGTTTTGATACACTTGAAAACGCTTGACTCAACGGTTAGCGACTTCGACCAAACTTCGCAGATCAGCTTAAAAACATTTAATAATACCCATGACCGTGATTGAGAGCTGTAATATTGAGAAAAACCAGTTTTTCTCATTAAAAACCAGTTTTTGACCGATCATTTGTATGGCAGCTACAAGAGTAGTCATCCGATCCGGTCGGTTCCGACATATTAGCAGCGTGCAGACAAAAGAATACTCTGTGCAAAATTTCAGCTCGATAGCTTCAAAACTAAGGGACTAGTTTGCGTAGAAACAGACAGACGGACGGACAAAGCTTAATCGACTCAGCTCGTCATACTGATGAAGAATATATTTACTTTATGTGGTCGGAAATGATTCCTTCTGCCTGTTACATACATTTGCACGACTTTGGTATACCCTTTTTACTCTACAAGCAACGGGTATAAAAATGGTACCTCTGTAGTGAAGATTCATTAATTGTTGACTTGACTGCAGTTTATCCTAGCCCCATAGGGTAACAGTACTCTAACAGGAATAGTCTAAGTCCAAAATTGTCAAACAAATATGTAAACATTTATGTAATTGTGCAATAACATGAAAAACTATATTTAAATTTCCCTCCAAACTTTAGCAAACTATACTTTCAGGGGCATTAATGTTAAGTCAATCGATTTTCTGTCAACACACTAAAAAAAAATACTAGATTTCCGAAGTGTGCTCAGATATCCGCGAATAACTTCGCCATTAGGTAACCAAATTCATCGGGAGAACAATTGTTCAACGCAGAATTAACTGGGCTTTTATAATAAACTTTAACAAAAATCGCCTAGAATAAAATAGTGAAACCAGTGGTGGTCAAAGTACAAATTATGAAAAAAGTTGAAAATGCCAGATCTGTAATCCGCATTTCTCAGCCATCGCGTTAAATTAGTCAAACCAATGATTATAATGTTTTAGATTCCTCTCGTGGCTATCGGAATTGATAAGGTTATGAGCAATCAGACGGTCCATTCGCGAGTTATATCTATTTAAGTGAGGTAAAAGCAAAAAGCGGTTTTTGGGCCATAACTTCAGATTTTGGGGGGTCCCCAAAGAAAACCAACTAAGAGGAAGTGCTATACGCGACCTGCTCTGCAGCGTACGCTATGCCAATACCCAGGTTATTACAATTTTGGAAATTTGTAGCACTGTGTAATTATAAATATAAATCTACAACCGTATAAAACAATATAAAAATACTTATTACATATTACTATCCCAGACTTCAAAAATAAAGTCCTCACTTTATAAAAAAAAATTTTTCTCATTAAAATCCATTTTTCGACCGATCATTTGTATGGCAGCTACAAGAAGTAGTGATCCGATCCGGTCGGTTCCGACATATTAGCAGCGTGCAGACAAAAGAAGACCCTAGCTTCAAAACTGAGGGACTAGTTCGCGTAGAAACAGACAGACGGACGGACGGACGGACGGACAGACGGACGGACAAAGCTTAATCGACTCAGCTCGTCACGCTGATCAAAAATATATATACTTATATGTGGTCGGAGATGATTCCTTCTACGCGTTGCAAACTTCTGGGCAAAATTATAATACACTTTTCAAGAGTTTAAAAACTTATATAAGAATGAAGTGGAGACAAACCAAACTCAAAATATTTCTCGTGTACTTCTTTGTCAAAGCATTTTTCCACATTGTTCATCTCTGTTGCAGCAGATGAGTCGCTTAAAGCGTTGCACACTTTGCCGTCCACCATAGTCAAATGCAAACTATGCTTAACGAGAATTTTTTTCTTAGTAAGACACAATTATGTTGGCTTTAACAAGCTTATTTTTTCTTTAAAATACTTTTCTTCTTCAATGGATACTTCGGAAGTCTCTTTTTTAAATTGAAATCTGACCGGTCTGCAGTAACGTGTTGAAGATGGTCAGATTTTACCCAGGGAATCAAACCGAAACGATTTTCGGTTCTGGTTCCGGTTCCGGTACGTACCGAAACTAACGTTTCGGTAAACGGTTCTGTTTTGGTTCTGCTACTGTTTCGGTATTCGGTTCCGGTTCCGGTACCCTTTTATTTCGGTATCGTAACGGTACGTACCGGTATGGACCGGTAAAACTAACAGAAATTTTAAAACTTAACTTTAATCAAAGTGGGTAAGCAACAGTACACATGTATACATAAATTATCAATTTACTTTTAAACTTCTTTAAAATTAGTCAATGTATTTCCGTCCATCTGATTTCTAGGGGAGTTATAATAAACCGGAAAATAAATGTTCTACGCAGCAAGAATAACTTTTGATAGTTAATACAGTTCCGGAAACATTGTCGAATTTTCTGACCACCATTTAAGTACATTATCTTTATTTTGTAAACGTTTTAAGCTCAGGAAAACCTTGATCAGGCATCATATGTTAAACTGTCTTGTGAAAATACTAAACTATTTGTATTGTCCTGATTCTTTTCTTAGAAATTCATATATAAACCGACTTCATCTTCACTTTCAGACAAATTAGTTGAGTCAGAGCTGCTTCCCTCATTTAATTCAATTAAACAGAAGTGGATTAAATTCTTGAAAATATACATATCAGTCGAATCAGTTACACATGTGCTTTTTTCTGTTCAGAGGTTAGCCTAACATTATAACAAGGGTCTAAGAAAATACCACATAGGAATGCATTATTTTCAAAGGGACTGTATTTAACTGACCAAATCTTTTGCCAAGCCAGAATCTTTTTTATTTGAAAATAACAGTTCAGCCAAATTGAGTAAAAATCCGCCAAATCTAACTGCTCGTTTCGCTGTCTAGTGGTTGCACTCAGAACCGAAACCGTACCGGTACAACGTTTAGGTTCTTTTCGGTCTTTTCGGTTCTAAAAATATCGGTTCTCGGATACCGGTATACAAAAAATTAAGAATATCGGTTCCGGTACCGGTTCTGAGGTTCAATCGGTTCTTTTCGGTATACGGTTCCGGTTCCGGTTTGATTCCTTAATTTTACCAAATTATTTTATTGTTGGCTTCAGAAATAAGTTGCAAAGGTACGTAGGACGGAACAAATATACTTCTGTCATCTAAATCATTGTTGCAAAACTTTTGCTTATACACTGAAAAAAAAGGATAGTTTTTGATGATCCTTACGATATATAACTATCCATTTGGACTGAATAGTTAACTATCCTTTTTGGGATCCATTGGATATTTTCAAAGTCGATTTATTTTCGCTTAAAAAAGATATATCAGGCATAAAATTTGTCATGGATCTTTATTCTTCATCCAAAGGAGCTATTTGAATATCCATTCTACGGGGATTTTTTTTTCTCTGTGTACTCGCTATGTCCCGTAGTAGATCTAATATAGGAATTGAAACACAGATTGGGGGTAGGGGGGATCATAAATCATGTCAATTTTGACAGGTGGGGGTGGATTATGGTAATTAATGTCAATTTAATGGGTCATAAATTAGGTAATTAATGGCCATGTGTCAGAAACACCCCTGATTCAGGCATAATTTGGGGGAAGGGGAATATTTTAATTGTTTTGGGGTGCAGGTGTGTGAACATGATTGATCTTGCCGCCCCTGATTCAAACACAGATTGGTGGAGGGGGGGAATGTTTTAATTGTTTTGGGGTGCAGGTGTGTGAGCATGATTGATCTTGCCGCCTCTGAAGCTGGCACAATTTGGGGGAGGGGGAATATTTTAATTGTTTTGGGATCACTGGGGGTGATCGTTAATGGTATTATTTATTGTTTTGGGGGTGCAGGTGTTCCGGTATGTGGCTATTTGTGTTTTGTGCAACGTGTCTCGCCATGTGGTTATTTTCTACCGTGGGAACTTTTGTTTTGGTTATGTTTGGCTTAGACATCTCCATTGTTCTTGCATAGGTGTTTTGCTCCAATTGTTCGACTGGGGGGGGTTGTTTTATGGTTGCACGTGTTTGTTTTTCACCGATCAGTGTGTTGTTGTTAAATAAAGTCACACGCTAGGCTGAGGATTTGTTTTGGGGGTGGGAGGAAGTTTGAGGGTCGTTAATTGGTTAATTTATTATTTAGGGATCTTATGTGTTTTTTAGATCAATGGAAATATGATTGTTCTTGCCGCTTATTGATTCAAGCACAATTTGGGGGTGGGGTGATTGTTTATGGGTGCACGAATTTGTTTTCACCGGTCAGTGATTTGTTGTTAAATAAAGTCACACGCTTGGCTAAGGGTCGTTTGTGGGTCGATGTGTTCTCTCTGTCACACGCTAGGCTGAGGATCGTTTTTGGGATCGATGCCCACGCGTCTGGTTGCGAGCCTTAGCAGGTATTCACCCAATTGTTTGGTTGCATGTTTTGTTGGGTGAGTGTTTGATGTCTCTCCGGTCAGTGTGTGTGTGTGTGTGTGTATGCGAGTGGTGAAAAGGAACCGGTTTTTTTATTTTGGAAAATTCTGTCACACGCTAGGCAAAGGATTGTTTTGTGGATCGATGTTCACTCTGATTGGTCCATTACCACCCTTGTGATCCTGCAGCAATTGTTGGATGACCTCAAACCATTTGATGCAGCTAAAAAACAGGTAACATAGGTAAGTTTTTAACTATTTTTTGTATTGACTGGCGCTATAAATAGCTGGACCTATCAAACTTTTGTTCAGTCCATAATTCGACCTTTCATAGAAATTTGACTAAAATTCACTAGGCCGTTTGTGTGAACCTTAACAGATGTAAAAGATAAAAAGAAAACCGCCGGAAAAAAAACAACCAAAAAATAAACAAAATTTTTAAAAAGAAAGTCAGCGGCGAAAAATGTCGAATCGCTTTTGCACTCCTTGCGGGATTGAGGTGCGTGGTGGTTTAGCATGGAGTCACCATGTGAGGACTGAGCGACATAAACAAAATGCAGTCCAACCTCTGGATGGGCGCATAAAATTTTTGTCTAATGGCTTCAAGGGACGCATCCTGCACTACATGTATGAAAATGCCAGTGCTGAGCTGTTGGTCCCTGAAGAGTTTCTGCGTGAAGCTGGAGCAGTTTTCTTACCACATCTGGATCAGGTCCTTGAGCTTCATAATTCGTGCAAAGCAAATTTTGAAATATTTGCAGAGTATGTGCTTTTGAAGGATAAGAAGGAGCTTCAAACGGAAATGAAATCATTCCAAAGCCCCATGAGCATAGTGATGTAGGGGACTGATTTGGAAGAGCTCTTTAATAAGCATTAGGCTCATCTGATTATGCGAATGAGTGAGTTCCAGGAGCGGGACGGTGGATGGTCACTTGTCCAAATAAACCGACTGGAAATGAATGTAAATAAATACACCCCTATCAGGGATCATCATTCATTACAACTTCACCCAAATTGCTTGCAAATTGAGAGAGAGAACTCTTGTGTGTGATAGACGTGCTTTTATTGTGCTCCGCATTTAAATATTTTTTGTGCCTCCTATTGTGCCATTAGTTTTCCGAAGTCAACTTAAATCGCAGCATTAATTCTACCCACTGTCGGTGAGTGCTTTGCTTTCTAGTTGTGCATCTTGGTATTATTAAATTAATAAATACAAATAACACGGCGTCTGTCCTGTGTATTTTGTTTTTGTTTTGGTTTCGCTAACTTCGATTTGGCGGTTACCCCGTTCCCCCCTTTGATTAGTGTGTGTGCACTCTCTCAGAGTGCATCGCTCTCACCGCAAAATTGTTGTTGTTTCCATTTGCAATTAAAGCTTTGAGCTTTGAGCTTTTGTACTCATTACACCGCTCTGAGAGTGAGTTATTGATACGAGCTTTGATTAGGAAACTCTCTTCGATCTTGAACCCCCGTGGTAAATTTAGTGAGAATGTCGTGCTGCAAGAAGTCGTGCCCAAACAAAGATGCTCATGGTTTGGACCAACTACGGTTTGTTAGTTGTTGGTTGTGTCAAAACATGATGCATGGGAAATGTGCTTCACTAAGCGGTCGCGAACTCGACAAAATTTGCTCGCCTAAACAGGACTGCGGGTCTATGAGATGGTCATGCCCTACTTGCACAGATACACAATTTGATTTTTCTCGAATGTGCAATGACATGAGAAAAAAATATAATAATCTGCGCAAGTTACATAAGCAATTCACTAGCGAATTTATCTCCAGTTCTGAGTTGCTTAGTGAATATAAGTTTGAATCATTGCCCTCGCGTCGGTTAGAGTCAGCTGGTCAGTATTTAGAACCGCCACCTTCCGACGTTGGCAAGTCGTCCGAAACGCCTTCTTCTGTGCCAGCTTCGCCGCAATATTTAGATAGGTCACCAACCATTTCTCTGTCCGCATCACCAGGTACTTTGCTTGCTTTGTCTCCCTTGCCTCCGCCCTTAAATCAAGCTGCTGGTAATGTTGTTGATAATACTCCAACACCGAGACTAGACCATCCCCCAATTGTGCCGTCTATACCTGATGTCACTATTTCAGTCCCTTCTCAGCGCACACTTCTTACTGTGATTGCACCACGTAAGCAAGTTTTTGTGTCTAGGTTGTCCCCTGAAACTACTTGCGAGAATATTGCTGCTTATATTGCGAGCAAATCCACAGCAAGTGTTTCTATTACAAAGTTTAGCTTTGCCCAACCTCGTGATGTAGCTTCCTTTAGCATAAGTGTTCCAGCGGAAGCATTTTCAATCATATGTGACCCAGAATTTTGGCTGCCAGATATGATTGTTTATGAGTTTAAGCAAAGAAATCGAAATAGGCCGAATCCTGTCAGTTTGTCTGCTTTTAATTTATCCTCTCAGCCAGGGACCAACTCTAGTAGGATTTCAAAAAACTAGACACAACTCTTTATCCTAATATAGCTAATATAGCCTATCAGAATGTTAGGGGTTTGTTAACCAAACTTTCTACTTTGTTCTTGAATAGTGCTTCATTTGAATTTTACATTATTGCATTTTCAGAGACTTGGTTAAATCAAACCATCTCTGATTCTGAAATATTGTCCAATGATTTTTTTATCTACCGGCATGATCGACCAGTTCGCAGAGGTGGAGGTGTACTGATTGCAGTTAAATCCAGCCTGCGATCTGAGCTGATCAATGTTAATGTGCCTAGGGATGTTGAATTTGTTGCCGTAAAGGTAACTTTTCAAACATTCGCTTTATTTATTACCTGCTCGTATGTCCCTCCATCTTCTGATAGTCAAGTTTATATGCAACATATAGCTTGTATTAAAGATGTTTTTACCCAATTAAGAGACATTGACTCAATGGTTGTCGTGGGGGATTTTAACCTACCAAACATCACTTGGTCTAATTTTAATGGGTCAACTTATCTTGTACCTTCAGCACATCATGACTTTTTAGATGGTCTGTTGGACATGTCGTTTTTGCAAATTAACGCAGTACCAAACAGTTTAAATAAATTGTTGGATCTCGTTTTCGTCTCTGACAGCGCGAATGTTGTCGTCTCTAGGTCTGCCCCTCTATCACTGCCCGAAGATATTTACCATCCTACGCTTGAAATCTCTATTTCAGCTATCGGACCTACCTCTTCGACTGTTAAGATTTTCAATAAGCCTCGTCGTTGTTTTCGTAAAGGAAACTTTACGTTATTAAATCAACTTATTTGTACAACAGACTGGACTCCTTTGTACAATTCAGTTAATTTAGACTTTGCTTTTAGTTTTTTTCTACAGTTCGATTAATTCTCTTTTAGATATCTGTGTTCCTAATAGCGCTCCCTCTCCCGCGTCCATAAATCCTCCTTGGTATTGTCCTAGACTTTCTAATTTAAAAAATATTAAGTCTAGATGCTTCAAAAGTATAAAAGTTCTGGTTCTGCCGTTGACTTTTCTAAATACTCAATTGCAAAATCGAACTTTACACTTTTTAATGCTGAGTGCTATAGGAAATATCTTGTGCGATGCAAAATTCAATTCGCAGAGGACCCTAAGCAATTCTACAGCTTTGTAAACTCTAAACGTAGGTCTTCTTCTTTACCTTCCTCTTTTTTTCTGGGCGACCAAAAGGCTAACGATGACTCCACAGCCGTTGACCTGTTCGCCGACTCCTTTCAATCTACTTACTCCTCTACGCGCTTTACTAATGCTTCTTATCCTTATAACATTTCTTCTTCTAACTCTATAACTGCTCCCTCGATTTCCGAAAGCTCTTTACTTTCTCATTTAAAATCACTAAAACCTTCATACTCACCTGGGCCCGACAACATTCCTAGTTGTGTGCTCAAAGAGTGTTGTATTTCTTTGTTGCAATCCATTGCTTAAACTTTTAATCTGTCGTTAGAGTCTGGTATTTTTCCAAATCTTTGGAAGGAATCCTATATTATTCCTCTTCATAAAAAAGGTGGGAAGTCTGATATATCCAATTATAGGGGCATAGCTAAACTATCCGCTATTCCAAAATTATTTGAACAGATTTTAACCTCTTCCCTACAGCACTATTGTAAATCGATTTTGTCACCTTTCCAGCATTGATTTACAAAGCGTCGGTCAACTGCGACCAATTTACTTGAATTTACCTCAATGGTACACGATGGTTTCCTTTTACAAAAAACATACTGATGTCATCTACACCGACTTCAGTAAAGCATTTGATTCTGTGAACCATGATCTTCTTCTCGTTAAACTTGATCGATTAGGATTTCCATCCCCTTTTCTACTTTGGATTTCGTCGTATTTAAAAGATAGAACTCAAAAAGTTCTGCTACGCTCTAATACGTCAAAGCCTGTCTTTGTCACTTCTGGTGTGCCACAAGGCAGTCACCTCGGCCCATTGTTTTTTACTCTATTTATTAATGATCTCCCCACAATAATTTCGAATTCTCGGATACTTATGTACGCCGATGATGTAAAACTTATTTTATCTTTCAACGACCCGATGCACTCCATCAGATTGCAAGATGACTTAAACTCCTTGCAGTCCTGGTGTCTGATTAATCAATTACACCTTAATTGCTCCAAGTGCATGTTCATGACTTTCCATCGTTGCAAGCCTTCGTTGGCTACCTATACGATTGGAAATGAACCCTTGGAACGAATTTCTACAGTCGTTGATCTTGGAATTCTTTTTGACCCCAAATTGAGTTTCAATCCTCATATCTCCTCTATTGTTAATAGAGCAAATGGTGTTCTCGGATTCATTAAACGTTGGTCGAAAGAGTTCAATGATCCATATACCACAAAGCTTTTATACACTGCTCTAGTCCGTCCTGTGTTGAATACTGCTCGTCCGTCTGGTCTCCGCAGTATAAAAGCATATAGATAGTATTGAATCAGTTCAGAAGCAATTCTTGCTTTTTGCCCTACGTGGCTTAAATTGGGACCCTAACCTTCGTCTGCCATCGTACTCTAACCGGCTCTTGCTTATGGACCTTCCTTCGTTAGCTAACCGTAGAACAGTATTAGGTGTTTCTTTTCTTTATAAACTAATTATCGGTGATGTAGATTCATCTGAACTTTTAGGTCGCCTTAACTTCTCCGTTCCTTCTAGGCCAACCAGAAACTATTTTCCATTAGTATTGCCTAGATGCACGACTGATTATGCAAAGCACAATCGTTTTCGAGTCTTATGTCAAAATTATAACGATCTCTATCACCTGCTCTCAACAGATCTCTCTCTCTTCTCTCTAAAAACATATCTCTATAATTATCTTAGGGGAAATCTCTGACCACTCCTGGCTGTGAGTAGGGGCATAGCTTGCCGGACTGGCTAAAAAATCTTCCCCCACCGGGTCAGAGATTTCTAGTTATTTTATTTTAAGTATAGCTTATAAATTTTGTATTTTTAATTAGTTTTAAATTTCACTTTTAGTTAGTATTTTTTTATTTTTTTTTTTATTATTGTTTTCTCCTAAATTTTTTTCTCTTTATATCTGATTTATTTTAGTTTTATTATTATTTTTTCCTTCGCCTCTATTCTGGTTTCGTTTTTTTCCTATTCTCTATCTCTACATCATTAAAGTTTTTGGTAGCTCTAATAATGTCTCTGACTACAGTTGGCTGTGAATCGGGGGCATAGCTGGCCGGACTGGCAAATAAAACTCCCCATCGAGTCGGAGTCGTTATTAGTTATTTTGTAATTTTGTTAGTTTTACTTTGTTAGGCTTTCTTAGTCAATAAGGCTTTTTTTATAACGTATGTGTAATTGAGTTGACAGCCTTTTATTGTCGACTAAATAAATAAATAAATAAAAAAAAAAAAAAAAAAAGCGCTGGTGAATGTGCAAAACGAGGATGAATATTGCTTCAAATGGGCACTTTTATCCAGGTTGAAAACCGTCTCAACAAACCTTGGAAGATGTTCAGCATACATGCCCGTAAATATCCATGCGACGCACATAAAAATTAACGAAATGTTAACACTAAACTTTAGTGGCTTGAGTTTCCCACTCAAGATAAAGGATGTGAAAGTTTTCCTGGCCTTGAATCCTCCAATCAGCCTCAACATTTTCGGTTACTGCGAAGAGCGTGGGGTGGTGTTTGGTCCACTTTTGAAGTCAGCCGAGGAAAAAACCTTTCACCTAAATTTGCTGCTCTTGGAGAAGGGAAACAATGCTCACTACGTGCTGATTACAAACCTCTCAAGGTAAGAATACACTCACACACACACATACACACACACACACACAACCACACCTTAAAAAAAAGTGAAAGTGAAAGTGACGCGTGCGGTCGTGTTTTTGGTAGCGCTCCGAGCGACCTCGGTGCCGCTTGTTGCTGTTGTTGCACAGCCACCTTCCACAGTATCCACAAGTTTTCACGCGCCCTTGTTCTTTCTTCCACCCACACTGCAACAGCAGATCAGCTGATCGCAGTGTTGGCAAGCGTAAGCGCACTGCTGCTTCATAACAGCAAGCGAACAGCGAACTCAACAGAGAGCTGTTAAGACGCAGCATCCTTTAATTGCCTACTTTTAGGCGGCTGCTGAATAGGCGGTTATTTTTCAAACCGTCATCTTTGATTCCGGACTCTAAGGAAGAAACAAAAGGCTAAAGGTTAAGGAACTGACCAACCTCCAACCTCCCCGCTTCGGCGGTGCCTTTATAAACGGGGCTCTGGTGACCGAAACGGAGCGGTATAACTCCCAACGCCGAACTGCCGAAGGAAACCTCAGGCCATCGAGGGATCTTTCTACGCTGGAGTCTGGAACTAGGAGAACTGCGCAGGCGACTGGCCATGCGCCAGCGCTAGCAGAAGACTCGGATGCACGCGCAGAAGCAGCATCAGTAGCTCAAGCGGAAGAAGAGCTAAGGAACTCAGAGGCAAAGATGCAGGTCACCTAACTGGAAGAAGTTGCATCCCAGGCGGCCTCTGCTCCGCCAATGATGACCGTGGCTCCCGCCCGGGGCGCCGCCGGAAGCTGGGTGTCCGGCCGACGCTTGCAGCTGGTGCCAAAAAAGCCTCGAGTGCTAAAAGCCTAGAAGGAACAGCTGAGGATCTTGGTAAGTTATTAGACGACCTTATCGCTCAATTTACCGAGAAGAAAGCAAACAACAAAAAAGTGGTGCGCCATGTAACGCAGGCCTTCATATTGATCAGTGCATCAAGAGTGGACTTGCAAACTGAGATCAGCTCTAGGCTCAATGAGAAGCGCCACTGCGACCATAAGCTCGAGGGTCATGCCGTACCCCCTGAATTGAGCAAAGAGCACAAAGAGCAGCAGACTTCTCCGGTTGCAGAGCATTCCTCTGTCCCAGGAGGCAAAAGAGTTCGGTTCAGCAACGAGCCACCATTGATAATTCAGTCTCTTAAAACACCCTCCATAGCACCTAAGCTGGCAAATAATAAGCAGCCTCTAAGAAGTCCACCAGTGAACAACCGAACAGCACTAAGCCCAGTAGGTAAACCTGTTGATTCTCAGCTGAAGAGTCCCATATGGCACCAGGTTGGTCCTAGGGGGAAGATGCCAAACACCCGCAGCCACAACAGCTCTGACAAGACAAACGGCATAGAAGGGCACAGCGCGAACAACTCGCGCCAAAAAACCAAACGGTCAGACGCCATTCTTATCAAATGAGCCGACAAAACCTACGCTGACATGTTAAAAATGGTCAAATCTGCACCATCCCTACAGGACCTGAAGGGAAAAGTACAAGGCATCAGAAAGACTGCATCAGGAGGAATGCTGCTCAAAATGCAACAAGCCTCAGATCCCGCAACTCAGCAGCTGCAGACGGCCATCCGCTCTATTCTCCCTGGCCAATCTGAAATTAAGGCACTCCAGGAGACCGTGCAGATTGAAATTCATGATTTGGATGAACTGACAACTGGAGACGAGGTAATGGCGGCACTTTTTGCCACTGTTGACGGCGACATTCCCACAGAGGCTATACCAATTATGAGGAATGCCTATGGCGGAACGCAAATAGCCACGCTCAACGTGCAACCAAGCCTAGGTGATAAACTCCTAAAGCAAGGAAAAATCCGCATCGGCTGGGCCGTTTGCCCAATCAGAAGAAGAATTGAACCCAAGCGATGTTTTAAATGCATGGGCTTCGGACACACATCCTCCAGGTGCAACTGCTCAGAGGCCGTCTCGAAAACCATAAAGGATGCTTGCTTCAGGTGCGCCGCTGTAGGACACAAGCATAAGCAGTGCAAGCTAATTAAGCCAAAATGCCCACTTAAAGCGAAAAGGGGCAAGAAAAGCGGCTGAACACTCGACTCTGAGCAGGAATTGCCCAGAATATCAAAGAGCACTGAAAGCGATCAAAAATGGTAAAGTTACTACAACTAAACCTTAACCACTGCAGAGCGGCGCAGGACTTGCTTGCGCAAACAGTTCTAGACCAACGCGTGGATTTCGCTATTCTCAGTGAACCATATAAAGCCAATCATGAAGGAGTATGCCGCCAACTCAGCTCACCCAACGAATCGCGGAACGGGGATTTGTTAGAGCCAAATGCGGGAGGTTCTTCATTTACAGCTGCTACATCGTCCCAAGCATACCGATCGACCAATTCAAAACGATACACAGTGGGGCGAAAAGGCCAAAATCGCGCCATAATTCAGCGGAGCCCTGTAGCAAAAAACTGTTGATGCCATCTTTTAAGAGGATTAAAGATTGAATAAAAAAGTAAAAAGTTCGAAATATTTAGTGGAAAATTTTTTTTCAAGATATTAAAAATAAAAAAATTTTTTAATTGTTTCTGCGAAAGAAATTTTTTTTTCAAAACATAGGAAGCTAAAAACTGGCCAATACGATTCTTTTCTTATATTATTAACTTGAAATTATTTTTTCGCAGTCGAAAGAGTCTATCCTATAGTTTTCGTTGGTAAACATTTTAGATTTTAAAGATAATTATAATAAAAAACAACATAACCAATTTCGTATTATATTCAACAATTTTCTTTATTCCTCATCGTACTTTCACTTGAATTAGAGTACTTGCCTCTTGAACTTCAGGTACATTTTCTAAACGATCTAAAGCTGATTTTGGCATTTGATTTATTTATTTTTTCTGTCTCTTGAAATGCATCGATACTAGAGGATCCGAGGTAATGAACATTCTATTCAGAACATCGAGGTTGCACTTTTCCCGATCTGCATTTTCTCGAAAAATGTTCTCTGTAAAGCTTGAAATCTTTGTTTCGTCTTTCCTGGGCCTCCTCGGTAAATTGACCAATTGGGAGCAATGCATAATTAATTATTTCCGGGCCATGAATAAAAAATTTATGCAAAGTCGGCGTCATATTGTACCGAGGGTACAAGTTTACGAAATGCCAACCAGTTTCCAAGGCATAATTTTTAAATTTTTCTATGGATTAAAATCATAGTTGCAAGAAACAGCTATTAATATAGTGTGCATTCTTTTAAGCAAATCGATGTCTATCTTAGTTATCTCTGCAGTCAGTTCTGCGTTTAAAAAAATCGCCTAGCAGTGTAAACATCGTTACTACCTTCAAATCCAGGTTTCGGGAGAACCAAGTAGCCCATTTTTCCTTGAGTTCTTCTGAATCCGATTTTTTGTCTGGCCAACCATTTCTTTGTCCTCTGCCGATCGGTTTGCCAACTTCTAATAGGCATTTCACGTCAGGCAATAACATTACTTAATTAAACACTGCCTGCTCCATTTTCCATTTTCTAAAAACTAAAAAAGAACTTTTTAAATTTAAACTGCTCCCATATATCAAGAAAGTAAACAAACAAAACAGGTGTTAGAACAGCTGATAATGACATTCAACATGCGCGCGAATGTTCCAGGGCTGGCAATATTTGAATTTTGAAAATGACTTCACTTACTAAAATTCAATTTTCTCAGAAAAGGCAAAAAGGGGCACGTAACTTTTCGGAAATAAAGTTTAATATTGAAACTTTTTTTAAAATTTATTTCAAAAGGATTGCGCGCGGGCGATTACTTTAAGGCCAACAATAAGCAAAAAATGTAGCTTTTTGGACCTTTTCACCAAAATTAAAAAAAAATATTAAATTTTTTATGATATTTTATTTATACTAATGAACTAAGAATAGTCAAAAGTAATACTTCCAATCGCCATATATCCGCATAAAAGTTTCATATTCATGAAAAACGATTGCGAACATACAATTAAATGCCCTATTTTATGAATTCCGTGAAATCGAGTTCGAAAGGTGAACTTTAAATGCGTGTTGTGGGAGAACCAAATAACCTAAACTATTTTTCTTTTTGAATATTACGCAAAATTTAATCATCTTTAAGTTGCATTTAAGCTTTCTTCAATATCAACAAAGAAAAAAATCAAATTTTGGTGCGGAATTTGCTCTAGTCGCCCCAACGTGCGATAATTGGAAATATAGCAAGTGATGCACGAGACAAATCCCCTGTTATCATTGCAGGGGACTTCAATGCGTGGGCCATTGAGTGGGGTAGCATTAGAACAACACCCAGAGGAGCAGGCTTACTGGATGCCTTCGCGGCATTAAACGTCTGCCTTCTTAACACCGGCTCGAAGAGCACATACAGCAAGACAGGCAGAGAGTCCATTATAGACCTGACCTTTGGAAGCCCTGAACTCTGCCGTAGTTCTTCATGGCACGTATCCGAACTCTACACCCATAGCGACCACCTTGCGATTATTACCCAAATTGCTAGTACCGGCCTGAGACAACCCGCGCGTGCAGCTATAAATCGCAGTCCCTAAACGTGAGCATGCTTCTCTCAAGTGTTAGAGAACTCAACTCAACTGGGGATGCCAATCGCTGCGCTGAAGGCATATCGTCCATTACGATAGCATGCGATGCGTCGATGGCGAAATCATCTAGAGGAGGGCAGAGACACCGATCAGTTCCATGGTGGAACGAGGAAATCGCCAAAGCCAGAAAAGAGTGCTGTGCAGCCAGAAGACTAAGCCAGAGGTCACGAGAAAATGTATCTCACAGCCAGCACGTTGAACTGTTTAGGGCCAAACGTAAAACACTCCGGGATCTCATTAGGCGAAGTAAAGACAAATGCTTTCAAGCATTTCAAGCAGTCGCACAGCCATTCGGTGCCGGCTATAAAATGGTTATGGGAAAGCTACATCGGCAACCTATGCCCACATGCCCTACACAACTGGGTCATATTGTACACAGCCTATTCCCTCCGCAGCCTCCTGTTATCATCCCTACGGTACAAAATGGGGACGACACTGCCCTGCTAACCAATACCGAAGAGGTCCTCTGAATACTGTCAGAGCTCAAAGCCGACAAGGCTCCTGGTCCCGACGGAATCCCCAACAACGCGCTAAAAACAATAATCCTTGCCCATCCTGACACGTTTGTAGACATGTACAACAAGTGTATCACCGAGCGCACTATACCACGTATATGGAAACAGCACAGAATTGTCCTCATCCCGAAGCCGGCAAAATAACTCGACAATCCATCTTCGTACCGGCCCCTATGCATGCTGGATACGACTGGCAAGATTTTTGAGAGGATAATATGTAATCGCCTAGAGACCGAGCTTTAAAGTAGACGCGGACTATCCGAACAGCAATATGGATTCCGAAAGCACCGAAGTACCACAGACGCTATAGGGGCAGTCACAAAACTGGCCACTGACGCCATAGAAGGCACGAGATGGGCAGGAAGTATTGTCTGGTCTGCACGATCGATGTTAAAAATGCCTTCAACTCGGCCAACTGGAGCAAGGTCCTCCAAGCGCTTAGCAACAGACGCATTTCACAGTACCTGATCCAACTCATAGTGAGCTACTTCGAGGACCGTGTGCTCCTGTTTAGCTCAAATGCAGGCCAACACCAGTACCTTGTGAGTGGAGGAGTCCCACAAGGCTCGGTACTAGGACCAATTCTCTAGAATGTCATGTATGACGGCGTCCTGCGTTTACCACTCCCAGAAAGCTGCTCTCTTGTTGGCTTTGCTGATGATATTGCGCTGGTATCAGTTGCGAAGCAACTAAACGAGGTCAAACTGCAGTACAGCGATCGACCAGATAATGATGTGGCTAGCAGAAAACGGGCTCTCGCTCGCTGAGCACAAAACTGAAGCTGTCTTGATTAGCAGCAGAAAGAAAGTGGAGAAGGCGTCCGTTAGGGTGGGATCAATCACCATTGAGTCACAACCAGCCATTAGATACCTAGGTATCATCTTGGACCACAGACTCAGCTTCAAACAGCACCTCGAGCATGCTAGCATCAAAGCATTAAAAGTGACAACTGCTATCACTAGACTGATTGCCAATCTTAGAGGCCCAAAACAAAAAAGCAGAAGGCTTATCGCAAGTGTGGTCTCCTCCACGATCATGGAGAGTCCCTCCTATAGCAGACAGTGCAAATCTGTAAATAGGCTATGCGCCCTCAGAATAGCTAGCTGCTTTTGCACAGTGTCCGAAGACGCTGCTTTGGTTGTAGCCGGCACAATCCCCATCGACCTTTTGGCAGCTGAACGGAGAAGTGGGATTAGAGGAAGCACTGCTCAGCGGGACTCCACAATAGCCAAGTGGCAATCCAGATGGAGCCAAGGAGAAAACGGAAGATGGACCCACTGGCTAATACCAATCATGGTCAGGTAGACTACTACCTATCGCAAATGCTGACGGGGCATGGCTGCTTCAAGGCATATCTTCACCGCTTAAAGCACGAAGAAGACCCGTACTGCGACCACTGTGGAGACGGCGCTATCGAGGATTTGGAGCATGCATTTTTCGACTGCCCTCTATACTGGCGTGAACGCGACCGAGCTTTCCACGCCACAAGCACACAGCTCAGCGCGAGCAATATAGAAGACTGCATGCTAAAGAATGAGTCTGGATGGCAAGCTATTACCAATATGGCGGCGGCAATCCTCAAAGACCTGCGGATTAGGAAAAGGAGTCGGCGCTATTCCACATCCAAAAGATTGAGCGGCTAACATGACCGCCATCCGCCCCGCGAAGTAGTGCTTTGCGGCGGTCCCGCGGGAGCGGAGTCTTCTTTCTTTTCCATCTTCCATTTGTCATTCCATCTTCTTCATTTGTCTATTCCCCAAAATACAAATGTTATCATTTTCAAAATATTTTAATTTTGTTGTTTTTTCTCGTTTCATTCACTCTACAGATTAGTAAATCAACAAATGGGACTAGGCATCAAGAACCCAAAATGGTTTTGCAACACCTGCCTAAATTACTCGACGAGCGAGAAAGCTGCTAAGCGTCACAAGGAGCAATGTGGAGTATGGTCGCCCAACTACCAGCGCCGGAAAAAGCAATTCTGAAGTTCGAGCGGTACAGGAGTCAGCTGCAGGTCGCATTCGTCATCTATGCCGATTTTGAGAGCGCCCTAAGAGCCGCAAATTTAAAAGTAAGCCAAAATACTCATTGCGTTAATAAACATATAGCAATGTCATTTTGCTATTATATTAAGTGCTCCTTTGACGATAGCTTAAGTAGATTTGTAATAGAGACAGGTGAAGACGCAGGACGTCAATTTCAAGGTCTTTAATTGAAAATGCCAGTGCAATTTATAGCGAATATTTAAGGAGAATAGTTCCGATGGATATGCGATCGGAAGATATCTCAATTTTCAGAATGCAATTTGGTGTCAAATTTGCGGTAATTATTTAGGAGACGATAGGGTGAGAGACCATTGCCACTTGACTGGTCGTTTCAGGGCTGCACACAACAAGTGCAATTTTAACTACAAAATAGGTTCATTTATCCCGATTTTTTTCACAACTTTTCACGCTATGATGCGCACTTTTTTGTAAAGGACTTGGCTGAGATTCCTGGAGACATTAATGTAATACCTCTTAATAAAGAGGTTTACATTTCAGTTTCCAAAACAATATAAATCGATGGCCCACAGCGTCAGCAGCAAAAATTAGAGCTAAGATTGTTAGATTCTTTTCGCTTCATGTCTTCAATCTTGGACACACTAGTGTCCAATCTTAGTGATGGGGACATAAAAACAGTTAGAGAATTCTTCCCCAATGCGGATGATTTTTCGCTGGTGGGCGTATTCCCATATGAATACATTGACTCAATTGAGCGGTTGAGTGAAACGCAACTACCTCCACGAGAGGCCTTTTTCAATAGCCTTACGGATACTGAGTGTTCGGAAGAGGAATATGCCCATTAGACTGAACATAATCGTATGGGAATTTTTTTTTGATATGTTCTGTTCCTCTGGGCGCAAAAATTCGGGAAAATTTCTACCCTCCGTAATAAAAAAACCAAACTTCGAAATTTTAAGGTTTAATACTGGCGCCGTGGGTTTAAAGTTGCGAAATTAAATTTGAGTTTCCCTTTTTAATTTTACTTTTTCGTAGGAGTAACCTTTGAGATGCCAAACATTTTTGAATTAAAAATATATTTTTAAAAATATTTTACTCAAAGCACAATGCTGGATATAGAGAATTCGAACATTTATTTGATTGGCGCGTTGCGGGTAGTGCTGGATTCAGCAAGCAACCATCTAGCCTAAGCAGCAGTGTCCTTCAAATTGATGGTGTATTGAAATCACTTGGTCTTACCATGAAACTAGGAAGAGCTTGCGGAAACTTTATGATCAACATGTGTTCCTCAGAAAGAATGCTGGTATCGATAAAGAGTTGTACCACAACAGAGAAAGGAGTTTTATGGACCATTTAGAAGAAATTTTGGATGCTTCTTTAAAAAGTTCGATTGAATTAAGTCCTGATGCTTTAAAAGACTGAGGGTCGATGACGAGGAGTACGCTTATCCAAATAGCAAAAAAAAATATTCTTATAAATAAATTTAAATAACTACTTTTAATTGCACTTTGCATTTTCGTTTTAAACCCTTACCATCATTAGTTTTTTTCTAGCAGCGAAATAAATTAATAAAATCATTTGTTATTTTTGTTGCCAGCCATTTTGTAAATTGTTAAGATGCATATGATGAAGCAACACAATGAGGACAGGAATCTGCATTTTAAGAGATGATCTTTTGAAAATTTGCTTCAGTGAGGAACCCATTTTAGTTTTGGTTTGGTGTTCGGCTCATATGCATATCCATGATTAGTACAAATCCTTTAAAGCACAGCTCAACACTTTATTTCATTCTTGGACAATGGTCAAATTATGAAGAATTCCACGTGAACAAAGCTTGCGGAACATGGAATGTTTGGGTGAAAAATGCTTACGCCCAAGGACCACTTCATCTCACGGTATGCCGATCCTGCAGTTTAAATTTAGTCACAGCATTGATTGTTTCTGACACATCAACCGTTTTTAAGTTGTACCAAAACGTTTGGCATTTCAGGTTGCTTTAATGAAAACGTAAAATGAAAAAGGGGAAATCAAAATTTAATGTAACAACTTTAAACCCACGGCGCCAGCACTAAACCTAAAAATTTACAAGTTTGGCTTTTCATTACGGGTAACTAGAAAATATTACGAATTTTTTGCGCATTGAGGAACAGAATATTTCCAAAAAAAATTTTTTTCATATAAGGGACGTTCAGTCTAATGCCCATGCACTTAAAGTGTGGTCACAATTTTCTTGTCAAACAATGCAAGATTATTAAGAATTGTATTTGAAAACGGATGTTTTGCTTCTGACTGATGTTTTTGAAAACTTCAGGCGGATATGCATGCATATACATAAATTGGATCCAGCCTACTACTACACAATTCCGGGGTTATCTTGGGATGCGATGCTCAACAGCACACAAATCGAACTCGAGCTATTGACCGACATTGGCATGTACAGGTTTATTCAGTGTGAAATTCGCGGTGGCTTGGTGCAATGTCCGAAACGTTATAGCAAAGCAAATAATAAATATATGCTTGATTATGATGCGACAAAAAGAGAGTGAGTATCTAATTTATTTGGATGCTAACAATCTTTATGGTTTTGTAATGTCTCTGTCTCTACCATATGGTGGTTTTCAATGGATTACTCAAGAAGAGATTGATACCCTTGTCATTTTAAACATACGCGCAGACTCTGAGTATGGCTTCATATTTGAAGTGAATTTGAAATATCCATTCAGGATACATGATCAGCACAATGACCTCCCCTTTTGTCCGTCCAACAAAAAACCGCCACATGGTGGAAAAACCAATAAACTTATTGCTGATCTCAGGGATAAAGTTAAATACCCAATTCATTATATAAATTTGCAGCAGTGCCTGAAGAATGGGTTAGAGCTCACTAAGGTGCACAGGGTTTTACGGTTTGCTCAGAAACCATGGCTCAAGCCATACATTGATTTAAATACTCAGCACCGAATAAATGCTAAAAATGCGTTTGAAAAAGACTTTTTCAAATTACTTAATAATAGCATATTTGGTAAAGCGCTGGAAAACATTGAAAAGCGCATCGACTTGAAGCTCATCAGTGAATGGGAGCCTCAACAGCGAAATACGTCCGGGTGTTACAAATTGTGTGGCAGAGAGCTTGTGGCAAAATCAAATTTCCACAGCTCGGTGCAATTCTCTGAGAATTAATATGCCTTTTAAATGAAGCGATTGAACATCTGCTACAACAAGCCCATTTACATTGGCTTCGCTGTATTGGATTTGTCCAAGTGGAAAATGTATGATTTCCACTACGGCTACATGCAGCCCAAATTCCAGGAAAAATTAAGTCTAAACTACATGGATACAGACTCTTTTATTTATACTGTTAAAACACCTGATTTTTACGCTGATATTCGCGAAGATGTTGAGCAGACGTTCGACACCTCTGATTATTCGGAGCAGGCTGCATCATTGTTCAATTTTAAGCGGGCAAATAAAAAGAGGTTAAACTTTTTCAAAGATGAGTCCAATTGAAAGATCATGAGAGAGTTTGTTGGTCTCCGATCAAAAATGTATGCGTACACGCTTGATGGTGTGCAGCGCACCATAAAAAAATCAAAGGGGGTGAAAAAGTGTGTCGTTGACAAGCTAACACTACGCAACTATCGCGACTGTTTGCTTAAACAGGAAACATTCAGCGATAGTATGTTGGTATTTCGCTCGAAACGACATCAAATCTATACAAACCGTATTAAAACGAGAAAGGCAAGGCTAACTTCGTCCGTGCCGAAGTTTTTATACACTTGAAATCGCTTGTCTCAACGGTTAGCGACTTCGACCAAACTTCGCAGATCAGCTTAAAAACATTTAATATTACCCATGACCGTGATTGAGAGCGGTAATATTGAGAACAAACCCAGTTTTTCTCATTAAAATTCATTTTTCGACCGATCATTTGTATGGCAGCTACAAGAAGTAGCCATCCGATCCGGTCGGTTCCGACATATTAGCAGCGTGCAGAGAAAAGAAGACTCTGTGCAACATTTCAGCTCGCTAGCTTCAAAACTGAGGGACTAGTTCGCGTAGAAACAGACAGACGGACAGACGGACGGACAGACGGACAGACGGACGGACAAAGCTTAATCGACTCAGCTCGTCACGCTGATCAAGAATATATATACTTTATGTGGTCGGAGATGATTCCTTCTATGCGTTGCAAACTTCTGGGCAAAATTATAATACACTTTTCAAGTGTATAAAAATAACGCTAAACAGCAATGATGACAAGCGCATGCTAAAAAATGATCGAATTCATACATACGCTTGGGGTCACTATCGGGTTCAGGAAAGTGACCTAAAAACCAGCATTAGATTGCATGAGGCCAATGCTTTTGTACATGATGAAGAGATAGCTGCTCTAGAAGCGAATATCTGCCGATCGCATGGTCAGAATAATGAACCGAGCTCTCTCAGAAGCAAGTTGCAGGAAAATGAAGATGAGTTGGCTGCGGCTGAAATTAATTTAGAATTGTTGTACAACCATATTGAAATGAAATATAACAGACAAAATTCAATGCATTACACAGTGGAACAAATTTCAACTTTTTTTTTTGCCTGGGACTGGGACCAATAAATTGTGAAACTAGTGGCATTAGGTAGCAACACCTCATACCCAGTTTTTCTGGAGCACGTCAAGTTCGCGTTTAATGGG
This sequence comes from Lordiphosa clarofinis, assembly GCA_018904275.1. Classification (NCBI taxonomy): domain Eukaryota; kingdom Metazoa; phylum Arthropoda; class Insecta; order Diptera; family Drosophilidae; genus Lordiphosa; species Lordiphosa clarofinis. The sequence goes on along the minus strand of JAEIGQ010000349.1, from coordinate 130,095 downwards.
CACTTTTATACTAGCAACACAAAGCTACAACCTCTGTTGCTGGTTAAAAGAAGATGAAAGCTAAAATTTTGAAAAATTCACCAAAGATGAAAGGAATCACCAGTATTCTAATATAAAATTCACGCCTTCAACGGACAAGCGGTTAGTACTCCGCCCATAGAGGTCTAACTTAGAAGGTGGAATTAATGGAAAACCACTCGATAGAATTTTTTAAGATTTTAAACATATTGAGACACTGGCCAGTTAAATGTGTCCTTAAGAGATGGTAACATGCATCGAAAAACCGCGATGGTGGGTACCATATTTGACAGCACTCTCCATCGAGGCTATGTAGGCCATTAAAAAGATATAAAAATAGACCGAACTGCGTTTTTAAATTCACCATCGGACCCTTAAGTCACGGGCTATGGCTATCTTTGTACAAACAATTGCCTCAGAACAACATTGACCATATGGGTATCAAGAGCGTCTCCAAAATTATGAAATAAATCCTATGAATAAAATTCGGCAATTTCACTAAGAAAAACAAAAATTCAGTTTCAAAATGTCTTTGGTGGACAAACCGCGATACGCTCAGATGCCTTGAACTGATGTATTTAAATGATCCGATCTGTTTTTCTGCTGGTATTGAAGCACTTTACTCATAAGATTAATTCCATAATTTTGGTGAAACTGGTTTCCCCTAAATGGTCAATGTTGTTCGAAGGCAATTGCTAGTATATAAATGCCTAAGAACCGCGAACCAAGCTTTCATTGGTAAAACTGAAAACGCGATTCAGTCTATTTTTATCTCTTGATTATGGCCTATATTGCCTCGATGATGGGTGCTGTCAAATGTGGTACCCACCATCGCGGTTTTTCGATGCTTGTTACCATCTCTTAAGTACACATTTTATTAGTCCGTATCTCAATATAGTTAAAATCTTATACAATTCTATCGAGTGGTTTTCCATTAATTCCACTTTCTAAGTTAGACCTCTATGGGCGGGGTACTAACCGCTTGTCCATTGGAGGCGGGGATTTGGTATAACAATGGTGGTGACCCCCTCTAACTTTGGTGAATTTTCCAAAATTTTAGCTCTCATATTTTTTTAACCAGCAATAGAGGTTGTAACTTTGTGTTGCTAGTATAAAAGTGCCCATTAAACGCGAACTTGACGTGCTCCAGAAAAACTGGGTATGAGGTGTTGCTACCTAATGCCACTAGTTTCACAATTTATTGGTCCCAGTCCCAGGCAATTTTGAGTGTTCCACAGTGTTATAATTTTATTTTTGAACATTTTGTAAACATGAAAAAAATGTATATATATAAATGTATAAGTACTTTTAGTTGAATATAAAAAAATAAAAAAGGTGTAGTTTAAGAAATTAAAGAATAAGATACAATCTCTCTATATATAAAAGAAAGTGTCCTGACTGATTCACTGATTCACTGATTCACTGATTCACTGATTCACTGATTCACTGATTGGCAATCATCGCACAGCCCAAACGGTAAGAGATAGAGGGCTGAAATTTTCACAGGAGCTTCTGTTGGTGGTGAAAGTGCGTACTAAGACGGGGTTTTGGAAAATTCCATCCGGAAAAGTCGGAAAAGCGTCGGAAAAATTTGTATGGGAAAAATGTTATTTTTCATCCGATTGACTTGAAACTTGATTTGTAAGCTTAGTAAGCGAAATAATTCGACACGTGTTTTCCCGATTTTGGAAAATCCGCCCACGAGGAAAATTCCCGGAAAATTCTGCATGAAAACAACTATTTTTCATCCTATTGGCTTGAAATTCGGTTTGAAAGGAAAGTAGGTGAAATGAATTGAAATGTGATTTTCCGAAGTTGGAAAATTTGACCCAACGGTCGGAAAATTCCCGGAAAATTCTGCATGAAAAAACTATTTTTCATCCGATTGGCTTGAAACTCGGTTTGTAAGGACAAAATACGAAATAATTTGAAATGTGATTTTTCAATGTCGGAAAATTCGCCCACGAGGAAAATGGTCGGAAAATTCTGCATGCAAAAAACTATTTTTCGTCCGATTGGCTTGAAATTCGGTTTGAAAGGACAGAATACGAAATAGTTTGAAATGTAATATTTCGAAGTAGGAAAATTTGACCCAACGGTCGGAAAATTCCCGGAAAATTTTGCATGAAAAAACTATTTTTCATCCGATTGGCTTGAAACTCGGTTTGTAAGGACAAAATACGAAATAATTTGAAATGTGATTTTTCAATGTCGGAAAATTCGCCCACGAGGAAAATGGTCGGAAAATTCTGCATGCAAAAATCTATTTTTCATCCGATTGGCTTGAAATTTGGTTTGTAAAGTCAAAATCGGAATTAATTTTTGTTTTTATTTTCCGATGTTGGAAATACCGCCGGGCTGCCCACTGGGAAGTGGTTGGGATGTGAGTGGGATGTGGGTGGTAAGTTGTTTTGGAAGTGGGTGGTAAGTGGATGTAAAGTGGGTGGAATGTGGCGACAAGTGGGAGGGATGTGGGTGGGATGTAGATGGGAAGTGGGTGGGATGTGGGCGGGAAGTGGGTGGTATGTGGGTGGGATGTTGGACGGATGTGGGTGGAAAATTGGTGGGATTACGCTGTGCATTGGTTCTATACTGTTGAAGGCGCAGCGAAGCGCGACGGGATATTTGCTAGTCTCTATATATATAAAAGAGAGTGTCCTGACTGACTGACTGACTGACTGACTGACTGACTGACTGACTGACTGACTGATTGGCAATCATCGCACAGCCCAAACGGTAAGAGATAGAGGGCTGAAATTTTCACAGGAGTTTCTGTTGGTGGTGAAAGTGCGTACTAAGACGGGGTTTTGGAAAATTCCACCCGGAAAAGTCGGAAAAGCGTCGGAAAAGTTTGTATGGGAAAAATGTTATTTTTCATCCGATTGACTTGAAACTTGGTTTGTAAGCTTAGTACGCGAAATAATTCGACACGTATTTTCCCGATTTTGGAAAATCCGCCCACGAGGAAAATAGCGGGAAAATTCTGCATAAAAAAAATAATTTTTGATCCGATTGGCTTAAAACTCGGTTTGAAAGGAAAGTAGGTGAAATGAATTGAAATGTGATTTTCCGAAGTTGGAAAATTTGACCCAACGGTCGGAAAATTCCCGGAAAATTCTGCATGAAAAAAACTATTTTTTCATCCGATTGGCTTGAAACTCGGTTTGTAAGGACAAAATACGAAATAAATTGAAATGTGATTTTTCAATGTCGGAAAATCCGCCCACGAGGAAAATGGTCGGAAAATTCTGCATGCAAAAAACTATTTTTAGTCCGATTGGCTTGAAATTCGGTTTGAAAGGACAGAATACGAAATAGTTTGAAATGTGATATTCCGAAGTAGGAAAATTTGACCCAACGGTCGGAAAATTCCCGGAAAATTTTGCATGAAAAAACTATTTTTCATCCGATTGGCTTGAAACTCGGTTTGTAAGGACAAAATACGAAATAATTTGAAACGTGATTTTTTAATGTCGGAAATCTGCCCGTGAGGAAAATGGTCGAAAAATTCTGCATGCAAAAAACTATTTTTCATCCGATTGTCTTGAAACTCGGTTTGTGAGGACTGAATACAAAATAGTTTGAAATGTCATATTCTAAAGATGGAAAATTTCCGGAAAATTCAGCATGAAATAAACTATTTTTCATCCGATTGGCTTGAAACTCGGTTTGTAAGGAATGTAGGTGAACTAAATGAAATGTAATTTTCTGAAGTTGGAATATTTGCCCTGACGGTCGGAAAATTCTGCATGAAATAAACTATTTTTCATCCGATTGGCTTGAAACTCGGTTTGTAAGGACAAAATACGAAATAATTTGAAATGTGATTTTTCAATGTCGGAAAATCCGCCCACGAGGAAAATGGTCGGAAAATTCTGCATGCAAAACACTATTTTTCATCCGATTGGCTTGAAATTCGGTTTGTAAGGAGAGTAATTTAAAAAAAGAGATCTGAATTTCCGATGGTACAAAATTTGACCCAATATTTGTTGAACAGTGCTATCCAAGAAAAGATAGGATATTTATGTTATTATTATTTTAAATCAAAGTGAATGTTAACTCTAATTAAAAATGTACTTATTCTCTTTGCCCGGAATGCTATTAATAGATGTTTTGTTTGGATCACTTTTTATTGTTATAAATTAATAATTAATTAATTTCATCCAATCGAATTTCAAATTGTAAAAATATAAGAAATCTAACATAAAGAAAAGATAAAGAAACAATAAACGGATATTTGCCAGCAGCGTAAGTGCTTAGTATTTCACAAGCAATTAAAACGCAAGTGGGTTTCCAAAATGTACAGACTCTCATTAATAAATGCAAAAAATTCTTTAAGAGTTGCAAATAAGCACATTTTTGACAACAATTAATCAATCGATCTTTCTTTTTTATGTATATTTCATTAATATCAATAATTTTGGTTTATTTTCTAAATCAAACATTTTCTTTAGAATAAAGTAAGATCGTCTTCATATTTGATTCACACATTCAACCAATCAAAATCTTTCAATGGACTTTTAGCCGGTTCTTAATGTAAAATATACCTTTGTATGTACCAAAATTCTCTTGGGCCCTGCCAAAAAAAAAACAAAAAACAATTCAACAGACGGGGTTGTTTTCTTTAGTCCACGCGTATTAAGAGCGAGAGAGCAACGGGAGAGAGAGAGCGAGTTTGCTGAGATCAAGCACAGACGCACACAAACAGACGAACTGAGTGTGAGCCGACCCTCAGCTCTGTTGGTGAACATGACTTAAATTTGAATTATAATTCAAAAATGCATCATAAGACATATAACACAATCAACAAATTTCAGTTAAATATGAAATTAACCCATAACTAAAAAATTTAAATTTTTTAGCGAAAGATTCAGCCCTGTTTTTAGAGATGCAACTTTAATTGGAACATCTGCTGTTCTAACCAGATTTTCTAATAGGAATTAAATCTCTCGAAGAACTGTGCCACCGACGAATTTTTCGAGAGATTTACAAACCAACCGTCGCCAAAATCATTAGAGATTTCTGTGGCAACCACGATTATGAATTTTAGACAAAACGGAAGCCAGCACCCAAAGAACGCTACGGTCGGTGGGTTGCCGATGCAGCCAATGACAATGGCAAATACATTTGGGGATCAATGGGGCGCGCTGTTACAACAACAGCAATGTGCCAGTCAGCTCCATTGGCAACAGCTACAACTGCAGCAACCACAGCAACAACAACCACTGCTACAACAACTACAACAGCCACGGCTACAACAACTGCAGAAGCCACAGCAACAACAACAACAGCCACAACTTCAGCCGCCACAGCAGCAATAACAACAACATGAGCCAGAGAATTAACAACAACCGCAACAAAATTAGTTCCTTAGATATGTACTTATATTCTTAATCTTAATCCTAAAAAAATGAATTGAAATAAAAATGTTGTGTTCATATTGAAAAAAATTCAATTTTGGTGTGTTTTTGTTTGATGTTATTTGTTGGGACAATTTTTGTTGCTTTTTACGTTTTTTCAGCGACTTCGGACATGCATACACACACATACAAAACGCATAGGCTGATGTATATGAATGTCGTTAACTCGACGCACAGTGGTCCAGAATCGTTTTGAGTTGGATAAAATATGTAAACTTTGAACCGCTCAATATTTTGAATAATTTTTGTTTGTTTTTGATTAAGAATTGATCAAGGTTTCATATAGAGAAAAGGCAAAAATTTGCTTCGACTACTATTCTGACCAGTGTATTGTTGTTTTTATTCTGTTCTCGCGCCTTTTACACACACATACATACAAATACAAAATAACGCAATGCACTCTTTTAGTTTTTGTGTATGTGTGTGTGAGAAAGTTCGTCGAGGCGGCATTCTGCTTCTGCAAATCAGTCTATAATTTTTTTGACTGAAGCGGGTGGTAATTTGCAACTATTGACCCCCAAGTGTTTTTGTTGTTGTAAATCGCAAGTATAACCACTACCCCCACCCAATTATTGATTTGCAATACTGTGTTAAACAGAAATTTTGCAAATTTTAGTAATTGTTGCCAAAATATTTGCACGTCTTAAATATTAAAGGCTCCAATATAACATTCAGTCTATTAAGACTGAACAAACAAATATTAGTTAGTAGTTTTAGTTTAGTAGTATTAGTTTTAGTACTGTAAGAATTAGTAGTAGTAATATTAGTAGTAATTAATGTTGGCTTTTTTTACAGTTAGCCTCAAGGTACAAGACAGCATAAAAAAGACTGTACCATAAATATCGTACTATTTAGAAGTTGCTGACTTTAAGCCAACTAATTGTATTAATTAGTAACTGAATACCTTGCGAGTGGTATTCGGATTTAAACATTTCCAGATTTAGATATCTGTGGTGTTGTTGCTGAAAAACGCAATTCTGTTTTAAGCAGAAACTCGCAAGTTTACGTATTTTTTTTGCCAAAAATATTTTGCATGCTTGAATATTTTAGGCGCCAAATACAAAAATTCAGTACATTTAAGACCGATTATATTAAGCCAACTAATTGTAAAAATTAGTAACTGAATACCTTGCGAGTGGTATTCGGATTTAAACATTTCCAGATTTAGATGTCTGTGGTGTTGTTGCTGAAAAAACGCAATTCTGTTTTAAGCAGAAACTCGCAAATTTACGTATTTTTTGCCAAAAATATTTTGCATGCTTGAATATTTTAGGCGCCAAATACAAAAATTCAGTACATTTAAGACCGATTATATTAAGCCAACTAATTGTAAAAATTAGTAACTGAATACCTTGCGAGTGGTATTCGGATTTAAACATTTCCAGATTTAGATATCTGTGGTGTTGTTGCTGAAAAACGCAATTCTGTTTTAAGCAGAAACTCGCAAATTTACGTATTTTTTTGCCAAAAATATTTTGCATGCTTGAATATTGTTGAAGGAGATCATCAGCTTCATTATTAATCATTTAATTACTTTCACATTCTCATGTTTATCATGTTTATTTAAGTTCTAAGCATCTATCCCACATTGTACACACTATTACTGTAAGCCCTAACCGCTCACGAAGAGCTTTTGTTATACTCACACTCTCAGTTGACTTCATTGAAATCATTAAATCAGTTGATATTGGAGATCGAAAGCAAGCAGATGACTTCTTATTATTCCAATTATCTCTGCACTGGGCAGAGTCCAAATACTTCAACTCAACACTCTGCACTAGGGCAGAGTCCCAACATTTTGCGACCGCAGACAGGACCTCTGCATTTGGCAAGTCCCACCATAAAACCTTTAAAAGTTTTAGAATCGTAATTTGAAAAGCCAACTACGTGCTTCCAAGAAACTCAATCGGAGTGACTTGCACTGGAGGAGACCCGATTACCACCATTTGAAGACGTAGCCACAGCTTTATTGCCTCATTGGAGCAGTTCGTTGGATTAGTTGTGACGACACCTTCGTCATACATACATCATACATCATCATCGCATCGTGTTCATCAGTGTGCTCATCATAGTTGGCGCACATAACCTGATAAGCATCGTGTTCATCAAAACCGTTGCTTGAGATCAGCGCATAAGAGATCGACGACTACAGCGCTGCCTACACCGACTTCGCTATCTACATAGTACCGCAATACATGCAAGTACTGAAACCGTAAGCTAACCACTCGCATGAAAGCAAAGAGAAAATAAATAAAAGCTCGTTTATTTCCCTTCATCGTTTGTTCGTCCATAATCCACTATCACTACCTTTCGCTCATCGTTGCTCATCCTCCTTGACTAAGCCTGAGTTAAGTTCTTTAAGAGAGCAAAGAAAAACCATGTTGAAAAATATATCAAGCTTGAAAGCTCGCATAGATATTAAAAGTGATTCGGCTACTCTTGAATGTCAATCTCAGATTCTGGAGTCATATTTTCTGCAAATTTTGCAAGTGCAAACGCAAATCGAAAAACTAGATGCTAAAGATACTAACCGTGAAGAAGTTGAAAATGTTTATATTGAAACTAAGGCAATTATTCTCAGGCGGCTTGGCGCAAACAGGAAAGATAGATCACTTGAGCAAAGTTTTCTTAATTCAACAGCATCTGCTAGTAGTCATCATAATCGTTTGCCTTCGCTTAAATTACCAAAGTTTGATGGAAAGTACGGGGATTATAAGAAATTCATCACTGCTTTCAACAACTTGGTAGATGATGACCCATTAATTTCTGCTGTTGACAAGTTCAACTATTTACTAAGCTGTCTCTCAGGTCCTGCTCTGAGCGTCATTCTACCCCTTTCAAGTGACTGAAGAAACTACCCTAAGGCATTGGCTCAATTTAAAGAACGATATGACAAGGAAGTTCTTATTTTCCTAGAACATATAGCTAGCCTGTTCGATGAAAAAGTCGTACCCAGCCAGTCTTCGTGTGATCTTAGATACAGTAGCTGCACTTCGTGGATCACTGCGTCCAATAGGAAAAGAGGCAGATGTGATGAATGCCATATAAATACATCTTGTTTTAGTGAAATTGGATTCCAATTCAAAACAGGCATATGATCGAGTTCAAGAATATGAGAAATTGCCAGCCTGGGATTATTGCTACCGAACTCTCAGCCGTCATTGTCAATTTTTAGAGAGCAATGCTAAACATTTACCCGAGCATAAACCACTTGTAAAAGATCGCCCAGGCCAAAGCAAAAGGCATTTATTGCTTCAAAATAGCTGCCAAAAGTGTGCAGCAACGGATCATATTCTTGCAGGTTGTCCATCGTTTACATCATTAACTGTTGCTGAAAGATATACATTTGTAAAGCAGGCTTCTTTATGTCTCAACTGTTTGCGCAAGGGTCACATGGCTGCTAAATGTTTTACAAAATCTCGATGCCGTGTGTGCCAAGGACTGCATCATACCTCCTTACATAAAGGAGCTCCGTCGGACCAAGTTTCATCTTCACCCTTTCAACTGCCAATTCAGTCAGTGCAAGAGCCAACACATGCAATCTCTATGGTTTTACGCCACTCACGACGCGCGTTAATCCCTACAGCAATTGTTCTGATTCGAGATAAGTTTGGCATATTTCAGCCTGCTCGAGCGCTGCTTGATTCGGGTTCTGAAATTAATTTCATATCAGAAGAACTTGCCAAGAGACTTCAACTCAAGTTCCAGAGACAAAATTATGAAATATCTGGTATAGGAGATGTCCGCTCACAAACGAAATTCGCAGTAACGACTGCAATTAAGTCTAGACTTTCACCCAAAGAATGGTCACTGCAGTTTGCCGTTACTAAGACAATATCGATTAGTCAGCCTGAGCGTTTCATTGACATTGCATCATGGAGTTTACCCTATGGAATTTAATTGGCTGATCCTTTATTCTTTAAGCCTCAACGAATAGATCTGCTCATAAGCACCCAGGAATTCTTTGATCTGATCACAAAAGGAAAAATTGCCTTTGGTCCTGGCTTACCTTTGATAAACACTGCCCTTGGTTCGATAGTAGGTGGGAAAATCAACGAAATTTCTCACTCAGCCCCTTATAGGTGCAATCTGGCACGTACTCTGAACGTAAATAATCTATTGGAAAGATTTTTTCAGATTGAAGAGTCTGTTTGTCCTGACCCCAATGAGCAGATTCTCAGTCGGGAAGAGCAGAAGTGTGAAAATCACTTTCAGGAACATACCATATTCCTTCAGTCACGGCGCGTTCAGGTTCGTCTACCGTTTAAAGAGTCACCCAATACACTTGGAGAATCCTTTGAAATTTCGAGACATAGATTTCTACAGCTTGAGCGTCGTCTAGAGCGTCAACCGTTACTTAAAGAAACGTACATCAACTTTATGGATGAATATTTGGCATTGAATCATATAGAACCTTTGCCAACGTTTGACCCAAAGTAGTCTCATTATATAATTTCTCATCATGGCGTCATTCGACCAGAAAGTGAGACTACCAAACTTCGAGCAGTCTTCGACGCTTCTTGCAAGACATCGTCAAACATTTCACTAAACGAAATCCTCTATGTTGGTCCGTCTATCCAACAAAATCTTATATTGACATTGCTTTCATTTCGCTTATATCGCCATGCACTTACGGCCGATATTTCAAAAATGTATCGACAGTTTGTTGTCGATCCTCATGATCGGATCTATCAGCTGATTCTATGGAGACGATCACCCAATGATTCATTGGAATTATTCCAGTTAAACACTGTAACCTATGGCATGTCTTGTGCCCCATACCTCGCAATCCGCAGTCTCAAATTTATAGCAGACCACTTTAAAAAGGAATTTTTTATTGGAGCAGCCGCTCTTGAAGGGAATATGTACGTTGACGACCTTCTCACAGGAGCAGAAAGTGCTGAAGAGCTGGAGAAGATCATTTCAGAAATTACCAATATACTCTCTAAGGCAGGACTAGAGCTCGCTAAATGGAATACAACTCTTTCCGAAGCAGATTCAGAATTTCATTTCAAACTTGACAGTAAGGAGATTACCAAAGCGCTTGGCATGTCGTGGCAGCCAAAGAAGGATCTCTTTTGTTTTCGCTACAGTCTACCAACTTGTACTGTAAACACCAAAAGAACTGTATTGTCTGTTACTGCGCGCTTGTATGATATTCTTGGCCTTGTATCTCCAGTAGTTGTTCGCTGCAAAATCTTCCTTCAGGAGCTATGTATAAATGGTCTTGACTGGGATGCTATTCTTCCTGCTGAGCTGGAGACCCAGTGGAAGCAGATTGAATCAGATTTACACAACCTAAACAACATTGAAATTCCAAGATTTGTAAATTCTTCATTGACTTACACATGTGAAATACACGGCTTTTCAGATGCATCTGAAAGCGCATACGGATGCTGCATCTATTTGAGAGCACATATAGAAGGAGCGTTCACGACATCATTGATCATCGCAAAATCACGAGTTGCGCCACTTAAAGCAATCTCACTTCCTCGTTTGGAATTATGCGCAGCTTTTTTACTTTGCAAAACTTGGCTCAAAATCAAACACAAGCTCGAATCCTTTGTCGATAGGATTTTCTTTTGGACAGACTCCAAAATTGTCTTGCATTGGCTCAAAATGCACTCTTCAAAACTACACTGCTTTGTGGCTAACCGAATTTCGGAAATGCAGTCTACTACACCTGACGTAAACTGGAGGCACGTTCCTGGGAAAGACAACCCAGCAGACATCGTATCCCGAGGATGCCAAGCTAGTGAGCTGAATGGAACTATTTGGTTCACTGGACCTTCATTTTTATCTCAAGACGCAACTCAATGGCCACAAACTTCGTTGGACACCAAAATTAACGAATCAGAATTGGAGCAGCGGAAGGCAGTAGTTTTAAAGTGTAGTGATAGTGGCAACGAGGGAACTTTAATTGACCAGATTTTAACCAAGGTTCCATCTTATCGTCGTGCTTTGCGAGTTGTGGCTTTCGTGTTGCGAGTCTTCAATAAAGTTAAAGCTAGTCGAGGTTACCCTGTAGAAAAGGCGATCTACACATCAGCAACTGAATTGCGCCACACATTCAATTTCATTGTATCCCAAATTCAACAACAAACTTATGGCAAGGAAATAAGTCTCTTGAAAGCCAACAAGGTTCTTCCACCTGAATTTCAAAGATTGAACCTCTTCCTAAACGAAGTTAATATAGATTTCAAATCTGTGACTGTCTTGCGAGTAGCTGGTCGCCTAGCAAAGGCGCCAATATCCTTCGATGCCAAATTTCCTCTACTACATTCGAAGAAACATTGTTTCACTTTCAGATTTGTTGATCATTTGCACCGACAAAATCTTCATTCTGGATCTAAAGTATTAATTGGCCTACTTCGTCTAAACATATGGATCATCAATGCGCGGGATGTGGCACGCAAGGTGGTCAGAAGCTGCGTCCATTGTTATCACTACAAGCCTCAACTCCTAGGTCAAATCAAGAGTGAATTGCCGGCGGATCGATTTCTGTCCAACCGACCATTTCTTGTATCCGGAATTGACCTTTGCGGACCATTCCTCACGTCCTATCGAATCCGAAGCAAGGTTCCCTACAAGACTTATCTGGCAGTTTTCGTCTGTTTTTCTTCGAAGGCAGTCCATGTTGAACTCATTTTCGATTTGTCGTCTAATAATTTTATGCTCTGTTTAAAGCGCTTCATTGGACGCAGGGGTATCCCTTACCGCATTTACTGCGATAACGCCACAAATTTTGTTGGTGCACAATCCCAGTTGGCCGACTTCAAGCAGCAGTTTTTCGGACAACAAAGTTCCACAAACTTGGATACCTTCAGCAGCAGCATGGGCTTTGAGTTCAAGTTCATCCCTCCTCGCGCTCCTCATTTTGGTGGCTTATGGGAGGCTGCGGTTAAGTCGATGAAGAGCCTTCTCGTCAAGCAGCTGACAAGCGCCAAGCTCACCTATGAAGAATTGCAATCAGTCGCTATTGAAGCTGAGGCAGTTCTTAATTCCCGGCCAATTGCACCATTAAATGAAGACCCTAATGATGGTGAAGCGCTGACCCCAGCGCACATGCTTATTGGGTGCTCGTTGAAGGCCCTACCTGAACCAGTAGTTGACGACAACAGGCCATCTTATCTAACACGGTGGCAGCAGGTGACATACCTGAAACAACGCTTTTGGGAGCTGTGGAGACGCGATTACCTACATACATTGCAGTTGCGTTCCAAATGGCTCAGCCCAGTGGCCAACATCGAATGTGGTCAGGTTGTTCTGGTACATGAGGACAATCAACCTCCCCAAGAATGGCTATTGGGGCGTATAATCAACACTCACGCCGGCACTGACGGACGAGTCAGAGTGGCCGACGTAAGGACGAAGAAGGAACAATTCGCCGGCCCATTTGCAAACTAGCCCCCCTTCCAAGGCAAGAAGTTTAGTGAAAGAATCTTGGACCTTTCACCGGGCGGAGTATGTTGAAGGAGATCATCAGCTTCATTATTAATCATTTAATTACTTTCACATTCTCATGTTTATCTTGTTTATTTAAGTTCTAAGCATCTATCCCACATTGTACACACTATTACTGTAAGCCCTTAACCGCTCACGAAGAGCTTTTGTTATACTCACACTCTCAGTTGACTTCATTGAAATCATTAAATCAGTTGATATTGGAGATCGAAAGCAAGCAGACGACTTCTTATTATTCCAATTATCTCTGCACTGGGCAGAGTCCAAATACTTCAACTCAACACTCTGCACTAGGGCAGAGTCCCAACAAATATTTTAGGCGCCAAATACAAAAATTCAGTATATTTAAGACCGATTATATTAAGCCAACTAATTGTAAAAATTAGTAACTGAACACCTTGCGAGTGGTATTCGGATTTAAACATTTTCAGATTTAGATATCTGTGGTGTTGTTGCTGAAAAACGCAATTCTGTTTTAAGCAGAAACTCGCAGGCTTACGTATTTTTTTGCCAAAAATATTTTGCATGCTTGAATATTTTAGGCGCCAAATACAAAATTTAGTCTATTTAAGACCGAAAATAATTATCGAAAAATTTGCATGAAACTATTTTCCAAATAGTTTAAATTTTTGATATAAGTATGTTACAATATTTTTGAATACTGATCGTAAAACAAATTATAGTATTTGTTGTTCTTGTCTTTCTTAACTGTCAGTCTAAAGGTATATAATTACACAGTATAGTAAAGACTTTACCTAACATAATCAGTACTGAAAAAAATTTTAATACAATTTTTAAGGTTAATTTTTGCAATATCATTGCTTAAAATATCCTCAGAATTGGCTGACGGCTAAAGCCAACTAATTGTAATCATGGTAACTGAATACCTTAATATAAATGGCGCAATGCTGCCTTTTTCCGTGGTGCCTATAATAGGCGACGGAGCTTGCCTCTTCAGAGCAATTTCGTATGTATTAGACGGCACACAAGAGTTTGCTGATACGATTCGCCAGGAAATAGTACCGCATGTTATTAACCGATGGGATCATTTCTCTGTGTACACCTTTAATTCTGAAGGAAATATGTACAGTACACCGGCAATATATGAAAGCGAAATGATGCGGCCCAACACATATGGGACTACATGCGAGTTAATGGCAGCTGGAGAACTATATCCAGTTTTTATTCAAGTGTTCCAAAATGGAAACATTTTAGAAAACTTCGGTAGTTCTGAAAACCCTGTCAAAAGACTGCGGTTCACCGGAGACTTATCAAATGGGCATTTTGATGTTTACATTCCTTATGAAAGCTTGCCTAACGAAGATGTTTCACTTCAAAATAAATCTAAAGCAGGCGAAAAAAAGGGCTATTAAGAGAAGGGCTAGATTTTCTGATGTAACCAGAAAAAAAACAGCGTAAGATTGCATCTGAAAAGTATCGGTCTAAGCATCGCAATGAGCGTAATGATGCAGCTAAGAAATATCAGGCTCAAAATCCTGAGGTGCATCAAGCTGCAGCTGATAAATATCAGTCTCAGAATCCTGAGGTGCATCAAGCTGCAGCTAAGAAATATCAGACTCAGAATCCTGAGGTGCATCAAGCTGCAGCTAAGAAATATCAGACTCAGAATCCTGAGGTGCATCAAGCTGCAGCTGATAAATATCAGTCTCAGAATCCTGAGGTGCATCAAGCTGCAGCAAAGAAATATCAGACTCAGAATCCTGAGGTGCATCAAGCTGCAGCTAAGAAATATCAGACTCAGCATCCTGAGGTGCACAAGCTGCAGCTGATAAATATCAGTCTCAGAATCCTGAGGTGCATCAAGCTGCAGCTAAGAAATATCAGACTCAGAATCCTGAGGTGCATCAAGCTGCAGCTAAGAAATATCAGACTCAGAATCCTGAGGTGCATCAAGCTGCAGCTGATAAATATCAGTCTCAGAATCCTGAGGTGCATCAAGCTGCAGCAAAGAAATATCAGACTCAGAATCCTGAGGTGCATCAAGCTGCAGCTAAGAAATATCAGACTCAGAATCCTGAGGTGCATCAAGCTGTAGCTGATAAATATCAGTCTCAGAATCCTGAGGTGCATCAAGCTGCAGCAAAGAAATATCAGACTCAGAATCCTGAGGTGCATCAAGCTGCAGCTAAGAAATATCAGACTCAGAATCCTGAGGTGCATCAAGCTGCAGCTGATAAATATCAGTCTCAGAATCCTGAGGTGCATCAAGCTGCAGCTAAGAAATATCAGGCTCAGAATCCTGAATTACATCGAGCTGCAGTAACAAGGTATGAGGCACAGAATCCTACAGTAAGAGCTGAAACACGTCTGCGTCCATGGAAAGTTAAAGCAAACTCTGGCCTTCTGTACGATCCCGAAACGGCATATAACACAGATAAAGTTATTCAACTAGGTCTAATGGATCACAAATGTCAATTCTGTGATGCTCTTAAATGGAAAGATGAGACTAAAGGTATGTGCTGCAAAGATGGAAAAGTACAACTTCTTCCTTTTAAAGCTTTACCTGAACCACTTAAGAGTCTCATACTAGGTGACCATCCCAGCCATGGCCATTTTATAGACCGTATTAGGAAATACAACTGCTGCTTTCAAATGACGTCGTTTGGTAGCAAAAGAATTGTAAATGATGGATTTATGCCAACCTTCAAAGTGCAGGGTCAAGTCTATCACTTAGTTGGTAGTCTTTGGCCAAACTCTCAAAAAGAAGAACAGTTTCTTCAAATATATTTTGTTGGTGAGGATGACAAGGAAGCGCAACTGAGATGTAAAAATATTTCAGATGTGAATGTCAATATAGCAAGGATGCAAACCACTTGGAAATAAGGACTGGTTCGGTTCAGTGGTTCACACAGTTTTTGAACCGCCGGTTCGGTTCATTGCATGGTTTTTTGGGCTTACTGAACCGCGGTTACGGTTCGGTTCGGTTCGGTTCGGTTTGTTCTTTTTTCATTTAAATAACTAAAGAACAAGTATTCGGATTATTTATTAACTAAGACTTAGGTTTTCAGTTAATCGGGTTTGTACAAAATTTCGACGGCAATTTCCGTACCAAAGTTCTCATTTCGCTTTGAAATCCTACAACTTTACATATCAAGTGACGAAAACATCTTTGGTCAAACTCCAATGTGGAAAATATTCATTCTACTGAAACTTGTGTGGGTGAAACTGCTAACACTATTCAAGATATGCTTAAGTTGATTTTTCTGATAAAAAATCCAACATATAATAATGTTTAGGTAAACGCTAACAATCGATATTTTACTTTTTCATGGAATTGAATCCCTGTTATTGAGTTGTTTGGCAAGCATTACCGAGTTCAAAGAAATTATCCGTTATGTTTTTATTAACGTTTGTAATTTTGTTGTATATTAACATTAAATGAGATTTAGCTACCTTTTTTCCTTCTTCTGATAGCAAGTTTGATTCCTGGAATCTAGGAAATCCAGTTCAAAAACAGGCGGAGCCCTTTTTTGCAAAGAGTTGACAATTACTGAGCTCTACGGATAATACATACAATATACAATACAATATGTTCTTAGCTTTTTTTTCAACAACTCTGCTTTTCCAAGTATTTTCGCAATATTTTTAAGCTAATTGCTGATTTTGCTCAATATCCGCCAGTATCTCAATACCTAGCTGAAGTGAACCGAACCGAACCATTTTATTTTTCGGTTTTTGGTTCGGTTCAGCATTTTTGAAAATACACCGGTTCGGTTTACGGTTCGGTTCACAAGCGAAAAAAGCGGTTCGGTTCGGTTTAAAACCGGTTCGGTTCAGAACCGGTTTGCATCCCTGCAATATAGTTAAGCAACTGCAATCCATGCTACGTGAGAGTAATTCATACGTAAATGATTTTAAACTTGCTCTTGACAAACTGCCAAAAGATTGCAAAGACTATAAAATGTTAATACACGCTGATAGAGCACCAGCTGGGGCTCATAGGGGTCGTTTTAATGCACCCCGAGAAAGCGAAGTAGCCTTACTAATAGTCGGACAGCAGTTTAAGAAGCGAGATATTGTTATTGAGAGTCATAACAATCAATTGCACCGAATAAGTGAAGTACATCGTTCTTACGACGCTTTGCAGTACCCAATGCTATTTCCTTATGGAGAGGATGGCTATTCGGTCGATATACCTCAATGTGACCCAATCTCAAGAAAAAATCTAAAAAAAATGGTGTCAGCAATGAACTTTTACAGTTATAGAATCATGTGTCGACATTCTGAAACAAATCATTTGCTTTACTGTCGTGCCCTTTTCAGTCAGTTTTTGGTAGACATGTATGCGAAAATTGAAACCGAAAGGCTTAATTTTATTCGCAACAGTCAAGCGCGCCTTAGAACTGACAGTTATATACATCTTCAAGATGCTATTGGTAGGCAAGATACTGATCCTGCCCAGATCGGTCAAATGGTAATCCTACCATCTTCGTTTACTGGCTCGGCGCGATATATGCATGAGAAAACTCAGGATGCCATGACGTATGTTCGACATTACGGTCGTCCTCATCTTTTTATTACATTTACCTGTAATCCCCAATGGAAGGATATACAAAATGCAATATTTAAAGGACAAAAGGCTCACGACCGTCATGACATTATTGCGAGAGTTTTTCATCTAAAGGTCAAAGCCTTAATGTCATTATTAACCAAAGGTGCATTGTTTGGAAAAGTGCAATGCTTTATGTACTCTGTAGAATGGCAAAAGCGTGGCTTGCCTCATGTCCACATACTACTTTGGTTAGAGAATCATATTAAGCCTGATCAAATAGATGCAATTATCTGTGCAGAAATACCTGATCCTAAAAAAGGATCCTCTGTTATATGAAATTGTCAAGGCTAATATGATTCATGGGCCCTGTGGAACATCTAATCGTAAGTCACCCTGTATGAAAGAGGGAAAGTGCAGCAAAAGATTTCCTCGACAGTTTTTAGAAGAAACTGTTACCGGAAATGATGGCTATCCTCAATACCGACGAAGAGCACCAGCTGATGGTGGTTTTATTGTTGAAATAAATGGTAAAGAAATAGATAACCGTTGGGTTGTACCCTTCAATTGTGTACTCTCACGTACATTTGAGGCCCACATAAATATTGAGTACTGCAGCTCTGTAAAGTCCATTAAATATATTTGCAAATATGTTAACAAGGGCAGCGATCAAGCATCGTTTACGGTTGAAAACCAAAAAAATGAGGTTCAAATCTATGAAAATGGTAGATACATAAGCAGTTCAGAAGCCGTGTGGAGAATCTTTGGATATGCCATACATGAAAGGTCTCCTGCTATCACTCACTTGGCTGTGCACTTAGAAAACGGTCAACGTATTTATTTCAATCCAAATAACCCCGATGGGTTAGCTAAAAAGCTAAGCAACCCATCGACAACGACCCTTTAGCCTTCTTTGAGCTATGCAAAATTGACAACTTTGCCAAAACACTTCTTTATGTTGAAGTTCCATCATATTTCACATGGAACAATAAGAAGTTTCAACGAAGAAAGCTCGGTTCTAATGTGGTTAATTTTCCTGGAGTAAAAAAGAGTGCAGCTTTGGGTAGAGTGTACACTGTACATCCCAAAAACAGAGAGTGTTATTATTTGAGACTTTTGCTCCATGAAGTGCGTGGTCCAACCTCATTTCGAGATCTTAAAACTGTTGATGGTGTCACATATGACACTTTTCAATCAGCTTGCAAAGCCTTAGGCTTACTTGAGGATGACACGCACTGGGACTCCACCTTGGCGGAGGCTGTAATACGCGAATTTCCAAAGAAATTACGAGAGCTTTTTGCAATAATGTTAGTATTTTGTCAAATATCTGATGCATTAAGTCTTTGGAATAAGTATAAAGAAAGCCTCTCAGAAGACATATTAAATGAAATGAAATTGTCGACAGACGGTAATATTGATCCATTTATGGATAAAGTTTACAATAAGAGTCTTATCCTCATTGAAGATATAGTATTATCTATAGGGGGACAAAATTTAGCAGAGTACGGACTGGCAAATCCAAGTAGAACCGATGATGTGCTGCTAAATAAAGAATACCTCAGAGAAATTAGTTATGAAAACAATGATACTATTGTTAATAATAACGAACATTTGCTGACAGATGAGCAAACTAAGGTATACGACAAAATATTAAAAAGCGTTGAATCAGAAATTGGAGAAATTTTTTTCTTAGATGCACCTGGTGGTACAGGCAAAACGTTTTTAATAAATTTGTTGTTAGCGAAAGTACGGCAATATCGGAAAATAGCCCTGGCTGTAGCGTCATCTGGTATAGCTGCCACTTTGCTTAACGGAGGTCGGACAGCACACTCAGCATTTAAACTTCCTTTCGATTTAATAAATGTCGAAATACCATATTGCTCCATTTAAAAACAAAGCAATATGGCCAAGGTCCTCAAAGATTGCAAATTAATTGTTTGGGATGAGTGCACTATGGCCCACAAGGGCGGATTTGAAGCCTTAGATAGAACATTAAAGGACATACGTGATAATGACCTCCTAATGGGAGGAATTACAGTCCTTTTGGCCGGAGATTTTCGCCAAACACTTCCAGTAGTGCCTAGGGGATCGAGAACAGATGAAATTAAGTCCTGCTTGAAATCCTCATTTTTATGGTCTAAGATTCAAAAACTTGCACAAACAAAAAATATGAGAGTGCATCTAAATGGCGATACTTCTGCTGGTAATTTTGCAGAACCCTACTTAAAATTGGAGATGGAGTATATCCAATGTCTGAGGGCAAAATAACTATCCCATCATGTTTGGGTACTGTAGTAGCAGATGCGAAAGAGCTCATCTCAAAAAATATTTCCAGATATATCCAATATTCATGCAAAGTCTTTAGATTGGTTATCTGAACGAGCAATTTTAACTTCAAAAATGAAAGTGCTACCAATATAAATGATTTACTATTAAAGTCATTTAATGGTGAAGAAGTTCAATACAAGTCCATTGACTCCGTTGTAGAAGTCGAGGATGCAGTTCACTATCCAGTCGAGTTCCTTAACGCTCAAAACCCACCAGGTCTTCCCTTACATAATCTTACTCTTAAGGTTGGTGCACCCGAATGTTGTTACGAAATCTTAATCCACCAAAATTATGTAATGGTACGAGATTACAAGTGAAAGCACTTCACACCTATGTTATTGAAGGCACAGTTTTTACTGGTTGTGCTAAAGGGGAGACGGTTTTTTATACCAAGAATCCCACTCATACCATCAAACCTTCCATTTCAGTTCAAAAGATTGCAATTTCCAATCAAAGTCTGCTTTGCTATGACAATAAATAAGTCACAGGGACAGACATTGAAGTTAGCTGGACTAGATCTTAGAGAGGATTGCTTTTCTCATGGTCAGTTTTATGTGGCCTGTTCAAGAGTTAGCTCCGCTAGCAGTTTAATGATTCTTGCACCCGATGGCAAATCGAAAAATGTTGTATACAGTGAGGTTTTACAACGAAAATAGGGAAAATGTAAGTAACTGCTTAATTGTCAAGCTAAGTTTGTTAAAAATTTCTTAAGAAGCAAATTTTAACATGATTTAGTGGACTAGGCCTATTGGGGATTTACCACTTAAAAAAAACGCGCCAAATCCTCTACCTCTGCGGTGGTGTGGAAATGAGGAAACATTTAATAAATAATGGTTTTTTGTGAAAATACATTTAAGTTTTTTGTTTATATTAAAAAACACTTAAAACAATGTTAAAGGTTATGCGAACACTCTCCTTATTTACACACTAGTATAGTATATCCGAAGATTTCCAAAAAAATAGTCATATGGTATTTCTGTTAAACTTCCAAAAAATAGTTTTTATTTATTTCGTTGGAGCAGCTGTCATTGCCGCTCCAAGCTCTCAGGAGGTTCTTTTTTAATTGATCTTAGCAGCTAAAGAAGGCTAAGTCTCGCAGCCCCGCTGCCAACAGCGGCAGCGGAGAGACGGTTATGTACATAGCTAGGTATATAGCTATGCTCGCTTAGGCTGGAGCGTGATATGCACATACATTTGCGTTTGTGTTCATGTGGGGTCCGCATGTGACAATTATGCTGACGCTTACACTTTCTGTTAGCAGACAAAGGCTGGCTCGGATTTCGGCCACTTGGGTTAATGACTTGAACTTGGAATTTATATTTATGTATTGTTTATTTATGTGCATCAATGTATAAGGTACAGTGTGCATTCGATATATGTGCATATTACACTAGATCTAATGACACGCAGCGAAGCGCGACGGGTTATTTGCTAGTCTCTATATATATAAAAGAGAGTGTCCTGACTGATTCACTAACTGACTGATTCACTGACTGATTGGCAATCATCGCACAGCCCAAACGGTAAGAGATAGAGGGCTGTAATTTTCACAGGAGTTTCAGTTGGTGGTGAAAGTGCGTACTAAGACGGGGTTTTGGAAAATTCCATCCGGAAAAGCGTCGGAAAAGTTTGTATGGGAAAAATTTTATTTTTCACCCGATTGACTTGAAACTTTTGGAAAATCCGCCCCGAGGGAAATGGCAGGAAAATTCTGCATGAAAAAAAATATTTTTCATCCGATTGGCTTGAAACTCGGTTTGAAAGGAAAGTAGGTGAAATGAATTGAAATGTGATTTTCCGAAGTTGGAAAATTTGACCCAACGGTCGGAAAATTCCCGGAAAATTCTGCATGAAAAAAACTATTTTTTCATTCTATTGGCTTGAAACTCGGTTTGTAAGGACAAAATACGAAATAATTTGAAATGTGATTTTTTAATGTCGGAAAATTCACCCACGAGGAAAATGGCCAGAAAATTCTGAATGCAAAAAACTATTTCTCATCCGATTGGCTTGAAATTCGGTTTGTAAGGATAGAATACGAAATAGTGTGAAAGGTGATTTTCCGAAGTTGGAAAATTTGACCCAACGGTCGGAAAATTCCCGGAAAATTCTGCATGAAAAAAACTATTTTTCATCCGATTGGCTTGAAACTCGGTTTGTAAGGACAAAATACGAAATGATTTGAAATGTGATTTTTTAATGTCGGAAAGTTTGACCCAACGGTCGGAAAATTCCCGGAAAATTTTGCATGAAAAAACTATTTTTCATCCGATTGGCTTGAAACTCGGTTTGTAAGGACAAAATTCGAAATAAATTAATATGTGATTTTTCAATTTCGGAAAATCCGCCCACAACGAAAATGGTCGGAAAATTCTGCATGCAAACAACTATTTTTCATCCGATTGGCTTGAAATTCGGTTTGAAAGGACAGAATACGAAATAGTTTTAAATGTGATATTCCGATGTTGGAAAATTTAACCCAACGGTCGGAAAATTCCCGGAAAATTCTGCATGAAATAAACTATTTTTCATCCGATTGGCTTGAAACTCGGTTTGTAAGGACAAAATACGAAATAATTTGAAATGTGATTTTTTAATGTCGGAAAATCCGCCCACGAGGAAAATGGTCGGAAAATTCTGCATGCAAAAAACTATTTTTCATCCGATTGTCTTGAAACTCGGTTTGAAATGTCAAAATCGGAATTAATTTTTGTTTTTATTTTCCGATGTTGGAAATACAGCCGGGAAGCCCACTGGGATGTGGGTGGAAAGTGGGTGGTAAGTGGATGTAAAATGTGTGGAATGTAGCGGTTATTGGGAGCGATGTGGGTGGGATGTGGGAGGGATGTGGGCGGGAAATGGGCGGGAAGCGGGTGGTATGTGGGCGGGAAGTGGGCGGGAAATTGGCGGGAAGTGGGGGGATGAGGATGGGATGTGAGTGGAATGTGAGCGGGATGTGGGCGGTAAGTGGGCGGGAAGTGGGCGGGAAGAGGGTGAGATGTGGGTGGGTTGTGGGCGGTAAGTGGGCGGGAAATTGGCGGAAGTGGGTGAGATGTGGGCGGGAAGTGGACGGCGGAAAGAGGGTCGGAAGTAGGTGGTATGTGGGTGGTATGTGGGTGGGATGTGGGCGGGGAATGGGCGGGTAGTGGGTGGAATGCGGGCGGAAAGATGGCGGGATGTGGAAGGGAAGAGGGCGGGAAGTGGGTGGTATGTGGGAGGGAAGTGGGCGGGAAGTGGGTGAGATGTGGGTGGG
Source organism: Lordiphosa clarofinis (assembly GCA_018904275.1). Lineage (NCBI taxonomy): Eukaryota > Metazoa > Arthropoda > Insecta > Diptera > Drosophilidae > Lordiphosa > Lordiphosa clarofinis. Next base: position 107,102 of record JAEIGQ010000349.1, on the reverse strand, counting down.
ATGTGGGCGGGAAATGGGTGGGATGTGGGCGGGAAGTGGACGGGAAGAGGGCTGAAAGAGGGTGGGATATGGGTGGGATGTGGGCGGGAAATGGGCGGCAAGTGGGTGCTGTGTGGGCGGGAAGTGGGTGGGATGTGGGTGAGATGTGAGCGGGATGTGAGCGAGAAGTGGACGGGAAGAGGGCGGGAAGAGGGTGGGATGTGGGTGGTATGTGGGCGGAAAGTGGGTGGTAAGTGGATGTGCGTTGGTTCTATACTGATGAAGGCGCAGAAGAGCGCCACGGGTTATGTGCTAGTCTCTATATATATAAAAGAGAGTGTCCTGACTGACTGACTGACTGACTGATTGGCAATCATCGCACAGCCCAAACGGAAAGAGATAGAGGGCTGTAATTTTCACAGAAGTTTCCTTTGGTGGTGAAAGTGCGTACTAAGACGGGGTTTTGGAAAACTCCACCCGGAAAAGTCGGAAAAGCGTCGGAAAAGTTTGTATGGGAAAAATGTTCTTTTTCATCCGATTGACTTGCAACTTGGCTTGTAAGCTTAGTACGCGAAATAATTCGACACGTGTTTTCCGGATTTAGGAAAATCCGCCCACGAGGAAAATAGCCGGAAAATTCTGCATAAAAAAAATTAGTTTTCATCCGATTGGCTTCAAACTCGGTTTAAAAGGAAAGTAGGTGAAATGAATTGAAATGTGATTTTCCGAAATTGAAAAATTTGACCCAATGGTCGGAAAATTCCCGGAAAATTCTGCATGAAAAAATTTATTTTTCATCCGATTGGCTTGAAACTCGGTTTGAAAGGAAAGTAGGTGAAATGAATTGAAATGTGATTTTCCGAAGTTGGAAAATTTGACCCAACGGCCGGAAAATTCCCGGAAAATTCTGCATGAAAAATCTATTTTTCGTCCGATTGGCTTGAAACTCGGTTTGAAAGGAAAGTAGGTGAAATGAATTGAAATATGATTTTCCGAAATTGGAAAATTTGACCCAACGGTCGAAAAATTCCCGGAAAATTCTACAGGAAAAAATTTTTTTTTTCATCCGATTGGCTTCAATCTCGGTTTGAAAGGAAAGTAGGTGAAATGAATTGAAATGTGAATTTCCGAAGTTGGAAAATTTGACCCAACGGCCGGAAAATTCTGCAAGAAATATTCTACTTTTCATCCGATTGGCTTGAAACTCGGTTTGAAAGGAAAGTATGTGAAATGAATTGAAATGTGATTTTCCGAAGTTGGAAAATTTGACCAACGGTCGGAAAATTCCAGGAAAATTCCGCATGCAAACAACTATTTTTTCATCCGATTGGCTTGAAATTCGGTTTGAAATTAAAGTAGGTGAATTAAATTGAAATGAGATTTTCCGAAGTTGGAAAATTTGCCATGACGGTCGAAAAATTCCCGGAAAATTCTGGATGAAAATAACTACTTTTCATCCGATTGCTTGGAACTCGGTTTGTAAGGACAAAATACGAAATAAATTGATATGTGATTTTTCAATGTCGGAAAGTCCGCCCACGAGGAAAATGGTCGTAAAATTCTGCATGCAAAAAACTATTTTTCATCCGATTGGCTTGAAACTCGGTTTGAAAGGTCAAAATCGGAATTAATTTTTGTTTTTATTTTCCGATGATAGAAATACCGCCGGGATGCCCACTGGGAAGTGGTTGTGAAGTAAATGGGATGTGGGTGGTAAGTTGTTTAGGAAGTGGGTGGTAAGTGGATGTAAAGTGTGTGGAATGTGGCGGGAAGTTGGAGGGATGTGGGTACGAAGCGCGACGGGTTATTTGCTAGTCTATATATATAAAAAGTTCAACCTGACTGACTGACTGACTGGTGACCGTCGCAAAGCCTAAACCATAAAAGATAGGAAAATGAGATTTTCACAATAGTTTTTTCTTATGCTGAAAGTGAGTACTAAGAACGGATTTTGGAAAATTCTGTCGGCAAATTTGGAAAATTCGCGGAAAACGGTTGTACGAAACTTTTTTGTTTTTCATCCAATCAGGTTCAAACTCATTTTCAAAGATCTATATAAAAATTCGACAACAACTGCATACCAATCTTCCGGAGAATTCACCCCGCTGGGTGGAAAGTGGGGGGTCAAGGTTGTATGGGCGAAACATTAGTTGCCAGGGATTAGCGATAAAATCATTTTCAAAATTACACATAACAAAACATAAGTTGTAAGCATAGTACGCGAAATAATTTGACACGTGTTTTCCCGATTTCGGAAAATCCGCACACGAGGCCGGAAAATTTTGAATCCCAAAAAGTATTTATCATACGATTGGCTTGAAACTCGGTTTGTAAGTATAGAATACGAAATAGTTTAAAATGTTATATTCCGAAGTTTGAAAATTTGACCTGACGATCGGAAAATTCTGCATGCAAAAACTATTTTTCAAACGATTGGCTTGAAACTCGAATTGTAAGTTCAAAATGAGAATTTATTTTGTTTTTAATTTTCCGAAGTTGGAAATACCGCCGGGATGCTCACTGTGAAGTGAATTGGATGTGGGTGGAAAGTTGTTTTGGAAGTGGGTGGTAAGTGGATGTAAAGTGGGTGAAATGTGGGCCTGAAGTGGGTGGTAAGTGGGTGGTAAGTGGGTGTGCGTTGGTTATATACTGTTGAAGGCGCAGCGAAGCGTGACGGGCTATTTGCTAGTCTATATATATAAAAAAGTTCAACCTGACTGACTGACTGACTAGTGACCGTCGCACAGCCTAAGCCATAAAAGATAGGAAGATGAAATTTTCACATTAGTTTTATCTTATGCTGAAAGTGAGTACTAAGAACGGATTTTGGAAAATTCTGTCGGCAAATGTGGTAAATTCGCGGGAAAACTGTTGTATGAATTTTTTTGTTTTTCATCCGATCAAGTTCAAACTAATTTTCAAAGATCTATATGGAAATTCGACAACAGCTGCATACCAATCTTCCGGAAAATTCAGCCCCCCTGGGTGGAAAGTGGGTGGTCAAGGTTGTATGGGCGAAACTTTTGTTGCCAGCGATTAGCGCCAAATTCATTTTCAAAATTACACATAATAAAACATAAGTTGTAAGCATAGTACTTGAAATAATTTGACACCTTTTTGGCCGGAAAATTCCGAATCCAAAAAAGTATTTATCATACGATTGGCTTGAAACTCGGTTTGTAAGTATAGAATTCGAAATAGTTTAAAATGTTATATTCCGAATTTGGAAAATTTGACCTGACGATTCTGCATAAAAAAAACACTTTTAGTCCGATTGGCTTGAAACTCGGTTTGTAAGGACAAAATACGAAATAATTTAAAATGTGATTTTTCAATGTCGGAAAAGCCGCCCACGAGGAAAATGGCCGGAAAATTCTGCATGCAAAAACAATTTTTTATCCGATTGGCTTAAAACACGGTTTGAAAGGAAAGTAGGTGAAATGCGATTTTCCGAAGCTGGAAAATTTGCACTGACGGTCAGAAAATTCCCGGAAAATTCTGCATGCAAAAAACTATTATTTATCCTATTGGCTTGAAACGCGGTTTGTGAGGATAGAATACGAAATAATTTGAAACGTGATTTTTCAATGTCGGAAAATCCGCCCACGAGGAAAATGGCAGGAAAATTCTGCATGCAAAAAACTATTTTTCATCCGATTTGCTTGAAACTCGGTTTGTAATGTCAAAATGAGAATTCATTTTTGTTTTTACATTCCGATGTTGGAAATACCGCCGGGATGCCTACTGGGAAGTGTATGGGATGTGGGTGGTGTGGTTGTTTTGGAAGTGGGTGGTAAGTGGATGTAAAGTGGGTGGAATGTGACAGAAAGTGGGTGGGAAGTGGGTGGGATGGGTGGGGTGTAGGCGGAAAGTGGGTGGGATGTGGGCGGGAAATGGGAGGGATGTTGGTGGGAGATGGGTGGGAACTGGATGGGAAGTGGGAGGGAAGCGAGGGATGTGGATGGGATGTGGGAGGTAGGTGGGTGGGAGGTGAATGGGAGGTGGGTGGGATTTGGGCGGAAAGTGGGTGGGATGTGGGTGGGAAGTGAGTGGGATCTGGGCGGGAATTTGGTGGGAACTGGATGGGAAGTGGGAGGGATGTGTGTGGTAGGTGGGCGGTAAGTGGGTGGGAGGTGGGTGGTAGTTGGGCGGAAAGTGGGTGGGATGTGGGTGGGAAGAGGGTTGGATCTGGGCTGGAATTGGGTGATAAGTTGGTGGGATGTAGGCGGGAAGTGGGTGGAAAGTATGTGGGGAAACGGGTGGAAGTTATGTAAGAAGTAGATTGGGAGTGGGTGGGGTGTAGGTGGGATGGGGTTGGTAAGAACGCAGCAGCAAAGTCGTAACGGAGAAAAAGCAAAGTATTAAAACGTTGATTTCAAGCCTTTGTATGTAAGTTTCGATTTCTGGGCTCTACAGAGGAGACAAATTTATAGAATGTTTTCAATTTTGGTAAATATTTGACTCTCACGATTGACTTCAAACTGATTCTGATATTGGATCTATACTGTTCAAGGCGCAGCGAAGCGCGACGGTCTTGTTGCTAGTATTATATATATTTAAAACAAGTATGTGATGGTAATTACAAAAAATTTTTAAATGTTAATGATTATTGTAAATATAGTAAAGTAAGTTTTTGTGGGAAAAAAGATGATTATTTAGTAAAAAATACACTTATAAAATCTGATTTTTATTCACCCAGCTGTCGGAACTTTAGGGGAAGCATAGCCATCGGACAAATGCTCTGTTGCCACTTTTTTTCAGCACCTTTTCGACGAGATATGTATCGGGAAATTTACTCTTTTTTATTTCTTCTTGATAGAAGCATCCCTTAATTGGCTCACCATATAAATCATCCAGCAAATATGTTGTTGGGAATGTATTCCTCACTTGTCGTATCTATATATATAAATCTGTACGCCCGACTGACAGACTGACATTTTATTACCACAGCGAAAACGGCTTATCGTACAGGTCTGATTTTGGCATAGACCTTCGTTTAGTTATGCAGGCGCTCACTAAGAAAGGAAATTGGAAAATTTTTTCCAATCTATTGAAAAAGCCAATTAAAAGGGATTGTATGGGCCCATAACGGTTTTTCCGCTCAGGCAATGTTGTGTTTCACTGAGAATGCGAGAGAGAGTGAGAGCGCTGAGTGCGTGCATATGTAGTGTGTGATTTTTTTCACATAAACAAGCAATAAATCAAATTGAGAATGGCCTCATCCAATTGCATTGAATCTTATAGCACATACAAATCATATCGATAGCTTTAACAAAATGTTGATCGCGTTTCAAAATAATTTAATTAAAACTTAACAAAACTAACAGCCAAAAAATGTATGTTTGTGTATTTGCTTTCATATGTTTATATGTTAGAGGTGGTACGTGACTTCAACGATACAGGATAAGTGATGGCACACATGACGTGAGCAGTCTGCTAAACATTAATTGTCTCCTTATTTCATTTGCGAGTTTTTGTTAATAAACTAGGCTGTGAGCTGATAATGTAAGAGATTTATATCGATTAAAAATCCTAAAATTTCATAACAACATTTTGCAATGAAAAATGTGTTTGACGGAAAAAACTAAACAGTGTTGCCAAAACAGCTTATTTTTCAATTTAGCTTTTTGCAGATAAAAATCAGTGGGCAGCGGGAACAATATATTTATTTTTTCCGATTTTAAAAAAGCAAAATTAAATTTGCTTCTAATTTTTTTACCTTTAAGAAATGAACTTTCACTGTTTTGGTTGCCGCATAGTAAAGACACAAAGGTACACATGTTTAAATAGTTACATATCTCAAACTGCGATTATTTACATAAATTGACCAAAAAAGAATATTCTGGAGATCTAATTAAAAACAAATATATATAGGTGCGCACTTATAAATAAAATGTCCCTTGACTGTTTAGCATTCACCAAACAGGAAGGGAATAATTTTTATATCTGAAATTTTAACGCGACTTGAAAATTAGGTTGTGTCCGGTACGACGGGACGGGATAGAATTTAGTATGTGTACAGGTCACTGCTTCTCCCCGCCTTACTTAATCCTCTATTCCCAGATTGTTTTATTTTAATCAACCGTAAATTAGAAATTTTCTAAACACTAAGCTAAAAAAAAAAGAATTAGCTTTTTAACAAATAGATAATATACAAATACAGTGTTCAGAGAGCTATACAATTATTTCTACTTACTACGATTTTTTCAAAACTTGGACGCGGACGAAGTCGCGGCGGGTTCAGCTAGTTTTAAATATTTCCGTTGTCCAATAGGGCGTATACGCCTTTTCGAATACATGTTTATATTTACTAATGCGTACGTAATTGCCAACCTTCAATTTGGCGCCAGTAAATATCTTTAGGTGGTTATATGCAGTTGCCAAAATGTGTTTCTCATTCGAAGCATCAACTTCAATGGGTGCCATTTTAATAGTTCTATGCGTTCGATTGTTGTATACATTGATTAAAATTTTGATATTCATCAAGCCATTTATGAGTACCATTAAAACTAAATTCACGCCACATTAGCTCCTTTGGGCTCTATTGATCGTTCCACAATAGAAGCCTTTAGGGTGCTGTATGTGGAATAATGATTGATTTTATGTCGTTGCATTAACGCCTTAAAATGGCTATTATAGAATTCGGTTCCATCATCGGTTTGCAAGTTTCTCGGTGTACCGCGACCAGATTTGAAAATTTTCTCCATAGCTAGGGTGACTTCTTTGCCAGTTTTAGACTTTAGGGCCGCACCCCAGGCAAACTTGGAAAATGTATCAATTCCTGTTTGTAAGTATCGGTAGCCATTGTTCAATGATGAGTATGCACCCATCTAAACTAAATCGGCCTGCCACAAATCGTTTATCCCCTTTATGACAACTCTACGGCGTTTAAAGTTCTTGCGTGATGGGGCATGTAATTCATTAACCAATCCTCGCTTATTAAATTTGCTGCTGCCGCTGCTCATTTTATGAGGTTTTTCAGTTTCAATTCAGTTATTAAATGTATGTTTATTTTGCTGCTGTTGCTGCTGCAGCTACATTACTATATAATTTTTGGGGCATAACAACACACAAGCCATCAATGGTTCGATTGGTTAAAACATCATACCACACCAGTTGTAGTTGGCTAGAGCGCGTGTGGACCCGCGTTCAACTCGTGCCCCTCTCGGTGATAAATGGGTGCTGGTGAGCATGCATGTAAGTATTTACAAAAAGTTTCTACTACTTATTTTCTCTTTGTGCTGGTGGTATAGTTGTTTATCAAGGTATTGGTGGTTTGTTTTTTATCGTGCTTTCTTTTTCACATTTTAATTTTTTGATGGTATAAAGGGGCTCCTCATCCATTTGCATTTATGTCTTTTTTACATGGGACGACGTTGGGGTGATTATCCTCTATACTGGCCAATTTTATATTATAATTATGGCGAATTTTCTCAAATCCCTCTATACGCTCTTTAATAGTGTTAATTCTCTTTTCCAATGCGGGTAGTTTGACATTTCGCTGTTTAAACCCACTCGATATGATGTTCTCCAATTGGATTAATTTATCATCCACATATTCTTTTATAACCAAATCATTGTCATCGATGGGTGGTGCACAATTTCTTATTCGCCTCTGCTGAACATTTAGTTCACCGTCACCATTAATGAACAAACCATCCAAGCTTTGAACACCCCGCTTCAACTCCTCTGAATATTCTTTGTTATTGGCTGCGTAATGCCCAAACTTGTCAACGGACATAATGAATATAAATTTGATTGATCAATGTGCAGTATATTTTATTATAATTTTACAAATTGGCTCTTCCGTTAAAGACCCACATCTGCCACAATACTCTGAGCCTTTACAATTGGTTGTTTGGACGTCTATTGCAATGTTCGCTCACAAAACTGTTGGTGCTGTTTATTTTCGCAATGAGCTCTCTCACCAACTTAACTAGCTCTCTTATTGCGGTCTCCAATTTGTTCACCCTATCATTGCGTTGTTTAAGACCATTTGCTATGCTGTTTTCCAGTGCAATTATTCGTTCATGAACATAAGCTTTCACAACTAAATCATCCTTGGCGAGGGGTTTCGTGGAATTTCGAATGCGTTTTTTCTGAGCATTGGGATTCCCTTCCAAATCCAATGTACAGCCCTGAGACATTTCGTACTTCCCTTATAAAATGTGACGTTCGCTCCTTATCATTAGAGAAATGACCAAACTTGTCGACAGACATAATGATTATAAGTTTATTTTGCTACATGCTTACAATATATATTTTGATTTATTAACATATGATTTCAGCTTCACGCAGCTCTTCAATTATTGATGTTATTTCATTGGATAGATTAGTATTGCCGGCGGCTTGTGATGCGATTAATAGGCGTAAGCGACTAACTAACTCGTTCGCAGAATCCCAATAAATATAGTTGGGCTTTGTTTTGATAAGCTTCATCATCTTGAGACCTGAGCCATCAATTTTTTTTTTACTTCTTCCGCTTCTGGTAGAAATTGGTGTAGATACTGCGACAGGTTTTCTAGCTGTTGCGGCCTTCGATGTGGGTGTTGGCTGTGTTAAAAGTGGTTTTATAATTTGCGTATATTTCTTGGCTCGACTCCCTTTTAAATACCCATCTGATTAAAAATTCCTTCTATGGGCATTGGTTTTTAGCAATATCTCTTTGTATGTGTCCAAATCGTAAGCATCATACCCCATTGGGTCTTTATGGAAAATTAAAGAGTATAAGCCCGTTGTCAGACATAATTTTTCACCATCCGAAAACTCTATGCGACTATTTCTAACCTTTATATCACTATTGCTCAACTTTAGCGATTTAGTTGCTTTGTGCATATATGGCCCATAACATTTATCCAGAAGATTTTTCCTTGCTAGTTCACTGATGTTAAGATTAATTTGGCTGTTCACCGAATCTGAATCAATGTGACTGGCAGTCTGAGAATGGAATATTGCATTGTTTCTATCATCGTCGGCAGCTTCATTGTTGTCATCATCATCATTATGAGGTGCACCAAAAGAATTAATATTCTTTGACATGCTTGCAGCCGATGCAAAAGTCTATTCTCTAGAAGACTTTTTGACTTTCATCTTTAACAACATCCTGAACAGAATCATGATCATCAATTTCATAGAAGGTGTCGTTGTCTTCATCTTCTTCATCATCATTCGCGGTGATGTCGTGTTTATTGGCTGCGTAATGTCCAAACTTGTCAACGGACATAATGAATATAAATTTGATTGATCAATGTGCAGTATATTTTATTATTATTTTGCAAATTGGCTCTTCCGTTAAAGACCCACATCTGCCACAATACTCTGAGCCTTTACAATTGGTTGTTTGAACGTCTATTGCAATGTTCGCTCACAAAACTGTTGGTGCTGTTTATTTTCGCAATGAGCTCTCTCACCAACTTAACTAGCTCTCTTATTGCGGTCTCCAATTTGTTCACCCTTTCATTGCGTTGTTTAAGACCATTTGCTATGCTGTTTTCCAGTGCAATTATTCGTTCATCAACATATGCTTTCACAACTAAATCATCCTTGGCGAGGGGTTTCGTGGAATTTCGAATGCGTTTTTTCTGAGCATTGAGATTCCCTTCCAAATCCAATGTACAGCCCTGAGACATTTCGTACTTCCCTTATAAAATGTGACGTTCGCTCCTTATCATTAGAGAAATGACCAAACTTGTCGACAGACATAATGATTATAAGTTTATTTTGCTACATGCTTACAATATATATTTTGATTTATTAACATATGATTTCAGCTTCACGCAGCTCTTCAATTATTGATGTTATTTCATTGCCAGCGGCTTGTGATGCGATTAATAGGCGTAAGCGACTAACTAACTCGTTCGCAGAATCCCAATAAATATAGTTGGGCTTTGTTTTGATAAGCTTCATCATCTTGAGACCTGAGCCATCAATTTTTTTTTTTTACTTCTTCCGCTTCTGGTAGAAATTGGTGTAGATACTGCGACAGGTTTTCTAGCTGTTGCGGCCTTCGATGTGGGTGTTGGCTGTGTTAAAAGTGGTTTTATAATTTGCGTATATTTCTTGGCTCGACTCCCTTTTAAATACCCATCTGATTAAAAATTCCTTCTATGGGCATTGGTTTTTAGCAATATCTCTTTGTATGTGTCCAAATCGTAAGCATCATACCCCATTGGGTCTTTATGGAAAATTAAAGAGTATAAGCCCGTTGTCAGACATAATTTTTCACCATCCGAAAACTCTATGCGACTATTTCTAACCTTTATATCACTATTGCTCAACTTTAGCGATTTAGTTGCTTTGTGCATATATGGCCCATAACATTTATCCAGAAGCTTTTTCCTTGCTAGTTCACTAATGTTAAGATTAATTTGGCTGTTCACCGAATCTGAATCAATGTGACTGGCAGTCTGAGAATGGAATATTGCAATGTTTCTATCATCGTCGGCAGCTTCATTGTTGTCATCATCATCATTCTGAGGTGCACCAAAAGAATTAATATTCTTTGACATGCTTGCAGCCGATGCAAAAGTCTGTTCTCTAGAAGACTTTTGACTTTCATCTTTAACAACATCCTGAACAGAATCATCATCATCAATTTCATAGAAGGTGTCGTTGTCTTCATCTTCTTCATCATCATTCGCGGTGATGTCGTGTTGTGATTGGGGTAGGATACGGCGTCGCCGATAGTGCTGATAGGGGTGATGAATGTGTGATTGATTACGTAGCTTTTTGATTTTTTATACCCTGTACCCATTGAAAATGGGTAAAAGGGGATCATGAAGTTGTGCAAATGTATGTAACAGGGAGAAGGGAGCATTTCCGACCCTATAAAGTATATATATTCTTGATCAGCATCAACAGCCGAGTCGATTTAGCCATGTCCGTCTGTCCGTCTGTCCGTCCGTCCGTCTGTCCGTCCGTCCGTCTGTCTGTATGAACGCGTCGATCTCGGAGACTATAAGAGATAGAGATACAAATTTTTGCATGTACATAGGTATAGGCCGTACGCAGATCAAGTTTGTTTCAGATCTCGAAAATTCCCCCCCCCCCCCCTTAAACCGCAAACTGTCAGAGCCACAATTTTAAAGTTACAATATCGTCGCTTAATATATATTATCTTAGGCCCTTAATGTATCTATTCTGAAAAGCACAATCAGATCTGAGAAAAAACACCGAAGTTATTTACGAAACACCACCCCCACCTAACGCTTTACTTATTGCGCTCTGTTTGAGGCTTGCGCGTGAGTGTGTGTGTGTGTGAGCGCAATATTATTTACGTTTGTGTGTATGTGTGCTTGTGTGTTTGTTAATTGTACATGTATTTTGAAGTCGAGTTAACTCGACTGCAACGGTCTTACTTGTTTTGTTTCAACTTTAGGCTTGAGTATTTCAGTGTCAATGTCTAGGTCACTAGATTTCATCAATTTGCGCTTCTTACTTTTATTAACAAGCTCATGTAATGGTTGAGTTATGGGCTTAAATGTTTCCTCCAATTCAAATGTATTCTGATCACATCCCACAGACTTTCCGCCCTCTTCGCACCTTCATCCCACCCACTTGCCACAAACATACCGCACACTTCCCGCCCTCTTCCCGCCCTCTTCACGCCCTCTTTCCGCCCAAATCCCACCCACTTCCCATTTACATCCCACCCACATCCCTCCCACTTTTCGCCCACTTCGCACCTTCATCCCACCCACATTCCACCCACTTGCCACCAACATACCGCACACTTCCCGCCCTCTTACCGCCCAAATCCCACCCACTTCCCATTTACATCCCACCTACATCCCACCCACTTACCGCCACATTCCACCCACATCTCATCCACTTCCCAACCACTTCCCGCCCACATCCCACCCACTTCCCACCCACTTCCCACCTACATCCCACCCACATTCCACCCACTTGCCACCCACATCCAACCCACATTACACCCACTTGCCACCCACTGGCCACCCACACACTTCCCGCCATCTTCCCGTCCACTTCCCGCCCAGTTCCCATTAACATCCCACCCACATCCCTCCCACTTCCTGCCACATTTCACCCACTTTACATCCTTCCAAAACAACTTTCCACCCACATCCCATTCACTTCACAGTGAGTATCCTGGCGATATTTCCAACATCGGAAAATTAAAAACAAAATAAATTCTCATTTTGACCTTGCATTCCGAGTTTCAAGCCAATCGGATGAAAAATAGTTTTTGCATGCAGAATTTTCCGGCCATTTTTCTCGTTGGCGGCTTTTCCGACATTCAAAAATCACATTTCAAATTATTTCGTATTTTGTCCCTACAAACCGAGTTTCAAGCCAATCGGATGAAAAATAGTTTTTTTCATGCAGATTTTTCCGGGAATTTGTCGACCGTCAGGTCAAATTTTCCAAATTCGGAATATAACATTTTAAACTATTTCGTATTCTATACTTACAAACCGAGTTTCAAGCCAATCGTATGATAAATACTTTTTGGGATTCAAAATTTTCCGGCCTTGAACACCCACTTTCCACCCAGGGGGGGTGAATTTTCCGGAAGATTGGAATGCAGTTGTTGTCGAATTTCCATATAGATCTTTGAAAATTAGTTTGAACTTGATCGGATGAAAAACAAAAAAGTTTCATACAACAGTTTTCCGCGAATTTACCACATTTGCCGACAGAATTTTCCAAAATCCGTTCTTAGTACTCACTTTCAGCATAAGATAAAACTAATGTGAAAATCTCATCTTCCTATCTTTTATGGTTTAGGCTGTGCGACGGTCACCAGTCAGTCAGTCAGTCAGGTTTAACTTTTTTATATATAGACTAGCAAATAACCCGTCGCGCTTCGCTGCGCCTTCAACAGTATAAAACCAACGCACACTCACTTCCCGCCCACATACCACCCACTTAACATTCTTTCCCGCCCACATCCCACCCACTTAACATCCTTTCCCGCCCACATCCCACCCACATACCACCCACATCCCACCCATATACCACCCACTTCCCACCCTCCTTCCGCCGTCCACTTCCCGCCCACATCCCACCCACATACCATTCATCCCACCCATATACCACCCACTTCCCGCCCACATCCCACCCACTTCCCGCCAATTTCCCGCCCACTTCCGCCCACAACCCGCCCACATCCCACCCACTTCCCGCCAATTTCCCGCCCACTTACCGCCCACATCCCGCTCACATTCCACTCACATCCCCCCTCATCCCCCACATCCCGCCAATTTCCCGCCCACATGCCACCCACTGCCCGCCCACATACCACCCGCTTCCCGCCCATTTCCCGCCCACATCCCACTTACATACCACCCACATCCCACCCATATACCACCCACTTAACATCGTTTCCCGCCCACATCCCACCCACATCCCACCCACATCCCACCCATATACCACCCACTTCCCACCCTCCTTCCGCCTTCCACTACCCGCCCACATCCCACCCACTTCCCGCCAATTTCCCGCCCACTTACCGCCCACAACCCGCCCACATACCGCCCACATCCCACAGACTTCCACCCAATTTCCCGCCCACTTACCGCCCACATCCCGCTCACATTCCACTCACATCCCCCCTCATCCCACAACTTCCCACCAATTTCCCGCCCACATCCCGGCCACTTCCCGCCCACATACCACCCGCTTCCCGCCCATTTTCCGACCATTTTCCTCGTGGTCGGATTTTCCGACATTGAAAAATCACAGAGTTTTCCGGGAATTTTCCGACCGTTGGGTTAAATTTTCCAACTTCGGAAAATTACATTTCAATTCATTTCACCTACTTTCCTTTTAAACCGAATTTCAAGCCAATAGGATAAAAAATAGTTGTTTTCATGCAGAATTTTTCGGGAATTTTCCTCGTGGGCGGATTTTCCAAAATCGGGAAAAACACGTGTCAAATTATTTCGCGTACTAAGGCTTACAAATCAAGTTTCAAGTCAATCGGATGAAAAATGGCATTTTCCCATTCAAACTTTTCCGACGCTTTTCCGACTTTTCCGGGTGGAATTTTCCAAAACCCCGTCTTAGTACGCACTTTCACCAGCAACAGAAACTTCTGTGAAAATTACAGCCCTCTAGCTCTTACCGTTTGGGCTGTGCGATGATTGCCAATCAGTCAGGACACTCTCTTTTATATATATAGAGACTAGCAAATAGCCCGTCACGCTTCGCTGCGCCTTCAACAGTATATAACCAACGCACACCCACTTACCACCCACTTCAGGCCCACATCCCACCCACTTCCCGCACATTTTCCGCCCACATCCCACCCACTTTCCGCCCACTTCGCACCTACATCCCACCCACATTCCACCCACTTGCCACCAACATACCGCACACTTCCCGCCCTCTTCCCGCCCAAATCCCACCCACTTCCCATTTACATCCCACCCACATCCCTCCCACTTACCGCCACATTCCACCCACATCTCATCCACTTCCCACCCACTTCCCGCCCACATCCCACCCACTTCCCACCCACTTCCCACCTACATCCCACCCACATTCCACCCACTTGCCTCCCACATCCAACCCACATTACACCCACTTGCCACCCACTGGCCACCCACACACTTCCCGCCATCTTCCCGTCCACTTCCCGCCCAGTTCCCATTAACATCCCACCCACATCCCTCCCACTTCCTGCCACATTTCACCCACTTTACATCCTTTCAAAACAACTTTCCACCCACATCCCATTCACTTCACAGTGAGCATCCCGGCGATATTTCCAACATCGGAAAATTAAAAACAAAATAAATTCTCATTTTGACCTTACAATCCGTGTTTCAAGCCAATCGTATGAAAAATAGTTTTTGCATGCAGAATTTTCCGGCCATTTTCCTCGTGGGCGGCTTTTCCGACATTGAAAAATCACATTTCAAATTATTTCGCATTTTGTCCTTACAAACCGAGTTTCAAGCCAATCGGATGAAAAATAGTTTTTTCATGCAGAATTTTCCGGGAATTTTTCGACCGTCAGGTCAAATTTTCCATCTTCGGAATATAACATTTTAAACTATTTGGTATTCCATACTTACAAACCGAGTTTCAAGCCAATCGTAAGATAAATACTTTTCTGGATTCAGAATTTTCCGGCCATTTTCCTCGTGTGCGGATTTTCCAAAATCGGGAAAACACGTGTCAAATTATTTCGCGTACTATGCTTACAACTTATGTTTTGTTATGTGCAATTTTGAAAATGAGTTTGGCGCTAATCGCTGGCAACAAAAGTTTCGCCCATACAACCTTGACCACCCACTTTCCACCCAGCGGGGTGAATTTTCCGGAAGATTGGTATGCAGTTGTTGTCGAATTTTTATATAGATCTTTGAAAATGAGTTTGAACTTGATCGCCGACATTTGCCGACAGAATTTCCAAAAATCCGTTCTTAGTACTCACTTTCAGCATAAGATAAAACTACTGTGAAAATCTCATCTTCCTATCTTTTATGGTTTAGGCTGTGCGACGGTCACCAGTCAGTCAGGTTGAACTTTTTTATATATATAGACTAGCAAATAACCCGTCTCGCTTCGCTGCGCCTTCAATAGTACAACAACGCACACTCACTTACCACCCATTTCCCGCCCACATCCCACCCACTTCCCGCCCACTTACCGCCCACTTCCCAACCACTTCCCGCCCACATCCCACCCACTTCCCACCCATTTACCGCCCACATCCCACCCACTTCCCGCCCATTTCCCGCCCACATCCCACCCACTTCCCTCCCACATCCCACCCACTTTCCCGCCCACATACCACCCACTTCCCGCCCACATCCCACCCACATCCCTCCAACTTCCCGCCACATTACACACACTTTACATCCACTTACTACCCACTCTCCACCCACTTTCCACCCATTTCCCGCCCACATCCCACCCATTTCCCGCCCACATCCCACCCACTTCCCGCCCACTTACCGCCCACTTCCCACCCACTTCCCGCCCACATCCCACCCACTTCCCGCCCATTTCCCGCCCACATCCCACCCACTTCCCTCCCACTTCCCACCCACTTCCCGCCCATTTCCCGCCCACATCCCACCCACTTCCCGCCCACTTCCCGCCCACATCCCACCCACATCCCTCCAACTTCCCGCCACATTCCACACACTTTACATCCACTTACCACCCACTTTTCACCCACTTCCAAAACAACTTACCACCCACATCCCATTCACCTCCCAACCGCTTCCCAGTGGACATCCCGGCGGTATTTTCAACATCCGAAAATAAAAACCAAAATTAATTCCGATTTTGACCTTTCAAACCGAGTTTTAAGCCAATCGGATGATAAATAGTTTTTTTCATGCAGAATTTTCCGGGAATTTTCCGACCGTTGGGTAAAATTTTCCAACTTCGGAAAATCACATTTCAATTTAATTCACCTACTTTAATTTCAAACCGAATTTCAGGCCAATCGAATTTTCCCGCCATTTTCCTCGTGGGCGGATTTTCCAAAATCGGGAAAACACGTGTAGAATTGTTTCGCGTACTAAGCTTACAAACCAAGTTTCAAGTCAAGATGAAAAATAACATTTTTTTTTGGAGTTTTCCAAAACCCCGTCTTAGTGCGCACTTTCACCACCAACAGAAACTCCTGTGAAAATTACAGCCCCCTATCTCTTACCGTTTAGGCTCTGCGATGATTGCCAATCAGTCAGTCAGTCAGTGAATCAGTCGGGACACTCTCTTTTATATTTATAGAGATTAGTATTTATACATATATTGATGTTGTTTTTCTGTTTGTTGTAGTTGTTTCTCTTCAGTTAACAGCAATAAAGTGTTGGACAAATTAGTTCAACGTCAAGTATTTATATACCCTCAACCACCCATCCCAACACCCAAAAATTAAAAAGATTAAATTGAAGAATTTTCAAGTTTAAAAATATTTTTTTATTTATTTATTAAAACAAGTGTGTGCTTTAACGACCTTTATGATAATCAAACCATCAATATTATGCTGGCTCAAGGTCTCGTTATGCTTGCGCATACCAACGTCGTTCTCATGTCTGCCGGTTTTTTGCTGTCAAGTCGTTTAGGAATTCCCAAACGATTATGGCAGCGCTGGCATGGAGTGGGAGTCGATGGGGCCAGTACAAGCAAGCGAAGGTCACTGATGATATGGTAGAGATACCATTGAAACAGCTGTATGACCAACTAGCTTCACTTGTGGTGTGATGTGTTCCTCCTTTTTGGAGTTATGCGCAAGCATAACGAGACCTTGAGCCAGCATAATATTGATGGTTTATTTATTAAAATCATTTTTTAAAACAATACAAGAGAATAAAAATTTTTTAATGAGTTCTAAATATAAGTTATCATCTTCAGATTTTTTAGAAGACCATGAAATCATCCCTTAGTGTGTTGTGTGTCGCTCAGGTAGGAATAAAATGAAGCCGGTCAGCTCAGTCTCTTTCATACTGCCACGCAATTGGTTGTTCAAAATAAAAAAAAACAACCACCCTCGATAACTGAGCCTTCATCGCATGCGTGACCGCTCGCCATTGGTTAGACCAAAAAAAAGAAATCAAGGTTTGTACTTCGGGGGTGAGCTAAAAAAACATGCGCACCCGCAGCCAATCTATTAATTTATTTTAATAATTTTGGCTGGGGAAATCAATCGGCTTCTTAGCTTTTAATAGCGTGACATGATGTTCAAAACATGCTCCTTTAGGCGACTCCGATGAAGCGAGTGACAATTACACGTATCCGGTCCTTCTTGGGCATTATCATCGCCCCATGGACAGTTCATGAAGTGGCATCCGAACCTTGATGTTTTTTGCTCCAACCCTTCAAATTCCTCCATTTCCTTTTTCAAGTAGTTAACTTCAACTAGATGCTCATCGAATATCATGCCATCAAATTGCTCGAGGAAAATATCAATTTGTTGAATCAGCATATTGTTGCTGTTTTTTTTTTGCAGTTGTTGTTGCTGTTTGCTGTTGTTGTTGAGGTTGTTTACTGTTAGCAGCTAATGCTTCTGTTTCACTCGACTCTCTTGTGGGTACTAAACGACTGGAGCATAATCTCATCACTACCTTACTTGTGTGGTTTAGAAAATGACAATAAAAACTCTAGACACAAGTGACCACAGTTGAATGTATTAAAATTTTTAAAGCGGTCATAGTTGTAACTTATATTTTCACCACTCCCCAAAATTTCCAAAACTGTCAAAATAACTAGAATTTTTCCCCTTCATGTGGTAAGCTACCCAGTGAGTGCCGTCCGAAGACGAGTTATCCAAGTTGATTACTCCACACTCATTTTTATGGGGGTGATACGGTAGTGTATCCCGCATGAATACACCCCTGAAATGTGGTATGTGTTTACTTGCAAATTGCATTATATCAACATTTGATAACGGCTTTTTGGGTAGATTGCTTAATAGTTTTTTTGCTTTCTCTTTGCTGCTGCTGCTTTACAAATTCCATTACCATGGGCATATGGCTTAAGATGCATTCCATGCCCCTTGGATATGCCATAGCCTTTCCTATACGGATGGAGATACAACCCCCCACCCAAAGCTTTAGATTCCATTTTCCGGTTATGGCGCGCACCCTCATCGAGTTGTTGTCTTGCAACCTTTGCGTTATTGATCGACTTGGAAATTGCGGCACTTCCAGACGCCAGGCTACCGAGTGCGCTGAGCGCAGTCAATATTGAGATGAGAGGTAAAAAACCACCAACCTTTGGCACTGGAATTACTCGTGCAATTTTCATACGTTGTTGCCTACGAGCACCACCAATCGATTTGTTTATCACTTTTCGGGCAATCTTTATTGATGACATCATGTCGAGTGGTTTTTTCATTTTCCATTCCTTAGTAGCTTTTTTTATTACACTTGAAAAAGTGCTGCTGCTGTGGGGGTAGCGGCGTCTGTTTCCACGTTTCTTTCCACGCTTTTGGTTTTTTTTCTTAGTCAACCCCATGCCGAATTTTCGTTTAGCCTTCATTAAGTTGGTCACAAGGTATGCTGCTGATCTCTCCCCAAAACTGCTATCTGGTGCTGAGACACGGTCCCAAGCTCTGTTTGATAGTATGTGGTCGGCTTTATGTCGCGCCTCCAAGTCCTTATCCTGGGAATAGGCAATGTCGTGAGTCCGGCAAGCCTCGTCTAAAGGGTTTATTCCGCGATCACCGCGTGCTAAACGTTGCTTTAACCGTGTTCCCGGTCCACAAAAATTATAGCCCGGTATATGAGCCTCAAAGGGTAGAGAATTGATTATTCGATTAACAAGACCACTACCATGTTTGCAGTTTAATTTGCAACTGGAGTAATTATATAAACGTTTCCCCATTTTATGCAATGTTTAATCATTGACCATTGTTCATTGAATGAACTACTTGAGACATTAGTATGCGTTTTTTAAGACAAAAGAAAAACATTTTGGTGAGAAACATTGAGGCTGAGATTGACGGTACCATCGATGGCAATGGCCAAATTAGAAAGAAGCAGCCACCACGACACAGCACACTCTTACCCAACAAAACTAGAGGAATAATTGTGGGAAACCAACATTATGCTCAGTCTAATCGAGAGCCCCAACGGACTGAAATTTGAGAACATTTACTTCTTCTCAAAGAGTTTATACCAGCCAAAGTATGAGTATTTAAAGGAGTTGATCAAACCGATAAAAGGAATGGACCATACGGGATCATACGTTTAGTGACAATGACTCGGTCTTGCCACCCAATGAGGCTAAGAATAATTCCATTATGATTTTTGATGATGTTGCCTGCGAAAAACAGGATAATATTCGAGCATATTTTTGTATGGGTCGACACAAGAATATCGACTCATTTTATTTGAGTCAAACTTACACTCGCATACCCAAGCACCTTGTGCGCGATAATGCAAACGTAATTATAATGTTCAAGCAGGATGATTTGAATATGCGCCATGTGTATAAGGATCATGTAAGCAGCGACATGAGCTATGATTCATTCATGGAAATTTGCCGCAAATGTTGGGAAGATAGATATGGTTTTCTATTAATCAGTAAAGATGATGACATGAATAATGGCCGATACAGAAAGGGGTTTGATCAGTTTATTCTTCTTTAAGATTGAGATGGAAGGCATATAAAATAAAATAAATATAAGAGTGGGTGGTGGTCAACAACTAGCCACACTATACCACGGACATAGAGAACACAATGGCTAGAAAATTATCATTGAATGGCAACACATCCGTAATAGAGGCAAACTTTTTCCACCAATCGAACTGAAGGGGGAGTTATGAGTGCGCCCTGATTGACTTTACATGTACAATTCGATTCCAAATGTTGATGAAAACAACAACTTGTTTCATATTGATGACAAGACTATCAATATACCACTCGGTTCGTATGAACTCGATGATATTGTCAAAATTATTCACAGCGAATTAAAAAAGCATTCAATTGAGAATACACTGACTATCAGGAGCAATAGCAACACTTTGCAAGTGGAAATTACTACTGCGAAATTCCCCATTTATTTCAATAGGAGTTGATCAATTGGTGGGTTGTTTGGCTTTGCTAACAGCGCTGTACTGACATCCATCCCTAACCACACTTACATATCTGATTTGCCGGTAAACATTATGAAAATTAACTCAATTCGCCTGGAGTGTAACATTGTTAGCGGGTCGTATGTAAATAATGCCCCATCACATTCTTTGTACGAGTTTGGCATTAATGTGCCACCGGGTTATAAAATGAATGTGCATCCACATAATCTTATTTATTTGCCAGTCAACACCAAAGAGATAAGCAACACAAAAATACAATTAACTGATCAGAACGGCGATTTGCTGAATTTGCGGGGGGAGAACGTAACACTACACCTTCACTTGAGACCATTATTACAATGATTTTATACAATAAAAAGAGGGAGACCACCCCCATTCAGCACACTTTAACTTGCAAAGATAAGCGGAGCGGATCAGTATTGAGGAAAAAAAGCAGCAGCGACGAGAACAACATCATAAATCTATATCAAGGCAAAATAAGTTTTATTTAAAAACTCTGGGTTTCAAGATTAGACGACGACGGCCGGTTGAAAAACAATAGAAGCAAAGAATCAAAATGAGTGATTTGTTGAACGTACGAGCGAGACCGCAGTCGGATGACATTATTTCAAAGATTGAATATCACACTTACTTACCATATCAACAGACATTCAAGTCAAACGATGAAATGCCGGAATATTTGATGAAATAAAATATGAATTGAACGGCAGTGAGATTGATAAAACTAGATTTGTTGGCATTACATCAATGCTCAAGAACTATCTATCATTGAATGAGCTTGAGAGCCAGAAGCTACAGAATGCAGGTTGGCACTGCAATAGCAATGACTACTTTGAAACTGGGGCGCATTTTAACTTTTCTTTGCCATTGAAATGCCTACTGGGGTTTGCAGAAGATCAGAAGAACGTTCTAATAAACTGCAAACATGAACTTGTGCTTATGAAACATCCACAAAGGACACACATAAAGTAAGAATAACAAATATTGGGTGGAAAATACCACATGTAACACCCAATGATGTTGAAAAAATCAAAATGTTTGATTTGATAAAGAGTGGAGTTTCGCTGCCGATTGCATTTCGCAGTTGGGATTGCTATGTCAATCCAACTCTGGTGCAAGGAAC
Source organism: Lordiphosa clarofinis (assembly GCA_018904275.1). Classification (NCBI taxonomy): domain Eukaryota; kingdom Metazoa; phylum Arthropoda; class Insecta; order Diptera; family Drosophilidae; genus Lordiphosa; species Lordiphosa clarofinis. Next base: position 85,475 of record JAEIGQ010000349.1, on the reverse strand, counting down.
TCATCATGTATGGAATGTGAAACTGGCCGCTAACCGAGAACGCCCCAGGTTCGCAATCATAGAATTCACTTTGGATGGTAAATTAATTACAAATGGCTTAACAAATTTGAAAGTGTATCTCAACTCTGACACTAACCCCTATGATGATATGAATATTGATTTCGAAAAAGACCACTATGCCCATTTGTACAATATTTATGCGCAATTTCAAGAGAGCTACTATAACCGTGAGCCACACCCACTCCCAACATCTTCAGACTTTAAGAAAAAAGGCTCCGATTATTGATGTTGACCTTTCGTATCAGAATGAAGCGGTTAAAACAGGGCCAATCGATGTTAGAGTTTCAACCGAACTATTGAATGCTAGTGCAGCAGCCACTAAAGTATATTGCCTCTTAATACATGATCGATTAGTTGAGTACAGCCCATTGCGAGGATTAGTTCAGCGGGTGGTCTAAAACAAAATTTAAAACTAGAAAAAATGAACGCTGAAGATGAGCTGGTGTCTATTGATGTTCAAGGATTCCATGGCAACAATAATGAGTTCATTTTAAAGGAAATAGCTATAGCATTTAAAAATGACCAGAATTCAAACGATTGTTTCCTTATACGCCCACGATATGATTATCTTAAATTGGATAAAAAAACACGCAAGACAGTCAACTGGCTAACACGAAATCATCATAAAATTTACTGGAATGATGGATCCAATTCATTCAATCTAATCAAAAAACATCTGCGACAAATAACTATGGGGAAGAGTATCATCCTATGCAAAGGGGCTGCTAAAAAACATTTCCTAAGAGGCTACCTAGGTGCTGGGGGAGGAGCATTTTATTGAATTGGGGAGTATTTCCCTTGCCCTAAATTGAAAGCAATGGGGGCAAGGTGCAAAACCACACCACTCTTTTGCTCTTTTCATCAACGACTGCAGCAGCAGCAGCGACGAGGCCAACAACAACAACAACAGCAGCAAAAGAGCGGCATTGTGTGCGCTTTAAAAAATTCTGAAAATATTCTGAAATTTTATCTGGGGGAAAACCAACAACAAAAAAATGACAATAAATGAGATGTAGGTCAATTATATTTTTTATTTAATTTTTTTATTTAACAAATGTATTTTGCATAAAAATATCCTGAAAAATAAAAATTATATATAAAATTTAACATATGTATGTTTTTTAGTTTTTACAATTACACTAGTTTACAAAATAATAAAAATATTGCGATCCCGAACACTTGGTAGCAATTCCTTGTGTAAGTCCTTCCGCTGAGTCAAAAATCCAATCCGCAAATTTTTTATGGGGCCGTTTTCGAGAAATCGCGGAAAAGCTAGATTTCTGATATGTAAAGAAAGTACCTTTAGAAAAATGCGTATATCTTCAGTACCGGTTCTTTCATTATAAAAAGGTAATGCTTACTTGGAAGGTAATTGAACGCCCTATCATTCGTTGATACACCACTTCTTAATCCGGTGCTCGACTTCGGCGTTAAAAAGGCTTTTATCTGCAACTTTGCATTAAATTTATCACTTTTTTAAAAAAAGCTAGATTTTAAGTGCGATTTTCACAACGAAAAAAATTGTGTAAAATTTATTTTATTGCTGGTCACTAAAGATTTATCTATTAAAAATACAACGACACATAACTCATTAAAATCCGATCAAGAATAAAGAAGTTATTGGCATTTTAGTGAAAAATGGAAGGTTTCAACTTCAACCAAATTGACTTGGTTTGACTGTTTTATGTTCGTCACAGGAGGCATAGTTAAAATTCAAACAATTCTATTTAAGAGCTACTATGACCTAACAAATTTATTTTGTACCTGGTTAAGTTTTTTTGTGATTGACTTAGGTTGAAAAATGAGTGCAAGACGTCAAATTGAATGCAAGAATGATCTTGGTATGCTTGCGGGCATTACTTATTTACGATTCCGCTAACAATTTCAACGACATTTGTGTACATTATATAAGCTTTACCACCGCCCGAAGATAACTTTTTTGTTTTATATAATAAAATTCTTTTTAATAATGAAATTTTTCATCCTATCGTTATATCAAAAATTCTATCGAGTGGTTTTCCATAGATTCCTTTTTCTAAATTAGACTTCTGAGGGCGGGGTACTAACCGCTTGTCCATTGGAGTCGGGAATTTGGTATAACATACCCTTCACCATAAATCGCGAAATAGACGTGATCAAAAAAACTGGGTATGTAGTGTTGATATCTGAGGCCTCTTGTTTCACAATTTATTGGTCCCGTTCCCAAGCTATTTTGAGTGTTAACTGCACAATCAAAACTTATAAACATTTTTAGATGAATATCCAATATATAATCGATTTTCTATATGACTTGTCGTTAAAATTGTTAGCGGAGTCGAAAATAAGTAATGCCCGCAAGCATACCAAGATCATTCTTGCATTCAATTTGACGTCTTGCACTCATTTTTCAACCTAAGTCAATCACAAAATTATGTTTTACAAAATAAATTTGTTAGGTCATAGTAGCTCTTAAATAGAATTGTTTGAATTTTAACTATGCCTCCTGTGACGAACATAAAACAGTCAAACCAAGTCAATTTGGTTGAAGTTGAAATCTTCCATTTTTCACTAAAATGCCAATAACTTCTTTATTCTTGATCGGATTTTAATGAGTTATGTGTCGTTGAATTTTTAATAGATAAATCTTTAGTGACCAGTAATAAAATAAATTTTACACAATTTTTTTCGTTGTGAAAATCACACTTAAAATCTAGCTTTTTTAAAAAAGTGATAAATTTAATGCAAAGTTGCCGATAAAAGCCTTTATAACGCCGAAGTCCAGCACCGGATTATGAAGTGGTCTATCAACGAATGATAGGGCGTTCAATTACCTTCCAAGTAAGCATTACCTTTTTATAATGAAAGAACCGGTACTGAAGATATACGCATTTTCTAAAGGTACTTTTTTTTACAAATCAGAAAACTAGCTTTTCCGCGATTTCTCGAAAACGGCCCCATAAAAAAATTTGCGGATTGGATTTTTGGACTCAGCAAATGGATTTACATACGAAATGACTGCCAGATGGTCGGGATCGGAAATGCTGTAAACTAGTGTTATTTATATTATTTATTAATCTCTCAATGTTGAGGCAACAACATGCCAACAGACATGACCAACTATTCTCACGATCTATTTCATCATTTAAAGAAATTACGAATTTACGTGCAACCCCTCACAGCGTTATTCCTAGTTAAGGGTCATTTACACTTGCCCAACAAAAGGTGCAACTAAACCACAAATGAACACATCCACCACCAAAACGATCCTTAGCCAAGCGTGTGACAGAATTTTCCTAAATCAAAAACAAGTGAGAAAGTCGGTCAAGCCCGACTATAACATACTCTGTACCTGGAGTAGAAGCTGAATGCAATGCTGGTGCTGCGCTCATCTCAAAGTCTCTCTCTTACTCTCTCTCTCGCTCGCTCTCTCTTTCTAAGATTGTGTGGTGTTAGTTGTGAATGGGTGGGAGGGGGTGGGGGAGGGCGAGATACTTTTTTGCTCATAACTTTAGAACCGCTGATCCGATCTTTATCATTCCTTCGGCAAATTAATACATATTGCTAATTACTAACTATCTCTAGAAGGTACGAAACGTCTATCTTTAAAACTGTAGGAGATATAACGTTTTTTCCGAATTGCGGGGGCGGGAGGGGGCGTGGCAAAAATTGAAAATAAACTTGATCTGCCTGCAGCTTTAAGAAACATTTGTCCCATACATGTCAAACCTCTATCTCTTACCATCTCCGAGATCTGTTTGTTCATACGGACGGACGGACGGACGGACGGACAGACGGACAGACAGACGGACAGACGGACAGACGGACATGGCTATATCGACTCGGCTGTTGATGCTGATCATGAATATATATACTTTATATAGTCGGAAATGATTGCTTCTCCCTGTTACATACTTTTGCACAAACTTAATATACTCTATGTACCTTCGGTACAGAGTATAAACAGGGTTCCTTTTCACCACTCGCATACACACACACACACACACACACTTCTGCTGCAACTAAATAAGTCTGGAGAAAATACCTCAGCATTCAAGTGCTTGGTGGGTGAATCACTAGGTGAACAAGCAGAGGTTCGTACACTAACTCATCGTGTAACGATTGAATGTAGGGACCTGGACGAGATCACCAATAGTGAGGACATCTACGCGGCGTTGAAAAATCAGCTTTTGCTAGAGGACGTAGCACTGGAGGACATCAGCCTACGCAAGGCGTACGGGCAAACGCAAACGGCTTCCTTAAAGATATCAGCGGAAAACGCTCGGAAGGCCCTATCAATAGGATTCCTTAAAGTAGGATGGGTGAGATGTAGACTCCGTGAAAGGATAAACGTTACCAAGTGTTTCAGATCCCTTGAATTTGGGCACCTAGCAAGGCACTTCAAAAGTGAGTTTGACGGGAAAAAAGAAGACTCAAAACATATCGCAGGAAGCGGTAGGTGCCCCCTGTTTAGGAGCGCACTAGCCAAACGATCATGAAGTGCTTGCAGTTAAACCTTAACCATTGTGAAGCAGCCCAGACTCTACTGAGACAATCCGTAAAGAAATGGAAGACTGAAGTGACCGTCTTATCCGAGCCATATAAAACAATTGCCGGAAGCGGGTGGATAGCTAGCAAATGCGGTAGAGCAGCCATTTGGTCGTTAAATACTCCGCCTAAGGAAGTTAATAAAGACCACGAAGGGTTCGTAAGGGCCAAGATAGGCGATATCACCTTCTATAGTTGCTACGCCCCACCAAGTTGGCAATTGTTGCAGCTTCAAGCAATGCACAGTGGGCGGAAATGCCGATATTTTGGCATAAACTCCAAAATTAGAGACAGAAAGTTGAAACCTCATATATGTGCTATTTATATTATTAGTTAATTTCGAATTAATTTTTTACCGTTAATTAATTTTTTTCTTTTATTTTATTTTTTTTTTTTATACATTATCTACTTCTAACTCAAATGCAAAATGTTCTTTAACTTCAAACTCGTTGTCATCATCTGCTGTTCCGTCTGCTACCTCAAATGGGGGTGACTCCAAACGCGCGAACCCCCTTTTGGTAGTTTGCGTGACTGACACAACGAATATCGACCTTGTCTGAATCTGTCCAAAAATTTCGAAATTGCGCAAATATGCGCTTAAGTTGTCAGCTCTATATAAATGTTAACACAATAACACACACTTTTACATTAGCACTTTCAGCAATACTGCGTAATCTTGCTAGATCTGCTCTACGAAACACAATTATTGAGGCTAGGTTCTACATGAAATATGTTCCAACAATACATTAAATACAACACGAAACAAAAGCATCTCAAATTTAACCACTTTACACTATATTTTACATACCTTAATGAATATTTTACATATTTCAAAATGCAGTTATATATAATCTTGTAAGAATGACTAATAGTCAAACATTTACAAAATTTCCAACACATACAAGGCATAACTAGCCTTGCGCAAACAGCTGATTCAACGCGCTGCCAAAGACCAGGGATGGGCAAAAAAAAATTTTCTTTTATCTTTTTATTAAGGGTAGGCATTTATTTAACGGAAATAATAATAAAATTATTAAAATATTAAAAAAATATTTTGGACTTTATTCCAAAAATAAGGCCATTCCGCCCAATGTGGCAATGCTGGAGGACATCAAGGAGGACTCACGTGGGAGATCACCTCTTATCATTGCGGGTGACTTCAATGCATGGTCGCTGAAATGGGGCAGCAAGGCAACGAATGCCAGAGGTAAATGCCTAATGGAATCGTTTTCGAACTCACTTACTGGAAAGTTGGCAGAGGTTCCATAATAGACCTGACCCTGCTTAGTAGCTCACTATGCAGAAAAACAAAATGGAAAGTTAGTGAGGAGTTTACGTTTAGTGACCACCAGGCCAGTAGCGGACGCAGGATTTTTTTCAGGGCGGGGTTTTTAGGCCAAAACCCGTCAAAAAAGTGAAAAGTGAATTCTCACCAATGCATTTGTAAATCTCAGGGGGGTTTTAACCCCAGAAACACCCCCCTGCGTACGCCACTGCACCAGGCCATCGTTTTTGAAATCCAAGGTAGAAAGCGAAGACCAAAACCGAAGACAAAAGGCCCGAAATGGAAGGAAATTCTTCTTGACGAAGAAGCACTAGCTGACGCTATACGCCATGCCGACTGGAACTGGACAAGGGAAACAGCTGAGGACATGGGAAACCAGCTAGCCTAAAGGATTGCCGAAGCATGTGATTTATCCATGCCTGAAAGGAGAGCGAGCAGGCAGGGTGCTCCGTGTTACTGGTGGAATGAGGATATCAACCGGCTAAGGAAAGCCTGCCTTTTAGCGAGACGGCACTCGCAAAGAGCCAGCCGCCGCCCAGACTTCGAGGAAAAACTAAAAGCTTTTAAAACAGCCAAGAAGATGCTGAAAAAGAGCATAAAAGCAGCAAGGCTAGGTGCTTTAAGCAAATTTGCGAGGATGCCGATATTAACCCATGGGATACGGCATACAAGGTTGTCACCAAAAAAATACGGAGCCAGGAAACTCCTCGTGTTACGTGCCCTATTGAGCTTGGAAGAATTGTCGAGGCGCTGTTTCCTCAGCACCCGCAACCTGAACAGGAATATCCCACAGATGTCACGGATCCAGACGAGCAAGTGTCAATTGAAGAAGTGTTGGCTGCATGCAAGCGCATTGGTGATAGAAAGGCTCCGGTGCCGGACGGTGTTCCGAATAAAGCCCTCAAGCTTGCGATCGCAACCAGACCAGACGTATTCGCAGAAACGTTTGGTGCCTGCTGGACGGAGCTTTCCCAAAGAGGTGGAAACAGCAACGGCTGATCCTCCTTCCAAAAGGAGGTAAAACAGCCGATGACCCGTCAGGATACAGACCAATTTGTCTTCTAGACACGATGGGGAAGATCCTGGAAAGGATCATATATACCCGACTTTTGGCAATCGTCGATGAAAAAAGGCCTTATCTGATTCCCAATATGGGTTCCGCAAGGCACGGTCTACTGTGGACGCAGTCAAGGCGGTTGTGGATATTGCAACCAAGGCGATTGAGGGAACTAGGTGGAGATGAGGCAGCAAGGAATACTGTGCGGTGGTAACACTGGACATCCGAAATGCCTTCAATTCTGCCAGCTTGTCACGCATATTGCGCGCGTTGCACGAGTTTGGAGTACCAGCCTACCTACAACGGATTATATCCAACTACTTGTCAGACAGGGTGCTAGTGTATGACACAGAGGAAGGCCCCAGGCATTACAACGTCACGGCAGGAGTCCCACAGGGGTCGGTTCTCGGACCACTTCTATGGAACATAATGTATGACGAGGTGCTAAGAGTACAACTACCCCAAGGTTGCAAGCTGATTGGGTTTGCGGATGACCTGGCGCTAGTTGTTGTAGCAAAGGAAGTTGGACAGCTTGAGGCGGCTGCAAATACAGCTATAAAACGCGTGGCGAGATGGATGGATGAAGCTCACCTAGTGCTAGGCTGGTCAAAAAACGGAGGCGTGCTCATCACAAGCAGGAAGAAGATAGAGTTCGCGAACATAATGGTGGATAATGCTTTAATGAAATCGAAGGAGTCCATAAAATACTTGGGAGTGATGCTGGACAACAGGCTAAGCTTTCGTTCCCACGTAAAATATGTAAGCCAAAAGGCTTTAAAAATGCAGACAGCCCTTTTGTGGATGCTACCCAACACAGGAGGACCCAGAGCTGGAAGACGACTACTGCTGGCCAAAGTAGTTACCTCAGTTTTGCTTTATGCAGCACCAATATGGGCGTCTGCGGTGGCGAGCAATAAGAGCCTCCTCAAGAAGCTTGCAACGCCTTACCGACTTAGCGCTCTTCGAGTCATATCCGGATTCCGGACGGTCTCTGATGATGCAGCCTTAGTCCTGGCTTGCATGATACCGGTCGATATACTGGCAAATGAAATGAAGGAGATTTACGCAGAGCGAGCAGTTGTGGAAAGTTCGGTGACGACTGATGCAATACGAAAGTCGGAAAGAGCTTCGTCGATGGCTACATGGCAGGTGCGGTGGAATGTGGCCACCAAGGCAAGATGGACTCATAAAATGATTTCAAATTTGGATGATTGTGTAGGAAGAAGCAGAGGGGAATTAAACTTCCACCTAACGCAGTTTTTCACTGGTCATGGAGGATACAGGGAATACCTACACCGGTTCAAGCACGAAGACACTCCGGAATGCCCGACTTGCCAAAATGTGAATGAGAATCCGCACCACGTACTGTACCAGTGTGTAAGGTACAGGAGCAGGCATGAGGTCGTACCACCCATCGAAGACCTTGTCAGCTACATGATAGAGACAGAGGAAAACTGGAGAAGCATAAGCGAGCTCATTACAGAGATCCAGAGCGATCTGAGAAGATGTGAACGCGAGCGGCGCGCAACGGAGAGTGCCTAGAATAGGCCACCCATCCCCGCGAAGTAATACTTAACGGTGATCCCGCGGGGGTGAGGGGGTGTATTTAGCACGTAGGCGCCAACGTAGTTGGTGAATCGTGCATGCTGCTGGTACGGGCCAGCAGTATCTTTAGAAGATTTTCATCCCCCATGGCGTTTCCATGGAAAAAAAAAAAAAAAAAAAAACAAAACACACACACAAACACAACCTCAAAAAACCAACCTCAGCCTAGCGTGTGACAGAGAGAAAACATCGACCCACAAAACGACCCTTAGCCAAAGCGTGTGACATTATTTAACAACAAAGCACTGACCGGTGAAAACAAACTCGTGCACCCATAAACAATCACACCACCCCCAAATTGTGCTTGAATCAATAAGCGGCAAGAACAATCATATTTCCATTGATCTAAAAAACACCTGAGATCCCTAAACAATAAATTAACCAATTTACGACCCTCAAAACTTACTCCCACCCCTGCTATGGACCGCCACCAGACGCGTGAGCGTCGAACCCAAAACAATAAATTAATCAATTAACGATCCTCAAAACTCAACCCTCAAACTTCTCCCACCCCCAAAACGGATCCTCAGCCTAGCGTGTGACTTTATTTAACAACAACACACTGACCTGCGACAACAAAACACGTGCAACCATAAAACAATCCCCCGCACTCGAACAATTGGAGCAAAACACCTATGCAAGAACAATGGAGATGTCCAAGCCAAACATAACCAAAACAAAAGTTCCCACGGTAGAAAATAACCACATGGCGAGACACGTGGCACAAAACAAAAAATAGCCACATACCGAGAACACCTGCACCCCCAAAACAATAAATCATACCATTAACGATCACCGCACTCCCCAAATTGTGCTTGAATCAATAAGCGGCAAGAAACAATCATATTTCCATTGATCTAAAAAACACCTGACATCCCTAAACTATAAATTAACCAATTTACGACCCTCAAAACTTACTCCCACCCCTGCTATGGACCGCCACCAGCCGCGTGAGCGTCGAACCCAAACCGATCCTCAGCCTAGCGTGTGACTTTATTTATTTATTTATTTATTTAGTCGACAAAAAAGGCTGTCAACTCAATTACACATACGTTATAAAAAGCCTTATTGACTAAGAAAGCCTAACAAAGAAAAACTAACAAAATAACTAATAACGACTCCGACTCGATGGGGAGTTTTATTTGCCAACCGGCCAGCTATGCCCCGATTCACAGCCAACTGTAGTCAGAGACGTTATTAGAGCTACAAAAAAACTTTAATGATGTAGAGATAGAGAAGAGGAAAACAAAAACAAAACCAGAATAGAGGCAAAGGAAAAAAATAATAATAAAACTAAAAAAAATCAGATATAAAGAAAAAAAGATTTAGGAGAAAACAATAATAAATAAAAAAATAAAAATAAAAAAGAATACTAACTAAAAGTGAAATTTAAAACTAATTAAAAATACAAAATTTATAAGCTATACTTAAAATAAAATAACTAGAAATCTATGACCCGGTGGGGAAGATTTTTAGCCAGTCCGGCAAGCTATGCGCCTACTCACAGCCAGGAGTGGTCAGAGATTTCCCCTAAGATAATTATAGAGATATGTTTTTAGAGAGAAGAGAGAGAGATCTGTTGAGAGCAGGTGATAGAGATTGTTATAATTTTGACATAAGACTCGAAATCGATTGTGCTTTGCATAATCAGTCGTGCATCTAGGCAATACTAATGGGAAATAGTTTCTGGTTGGCCTAGAAGGAACGGAGAAGTTAAGGCGACCTAAAAGTTCAGATGAATCTAAATCACCGATAATTCGTTTATAAAGCAAAGAAACACCTAATACTGTTCTACGGTTAGCTAACGAAGGAAGGTCAATAAGCAAGAGTCTGTTAGAGTACGATGGCAGATGAAGGTTAGGGTCCCAATTTAAGCCACGTAGGGCAAAAAGCAAGAATTGTTTCTGAACTGATTCAATACGATCTATATGCTTTTTATACTGCGCACTATGGGGAATTTTCCCAAAAATCAGGCATTAATTAATAACTTAAAAACCAAGCAAGATATTGCGGTCTAGTTTTTTGCCTTATGTTAGGTACACCGTTGCTCTATACGTACAAAAAAGTGGGCGTAGTAGCACTTCAAGCCGCCTTAAAAAAAAATAAATAAAAAATATTTGTTTTTTTTTTACAAGAAAAATTGGTTTTTCTTGCTATTTTACATAAGAATGAATATTCAATTATTGACGCGCAATAAGAAACAAATTTTTCGGCCGCAAACTGTATGGAATATCGGGATTCCTGAAAAAAAATGCGGCTCATTTACTTTTTGTCGATTTCTGTTCTGTTCTTACTGTCATTTCAAACTGCACAATACTAGCACATAAAATTTCGGATAATTTTTGCCTTATAGAAACTATCTTAAGAACTGCTGCATGGTCAGCTAGTCGTTTTTTACTTATTACGAGCAGCTGTGCTTGCTTCTTCAACCAATTTATCTCCAGCAGCTTGATTTCTGCGATTTCTAATAAGCTTTAGCGTTAATGACCATCGGGAACGACTCTCTGTGTTCATATTCTGCTCAATGGCTTAGAATTTAACTTCCGCGTTCAATTTGTTGCATTATTCGGTTAAATTTTCGCGATTCATCTCCAGAATTGCACAAAATATCCTTCCTTTTTTTTTTTTAAATATCTTTCATATGCGACTGAAAGACTTTGGCCTAACCCTTCTCTTAAGCAATCAAATATAACATCTTCCCGACTCGTCACATTTTTTCATTTGGCATGCATTGGAGAAAATGAGGTTGTGTCCTAAAAAGTGAAATTTTGCAAAGAAATGCGCATAAATGCGGTTGAGCAAAATTGAATCAGAAGCGGAATTGATAGCTCTAAAAGGTGGTAAAAGTCCCAGCTCTAACAAATCTAAACAAAACTTGGTAGGGCTTTGCAAAGTTGAATTTTCATTCCCAATTTTTTTTTGTTAAATGAATCGCTTATATCCTCAACTACAAGGACGCCACGACTAATTTCTGCAGATAAAAGGCACTAACACTTAATACATACCACAACGATTAGATTCCATCAAAAATATTCGACAGAACTTTCGGTTTTAATTAATATTTGACAATGGCAAATTGCAGCAGAAAAACACACACTTAACTTTGAACTGTCATTCGTTAGCATAACCTGACTTTACCAGCTGCTCACTTAACAGAGCTCTGTTAAATCAAAATTCGTGGTATGTAACATTGAAGACATATGTATTTGTGGTCTAATGAAACAAAAAAATTTAAGTTTTGAGCACTTTTGGAAAAGGGGTTTATGCCTAATATTTGGCAAAATTCAATTCAGCAGTATTCAAGTACAGGACGGGCTAGAGCAGTGTATAAAAGCTTTGTGGTATAAGAATCATTGAACTCTTTCGACCAACGTTTAATGAATCCAAGTACACCATTTGCTGTATTAACAATAGAGGAGATATGAGGATTGAAACTCAATTTGGGGTCAAAAAGAATTCCAAGATCAACGACTGTAGAAATTCGTTCTAAGGGTTCATTTCCAATCGTATAGGTAGCCAACGAAGGCTTGCAACGATGGAAAGTCATGAACATGCACTTGGAACAATTAAGGTGTAATTGATTAATCAGACACCAGGACAGCAAGGAGTTTAAGTCATCTTGCAATCTGATGGAGTGCATCGGGTCGTTGAAAGATAAAATAAGTTTTACATCATCGGGGTACATAAGTATCCGAGAATTCGAAATTATTGTGGGGAGATCATTAATAAATAGAGTAAAAAACAATGGGCCGAGGTGACTGCCTTGTGGCACACCTGAAGTGACAAAGACAGGCTTTGACGTATTAGAGCGTATCAGAACTTTTTAAGTTCTATCTTTTAAATACGACGAAATCCAAAGTAGAAAAGGGGATGGAAATCCTAATCGATCAATTTTATCGAGAAGAAGATCTTGGTTCACAGAATTAAATGCTTTACTGAAGTTGGTGTAGATAACATCAGTTTGTTTTTGTAAAAGGAAACCATCGTGTACCATTGAGGTAAATTCAAGTAAATTGGTCGCAGTTGACCGACGCTTTGTAAATCCATGCTGGAAAGGTGATAAAATCGACTTGCAATAGTGCTGTAGGGAAGAGGATATAATATGTTCAAATAATTTTGGAATAGCGGATAGTTTAGCTATGCCCCTATAATTGGATATATCAGACTTCCCACCTTTTTTATGAAGAGGAATAATATAGGATTCCTTCCAAAGATTTGGAAAAATACCAGACTCTAACGACAGATTAAAAAGTTTAAGCAATGGATTGCACAAAGAAATACAACACTCTTTGAGCACACAACTAGGAATGTTGTCAGGCCCAAGGGAGTATAAAGATTTTAGTGATTTTAAATGAGAAAGTAAAGAGCTTTCGGAAATCGAGGGAGCAGTTAAAGAGTTAGAAGAAGAAATGTTATAAGGATAAGAAGCATTAGTAAAACGCGTAGAGGAGTAAGTAGATTGAAAGAAGTCGGCGAACAGGTCAACGGCTGTGGAGTCATCGTTAGCCTTTTTGGTCGCCCAGAAAAAAGAAGAAGGTAAAGAAGAAGACCTACGTTTAGAATTTACAAAGCTGTAGAATTGCTTAGGGTCCTCTGCGAATTGAATTTTGCATCGCACAAGATATTTCCTATAGCACTCAGAATTAAAAAGTGTAAAGTTTGATTTTGCAATTGAGTATTTAGAAAAGTCAATCGCAGAACCAGTTCTTTTATACTTTTTAAAGCATCTAGACTTAATATTTTTCAAATTAGAAAGTCTAGGACAGAACCAAGGAGGATTAACTGACGCGGGAGAAGCAACGCTATTAGGAATACAAATATCTAAGAGAGAATTAATAGATTCATAGAAAAAGGTAGAAGCAAAATCTAAATCAACCGCATCGTACAAAGGAGTCCAGTCTGTTGCACAAATAAGTTGATTTAATAACGTAAAGTTTCCTTTACGATAACAACGTCGAGGCTTATTAGAAATCGTAACAGTCGAAGAGGTAGGTCCGATAACTGAAATGGAGATTTCAAGAGTAGGATGGTAAATATCTTCGGGCAGTGAAAGAGGGGCAGACCTAGAGACAACAACATTCGCGCTGACAGAGACAAAAACGAGATCCAACAACTTATTTAAACTGTTTGGTACTGCGTTCATTTGTAAAAACGACATGTCCAACAGACCATCTAAAAAGTCATGATGTGCTGAAGGTACTAGATAAGTTGACCCATTAAAATTAGACCAAGTGATGTTTGGTAGGTTAAAATCACCAACGACAACCATTGAGTCAATGTCTCTTAATTGGGTAAAAACATCTTTAATACAAGCTATATGTTGCATATAAACTTGATTATCAGAAGATGGAGGGACATACGAGCAGGTAATAAATAAAGCGAATGTTTGAAAAGTTACCTTTACGGCAACAAATTCAACATCCCTCCATGCACATGGCAAAGTAATGCAGATTGTATGCGATTATTTCCTTCATACTGTTGAAAAAGTAACGCGTTACTCAGTACTCAGAACTCAGCAGTATGAAGTAAATAATCGCATACAATCTGCATTACTTTGCTATGTGCATGGCCGCTTTGTAAACGGTCTGCCGACAACCTGCATTACTAGGTAATAAGGATGTATGCCAGAGCCGAACTTCCCATTACGAATGCGTACATTATTTTTAAAATTGTAATGCAGATTGTTCGCAGTCTGTTTGTTTCCGATTACTATTTCTCTAACGAAAAGCAGCGATTGTATTCCATTACATATACCGCTGGGTATAGTCAGACAGCTTCGTGTGTTTCTCTCATCGATTACTATGAGACAGAAAACACTAGAAAATCAAAAGCTAGTGTTCTGTTCAGAGAGTGAGCTACTCTGTTAAATTTTTTCCTGTCATTTCGGTGAGCAAACAGTATAGAAAAATTTGGTTGACCATATTTTGCGAGCTCTGAAAAGCAGACAAACTGACAGGATTCGGCCTATTTCGATTTCTTTGCTTAAACTCATGAACAATCATATCTGGCAGCCAAAATTCTGGGTCACATATGATTGAAAATGCTTCCGCTGGAACACTTATGCTAAAGGAAGCTATTTCACGAGGTTGGGCAAAGCTAAACTTTGTAATAGAAACACTTGCTGAGGATTTGCTCGCAATATAAGCAGCAATATTCTCGCAAGTAGTTTCAGGGGACAACCTAGACACAAAAACTTGCTTACGTGGTGCAATCACAGTAAGAAGTGTGCGCTGAGAAGGGACTGAAATAGTGACGTCAGGTATAGACGGCACAATTGGGGGATGGTCTAGTTTCGGTGTTGGAGTATTATCAACAACATTACCGGCAGCTTGATTTAAGGGCGGAGGCAAGGGAGACAAAGCAAGCAAAGTACCTGGTGATGCGGACAGAGAAATGGTTGGTGACCTATCTAAATATTGAGGCGAAGGTGGCACAGAAGAAGGCGTTTCGGACGACTTGCAAACGTCGGAAGGTGGCGGTTCTAAATACTGACCAGCTGACTCTAACCGACGCGAGGGCAACGATTCAAACTTATATTCACTGAGCAACTTAGAACTGGAGATAAACTTGCTAGTGAATTGCTTATGTAACTTGCGCAGATTATTATATTTTTTCTCATGTCATTGCACATTCGAGAAAAATCAAATTGTGTATCTGTACAAGTAGGGCATGACCATCTTATAGACCCGCAGTCCTGTTTAGGCGAGAAAAGGGGGAACCGCCAAATCGAAGTTAGCGAAACCAAAACAAAAACAAAATACACAGGACAGACGCCGTGTTATTTGTATTTATTAATTTAATAACACCAAGATGCACAACTAGAAAGCAAAGCACTCGCCGACAGTGGGTAGAATTAATGCAACGATTTAAGTTGACTTGGGCAAATTAATGGCACAGTAGGAGTCACAAAAAATATTTAAATGCGGAGCACAATAAAAGCACGTCTATCACACACAAGAGTTCTCTCTCTCCTTAACAACAACACACTTAGGGTGTTCAACAGCCCGCGTAAAAGTGTAAAGCAAAAAGCGTAAACTCCAAAAGTTTACGCCACAACAACAAAACACATGAGAAAAAGTTTACGCTCTTTTTGCTGCCCTGGGGTATGTTTACAAAATCTGCGTAAAAGTGTAAAGAGAGTAAAGTGTTGAAGTGTTGTAAAATCATTCAAAGTAACGACAAAAAGTACTCGGGTACTCTTCAAAATATGCGGTCACCCCTAGAATAATTAAATTTTTTTTGTCAGTTTAACTGCATCTGGCCAGCAAATCAATTGAAACATCTTCCCCAAAATAGCTGTCTGTAGCTACACCTCAAGAGCCGTCATCACCTACTGTAAACATTGTTGTAGTTTCACTTATTGATGCAGCTTCCCAAACTACCCCAAACAGAAAAGTGCTCCCTGTAACTCAAGTTCCACTTGGGGTCGAAATGCATTCGACAAAAAGCATGGGGCCGCACAGACCCATTGGTCATTGAAAAATGGTAGCTCATTGGTTCGCCAGTTGACTCATTGGGGCACACAGAACTTGGATCCTCGCCGCCAGCATCGACAGTATAATGGTTGTATCTCAAGATTTTTTGTATATTCATATTTCTTTATTTAGCTTGATTTATACACCAACAATCAATGCTTTAAAAATACGAATTTAACTTTGACACTCACAAGCAACAGAAAAACTCACAGCTTGTCAAAAACAGCTGATTTACGCCAAAAATTACGAGGGCAAACCCTTTAGGGGCGCTCAATAGCTGCGTCGCGTAAATTTACACATTTACTTTTTTACGCGGGCTGTTGAACATCCTAACTGACCTGCGACAACAAAACACGTGCAACCATAAAACAACCCCCGCACTCGAACAATTGGAGCAAAACACCTATGGAAGAACAATGGAGATTTCTAAGCCAAACATAACCAAAACAAAAGTTCCCACGTGGCACAAAACAAAAATAGCCACATACCGAGAACACCTGCACCCCCAGAACAATAAATTATACCATTAACGATCACCCCCGTGATCCCAAAACTATTAAAATATTCCCCCTCCCCCAAATTGTGCCAGCTTCAGGGGCGACAAGATCAAACATGTTCACACACCTGCACCCCTAAACAATTAAAATATTCCCCCCTCCCCCAATCTGTGTTTGAATCAGGGGCGGCAAGATCAATCATGTTCACACACCTGCACCCCAAAACAATAAATTATACCATTAACGATCACACCCAGTGATCCCCCAAATTGTGCCTGAATCAGGGGTGTTTCTGACACATGGCCATTAATTACCTAATTTATGACCCATTAAATTGACATTAATTACCATCCCCCCACCTGTCAAAATTGACATGATTTATGACCCATTAATAATCCCCCCACCCCCAATCTGTGTTTCAATCCCTATATTACATCTACTTCCCGTACTTCCATCAAAGCCCCATTTTCCAACTAACGTTAACACAGAGGAACAAAATTCAACTTTTTTTTTTGCCTGGGACTGGGACCAATAAATTGTGAAACTAGAGGCATTAGGTAGCAACACCTCATACCCAGTTTTTCTGGAGCACGTCAAGTTCGCGTTTAATGGGCACTTTTATACTAGCAACACAAAGCTACAGAGGTTGCTGGTTAAAAGAAGATGAAAGCTAAAATTTTGAAAAATTCACCAAAGCTGAAAGGAATCACCAGTATTCTAATATAAAATTCCCGCCTTCAACGGATAAACGGTTAGTACCATGCCCATAGAGGTCTAACTTAGAATATGGAATTAATGGAAAACCACTCGATAGAATTGTATAAGATTTTAACTATATTGAGATACGGACTAATAAAATGTGTACTTAAGAGATGGTAACATGCATCGAAAAACCGCGATGGTAGGTACCACATTTGACAGCACCCATCATCGAGGCAATATAGGTCATAAACTAGAGATCAAAATAGACCGAACTGCGTTTTTAGATTCACCATCGGACCCTTAAGTCACGGGCTATGGCTGTCTTTGTACAAGCAATTGCCTCAGAGCAACATTGACCATATGGGTATCAAGAGCGTCTCCAAAATTATGCAATAAATCCTATAAATAAAAATCGACATTTCCATTAAGAAAATCAAAAATTTAGTTTACAAATTTCTTAGGTGGACAAACCGCGATACGCTAAGATGCCTTGAACTGATGTATTTAAATGAGTCGATCTGTTTTTTCTGCTGGTATTAAAGCACTTTACTCATAAGATTAATTCCATAATTTTGGTGAAACTGGTTTCACCTAAATGGTCAATGTTGTTCGAAGGCAATTACTAGTATATAAATGCCTAAGAACCGCGAACCAAGCTTTCATTTTTAAAACTGAAAACGCGATTCAGTCTATTTTTATCTCTAGATTATGGCCTATATTGCCTCGATGATGGGTGCTGTCAAATGTGGTACCCACCATCGCGGTTTTTCGATGCATGCAACCATCTCATAAGTACACATTTTATTAGTCCGTATCTCAATATAGTTAAAATCTTATACAATTCTATCGAGTGGTTTTCCATTAATTCCACTTGCTAAGTTAGACCTCTATGGGCGGGGTACTAACCGCTTGTCCATTGGAGGCGGGAATTTGGTATAACAATGGTGGTGACCCCCTCTAACTTTGATGAATTTTCCAAAATTTTAGCACTCATATTTTTTTAACCAGCAATAAAGGTTGTAACTTTGTGTTCCTAGTATAAAAGTGCCCATTAAACGCGAACTTGATGTGCTCCAGAAAAACTGGGTATGAGGTGTTGCTACCTAATGCCTCTAGTTTCACAATTTATTGGTCCCAGTCCCAGGCAATTTTGAGTGTTCCACAGTGTAATCCGTCAACAGTATTATCTGTAATTGTTTCAACTACATCCTTTTGAAGTTCCAATATGGCTGAGGCTGTGTTATCAAGTAAACTCTGCAGTTCGACTTCTGCGTGAGATTCGCTAACAGTAATATTATCAGGATACCTCAATTTTTTTGACTTGGTAATATTTTGATAGCTTGGAGGTAAATCAAATGCTATTTTACTATTTATAAAATTTCGTACCACAGTTCTACGTACAACACAATAACAACAACATGAGAATGAAGAAAACAACACAATAGCACACTAACAACAACACGTGAACACAACGAAAAAATATAGCTGTAAAAAAGAGAAGCTTTTAGAACTAAGTGAGGCGGAAGGTGGCAGCCAAACTTAACTGTTTTAGAATCCAAATTGATTAACTAAAACTATACAAAAAGTCGCTTTGGAGGATTTTGGAGGGGTATCAACTAAAAGCTTACCTGAAAATCATTTTGATGAACGAGAAAACACAAGTAATGGGGTTGACAAACAAATATTTTACAAAATAAACACACAACACAAAAATTATTTAAACTAAAAATAAATAAAGTTATTACCTCTGTTTTCAATACACATATGGCTTAAATAAATTATTTTATCTTATTTTGCTCTTTTTTTTGGCTTTTTGCAACACATTATATACCCTTGGAGCTTGATATGTGCCTGACAGTTTGTATGGCAGCTATACTATATAGTGATCCGATTTCGACAAGCCTTGGTGAAATTATGTAAAATCATTGAAAACTTATAAATACGAGCGTTGGGAGCGATAACATTGAAAACAAAAAAGTTTTTCTCACTAAGACTTTTTTTCAGACCTAACTTTTGTATGGCAGCTATACTATATAGTTGTCCGATTTCGACAAGCCTTGGTGAAATTATGTAAAATTATTGAAAACTTATAAATACGAGCGTTGGGAACGATAACATTGAAAACAAAAAAGTTTTTCTCACTAAGACTTTTTTTCAGACCTAACTTTTGAATGGCAGCTATACAATATAGTTGTCCGATTTCGACAAGCCTTAGTGAAATTATGTGAAATCATTGAAAACTTTTAAATACGAGCGTTAAGAGCGAAAGCATTGAAAACAAAAAAGTTTTTCTTACTAAAATTAGTTTTTCGACCGATCGTTCCTATGGCAGCTATATGCTATAGTCATCCGATCCGGCCGGTTCCGACAAATGTGCAGCGTATTTGTACTAAGAGACTTCGTGCAAAGTTTGGTTACGATAGCTTTAAAACGGACGGACAGACGGACGGACAGACGGAAGGACGGACAGACGGACGGACGGACAGACGGACATGACTATATCAACTCAGCTCGTCATGCTGATCAGGAATATATATACTTTATGTGGTCGGAGATGCTTTCTTCTATGCGCTACAAACATCCGGACAATTTTAATATACCCTCTCCAAGGGTATAATTATAACTGGCTCATTTAAGGCTTTTAGATGCTATTTGGAACTGGATCGATAGGATCTGGATCTTATTATAATTTTAGTATTACGATAAAGTCCTTTTCCCTTTTCGTTACATGTTTGATCGTAAAATCTTTAGTTAGGTTTCTGAATGTTAATCACTTCTGTTTTTGGTTTATTCTTATGCGTGCGCCTTTTGTAGTTAGGAACAATTATACAAATAATGACGTATAACATAAGTAATTCCAATTTGAACAGTCATACAATGATCAGTGTTCTCAGAAAAGAGGTTTGCAAATTTGTCACATTAATGCCCAAAGTCTATCCAAAAAGATTGAAGAGTTTAGATATTTGTTTGTAAACTCTAATGTTGATATTATTTGTGTTTCGGAAACATGGTTTATGTCAAGTTTATGTGACTCGTCTATTAAGTGTGACGGATTTAATGTTTTTCGTTCAGATCGTGTCGGCCATGCGGGAGGGGTTGCAATTTTTGTAGCAACCGACAGGACTTCCAATTGAATACTTGTTTTTATCAATTAACAATAGACATCTTGATGAATCGAAACTACTGATTGGGTGCATTTACCGACCTCACCGTGATGCTGACTATAGTGATCTAATTAATCTTATTAGTGATATTAGCTTAGATTATGGTGACATTATTCTAACAGGAGACTTTAACTCCAACGTTTTGTTGTAAAAGCACCTGACGGATAACATTGAGACACTGGGTATGGAATTAGTAAATAGTACTCAAGCCACACACTTTTCACGCTATAATAATACTCTACTTGACCTTTTCTTCGTTAGTGATAAGAGTAAAATTCAGCTTTATCACCAAATATCAGCGCCCGTTTTTTCGAAACACGATCTAATATTCTTAACTTACGACAATTACATTAGTAGACTTGACTCATTCATAGAATATAGGGACTTTAGAAGTATAAACTATTCGCTACTACAAAATGACCTCTATAACTATGACTGGGATGCAATTTATAATTTGCCGACAGCAGACTCCCTAATCGGTATGCTGCAGGATGGGATCAATCAATAATTTCATAATTTTGTTCCAGTACGAAGAATTACCATTAAAGCTTCTCAAAAGCCATGGTTCAACCGTGACATTAAGATAGCTATATATAAAAGAGACAAAGCGTACTTCAAATGGAAAAGGTATAAAACTGAGTTTCACCACAAAAATTTTAGAACTTTAAGAAAAACAGTAGTCAGTCTGATAAATTCATCCAAAAGGGCTTATTACTCTAATAAATTTCAAAGTGCAATATCTAGCAAACAGAAATGGACGGAAATTCAAAAACTAGGTATTGGAAAACAGAAGCAAGAAACTGATCCTGATGTTGATGTCAATAAACTCAACAAACATTTTGTTAATCTATCTGAAATCCCCGAAGTCTTCCATAATACGTACCTGGGTAGTGCACCATACAACGACTGTGATAATAGCTTTAACTTTAGATGTGTAAGTCAATGTGATGTCCTTGAAAGTATTCTTAGAATTTAATCTAATGCAGTTGGACTTGACGAAATGAACCCAAAATTTATAAATATTCTTCTCCCTAAAATCTTGCCCCACATAACTCATGTGCTCAATACATCACTTACAACTTCTGTCTTCCCTGAGATATGGAAATCTGCCAAAATAGTTCCTATCCTAAAGCCGGACAATAACTATCGACCGATAGCTATATTGCCATACCTATCAAAAGTTTTGGAACATCTTATGGTAGATCAAATTCGAATCCACATGTCTGACAATTCGCTGTTAAATGAAAGGCAATCCGGCTTTAGGAATAATAGAAGTTGTACAACAGCTATTTTAAATGTGGTTGAAGATATTCGAAGTGAGTTGAATGATGGTAAAGTATTTCTACTCGCCCTGCTGGACTACAGCAAGGCTTTTGATGCAGTAAATCACTTTGCACAAAACTAGACAAATTGTATAACTTTTCGAACACAGCATTAAATCTTTTGAAATCTTATCTGTCTAAGCAAGCAGTTGTTATACCGTCTTCAAAGTCCTCGTTATTACATGTTAAACGTGGTGTGCCTCAAGGCTCTGTCCTCGGCCCTTTACTGTTTACCATATATGTTAATGATCTGCCAAATATTTTGTGTAATAGTAATAGCCTATTTCCACTGAACAAATGAAGCTTCATTTCATGAAATGACAAGAAATGAAGAAAATGATATCATTTCTTCCATACAAATTGTCACTTCATATTGCCTTTCATTTCTGAAAAATGATGAAAAATGATGACATTCCCCACGAAGGAATCTGGTATTTTTTTAAAAAATACTAGTTACTCTCTGGCATTACTCGCTACTCTCTGGAAACGGAAAGTGTCATCACCAATAATTTGTTAATTTGAATTTAAATAGTAGGCGCTATTTTGTTTAAAATATAAATTAGTCAATAAAAGTTTTGTATTTAGCTTTCTGTTGACAATTCAGGATGATAACAATGCGTTTGCCCCTGAAAATTGCTGTCATGACGGGTATGTTATTTTTTGCTAAATATTCCACGTGAGTTTGAAAGTGGCGCCTGTTATTTAAATCTAACTTTTCAGCTGTTTTTCACAACGTATCGTTGTGAATGTTAAACAAATGACAATTTGTCAATGGAAACGGCAAAATTTTTAGAAATGAAAATGACAAGAAATGAAGCCAGTGGAAATAGGCTATAATTGTCATATGTACGCCGACGACGTCCAGTTATATGTTAGCCATTCACTAGATAAATTAGATGAATGTATTGATGTATGTAATAGTGAGTTAATGAAGATCTCAGCTTGGGCAAAAAACAATGGTCTCTGTCTGAACCCGTCCAAATCCAAATGTTTGGTTATAAGTAAAAAGCTCCTTAACACAAGCAACTTACGACCCCTTTTAATTGAGAATTCGGCATTAAAATATGTGGAAGAAGCAAAAAATTTGGGTTTTCATTTCAATAGAAATCTCAACTGGAACATACATATAGTGAAAGCTGTAGGAAGAACTTATGGCGTTGTTCAAAGATATTTTGAACAGTGCATTTAAAGTCCGCTACCTGCGGTCGCCTCAAGCCGAGGCGCTCAAAAATAGAAACTAGAACCTAAAATATAAACAACCCCCAAGAAGGGACACATCTGTTAGTAATAAGGCATTTCTCCGCTTGGGGTAAAACCAAAAAATGTATAAAAGAGAAAGTACCAACATATTAAAAAACAGTCAGCTTCTATACAAGGAGCTGTTCACTCGCACCATATATGCGTTTTATTATTTATGGTCCTTCGTCCCTGTAAAGGTAGAACTTGCTAAATTAAACGGCATTTTCCTCAGGTCGAAAAAAGGCGGAAGGACAGTGTTTTTGTTTTTCTTTCGCGGCGTTTCTTGGCTTATGCTGACCACAAGGGAAGCAGTAGATGGTATTTTAGCCAGCCGTTGTGCATTGGGATCAGGAGTGCGCACTTCTTGCTATTGCTCGGTCCATAGCTCGCCGGATTGGTCGGGGTTCTTCCTCACCCATTAGCACGACACCATTAACACATTAATTTAAGTGCGCTTTCAGAAACTAAAAATTCAAAAAAAAATCAGATCAAACCGAAGATAACTCAAGAAAACTAAAATCAAAGAGCAAACACGAAGGACTTATTGTATAATGAAATATCTGTTCCGACCGGATATCAAACTTAACTTCCTCAGATTTACTTTAGTGAGAGAACTAAGGTGTTGGTAGTCTCTCGTCTCTACCCTTCCCAACCATGACAAGCAAAGGGAATGTTGTTGCTTGTCCCAAGAACAAGGTTCTTCAACCTTTTATTTACATTTGTAAGCAGCTAACATGGGTACTCGACAGACCAAATTAGAACACTATATATTCATTTCAGATAACATAACAAAACTTCATTTATTGACAAGATCATAACTTGTGTGCATATTTCTCATATTCCTTGCCACGTAAGGCAATTCAGCAAAAACAACGGAAATTTATAAGTAATAAAAAAAAAAAAAAAACTCACTTAACTACAAAATAACTTGAAGAAAGAAAAAAAAACTTAGAGATAGTATCATTCTGTGATATATAAACTCTTCATATTAATCGAAACTCAACTGTAAAGTAACCTATTTAAGGTTCAAGGTTCTGCATAGATATATATATCTAAAAGGGGTTTAATAACTCACTCTGGGTTACATAATATGTATTTGACTCATACCAAAATTATTCCATCGAAGCGGACGTTGGGCCCAAGGTACACGACGAGGCTGGATAAATATCGCTATAATGTTGTTGAACAAAAATAAAAATTATAAGTATATATATATATGCAGAGTCAAATGTCACAAAAGTTGAGAATCTCGATCGCTTTTGCTTAATTATGCATGAAAAGGCAAATTTATGAAAATATTAAACTAAAATTAATATTTACTTAATTATACTTGAAAACTATTCAAACTCGAAACTCAAAAAATTTAACTTTCTTTAAATTATTTACAAACTCATAAGGTCCTGGCAACATAAGCAAGCGATGTTGATTTAAGAAAGGGTATACAAACTGCTACTGCAACACTCGGTTACATAACCTTAACGCACAGAGCTCCACATGGAGAGATGTGACTGCGCCAATTTGCAAGGTGAATTATAGGCTATGGAAACACGAGCATCACGTCCACGCTTCTCACGTGATGAATGATTATATCAGTCCGAGGCTAGAGCAGTGTCTACGGCCTTAGATGAATCCGATCTCTTTCGATCCTGCTTCAATCACTGGGCAGAAATACACAAGAGCAGAGTCCGACTTAGCTGTATGGCTAACAGCCGGGTTGTCCAGAGACGACGAAAATGGATGAGACACAGATGCTGCTAAGCTGGCCAGGGGAAGCAATCCGCAAGCGCAACAAGGAACGACGTACAACAGTCCCAGCAGAGGTGCGTCTGCGCGGCCACTGGCTGCGGTGGACTACCCTGCTCTGAGCGGCTGTATAAAAAACCTAATTAATTTCAAGACACACTCACACTTGTAATATTACCTTCGGGAGCACCCCGGTACACAGAAATTATTCGCGCTCCAGCACTGTTACAAAATTATACAGGCGTTTCGCACAAATGTAACTCCAACTTCACAGGCAATGAGTCTTGGACTCTCACAGTCACTTAGCACTTTTATAGGGATTAAATTAATCTTTGGTGCTGGACTGTACACGAGATTTAACTATGTTTACTCAAACACAATTAGAAATTTGACTATCCCTCTTCCACGTTTTAATTGCAAGTGAAAGCTTCTGTTCTTTTCCATCAGTACTTAACGCTTCCAGCGGAGCTTTTAAAAGTTTCATACCACGCGTTTTTGCAACTTTAACGGGACAATGGTCTGATCTAATTGCTGTCTTTCCTTCACCCGTTTCTTTTCTCTGACGTATACATACATACAACGATTTTTGTGTGGAATGTTGCGCATTCCAGCAAAACGCATTAGACTGATCTGCTTGAGCAAGCAGTGCAACTAACATGCAGTTAAACAAGCAGTCGAGTCGGCAGTTGAAGTTTGAATTCGGTAGGATAACAATATAAATTACAAAATTGCGTCTGTTCGCCAGCCACTACAGCACAGTTTATGCACCGTGAGTTTTAGTTACGGGATATAAACTGAAAAGGCTATACCTTGTTCTGAACCTGAATGTCTTTAAGATGGAAAATACCTATGCTTTTGCCTTGTTCATTTGCTAATTGATAGTACGCTGGACTAACTTTGCGTATAACAATAGCTGGATTGAACACTGGTGCGAGCTTTGAACTAAATTTCTTCAGAGCGTTACTCTGACAAAAGTTACGAGCAAAAACCTTATCTCCTTCTTTGAGACTTATGTTTCGGCTACGAAGATTGTAAACTTTTGCATTCCTATCATGCGATTGAGAAACATTTTCCTTAGCTATTTGACGTATTACTTGTAATGCAGTGGGTCTCTCGATATATGTATCATCCGACAACAACTGTAATCGTCTCAATAAATCATAATCCTTCCCATGCAGCATCATATTTTGGCCAAAAGCTAGAAAATAAGGAGAATAACCCGTGCTTTGGTGGACACTGGCCCTTAAAGCAGCACTAATGGCACTTAGTTTCTTATCCCAGTTGGCATGATCCTTGCCAATATATGCTCGTATAGCCGCTAGCACAGATCTGTTTACCCTTTCACTGGCATTGGCTTGTGGTGAGTAAATGGCCGTGCATATGTGAACAATTCCATATTGGGTTAGGAACGCCTTGAACATACCAGATACAAACTGTGAACCGTTGTCGGTCAGAATAGTTTCCGGCACGCCAAAAGTACAAAACAGCGTATTTTCAAGATAATCGATAATTTTGACCGAGGTAAACTTTTTAAGAGGATACATGAAATGAAACTTTGTGTTGTGATCAACCACAATCAGGAGACCTATATTGCCATTCTTTGAACGAGGATATGGTCCAAGAAGGTCCATGTAAAGTCTCTGAAAAGGCCGTTCTGACGTCATGGGCTTGCCCATTGGAGGTCGTAACACCTTATTGGAGCTTTTCGTCTGACGACAAACATCACAATTAACTACATATTCTCGAATTTGGGCAGTCATTTGTGGCCAAAACAAGTATCTCTTAATCTTCTCAATAGTTTTACCGATACCGCAGTGAGCTGCGCTCGGAGGATCGTGGGCTCTCGCTATAATTTCTGAGGTGAGAGTGGAGGGTATCCACAGCTTCCACGATAGCTTCTCCTGAACGGAGTTCCCTGTTGCTACTTCTGTTCTCTTGTACAAGAATTCATCTATGATTTGCAAGTCAGGTAGCTTAGATTGATTTAATCGATAGTTTTCTAAGAGGTCACGATATTCTTGGGACTTAAACTCAGGTGAGGACAAGTCCACTATGGGTCCCTGTTCATCGAATTCCTCCACCTCTGTCTCATTTAGCCGTGACAACGCATCGGCAACCACGTTTTGTGTACCTCTGCGATGTGAGACCTTGAATTTAAAACCCTGCAGTTTGATCACCCATCTTCCTTGCCGTCCTCTGAGATCTTTTTGTCTCATGAGCCACTGCAACGAAGCGTGATCCGTAATGACTTCGAAATCTTGTCCTTCTATGTATGCCCTGAACTTGTATATGCCTCTTAGTACAGCTAAACATTCAAGATCGGTCACACAATAGTTTCTCTGTGCCTTCGAGAGCTTCTCCGACATGTATGCTATAGGAGCCTCTTCGCCTTGATTGTTAAGCTGTGCCAGAACGCAACCTATACCGGTCGTACTTGCATCGCAAATTAACAGGAAGGGCTTGGTAAAGTCTGCTGTTGCCAGAACTGGAGCTGACGTTAGACGAGATTTCAAGTCCTTAAAAGCAAAATCCGCGTCAGCGTTCCAATTGAGTCCTTTCTGTTTTTTCAAAAGTTCGGTAAGCGGAAAACTGACTGTCGCGTAATTATTTACAAAACGTCTGTACCATCCTGAAAGTCCGAGGAATCGTCTCAGCTGTTTTACGCTTTTTGGTACAGGGAAATCAATAATGGCTTGTATTTTGCTCGGGTCGGTTTTTAATTGTCCATACCCAATAACAAAACCAAGATATTTGATCTCACGCATGCAGAATTTTGACTTTGCGATGTTGATCGTTAGATTAGCTTTTTGTAACAACAAAGCTACTTCTTGCAAAAGCAACATGTGAGAATCAAAATCTTCCGAAAGCAAAAGCAAGTCGTCTAGGTAGACGAACACACGGGTCCGCAAATGTGCTGGTATCACGTGTTCCATCAGTCTACAAAGAGTTTGAGGGGCGTTACACAGTCCAAACGGCATTACTTTGTATTGAAATAATGGTCGATTTGGGACTGTGAACGCGGTATACTGGCGAGATTTCTCTTCCAGTGGTATTTGCCAAAATGCGTGCTTCATATCGAGACCTGTGATGTACTTAGCCGGTGGTAAGCGGCTGATTATACCCTCGATATGAGGTAAAGGGTACGCATCTTTGCGAGTGTATTTATTTACAACACGAGAATCTAGACACAACCTATTCTTATCACCTTTTCGCACCAGAACGCAATTGCTGCTCCAAGGGCTATTGGATTCTTCGATAATATCCATTTCTAACATCTTTTCTACCTCGTCGAACATCAATTTCTCAATGGCCGGCGACACAGGCCAATGTCTCTGTTTTACAGGAGTCACATTGTCGATCTCGATACGGTGCTCGATTAAATTGGTACGCCCTAATCCAACTCGTTCATATGAAGGGAAATTAGCAACGACTGAATTTAAACGAGACTTCTCGTTATCACTCAGGTCATGCATTTTCGCATTTTCCTGGAAATGATTGTCGCCAGTGTCTAATTCGTTAACTTTAGGATTTGGATCAATCAAATTTGATAAAAGACCAAAATCCTTCCAAAAATCGATGCCCAAATATGCATCCTGTTTCAAGTCTGGTATAATGAAAAATTCGACGTTGTTCGCTTGGCCGCGAAATTCTATTTTCAGTGTTAGTTTGCCTACGACTGAACACGATGCGTTGTTTGCCGTGCGGACCATTCCAGAACACTTGCGCGTTTTTGTATGTCGCAACAACGTCTGAGCTGCTGTACTTCCGAGGCAACTAATAGTAGCTCCCGAGTCTAGCAAAGCTATATATTGTTGACCTTCTAATTTTAATTCCGTATACAAGCGGTTATCAGAGCTCATAAAAATTGATTGTACGAGTTTCTTGCGAGTTTTTTGAATATTCTTCCAAAATTGCCTAATTCTAATTGTGGACCGCTTTGGCCTGTATATACATTCCAAAGATTCAACACTTCCGAAAATTCTCTTACGTGCTTCAAGATACCGTTGTTGTCTTATATGTACGGGTACTAATCTATCTACAAAATCTGTTTGAGTTTCAGCCTCAACGACTGAAAATTTATTATATCGCTTATCTGCTAAAATCTTAATTGAGTGATCTGTCTGAATTGAGCTGTCATTCACACAAGTAGTGGATGTTGCGTTTAATCGGTTAAGGGATGCGTCGAAGTGGTGTTGGTTTGCGCATCCCGCTTCTGGTTTCCCGAAGGGTTGCATTTGTTACATTTGGGCTTAAAGACATTTTTAGCACCACATCCGTAACAAAAAATGCGCCTCTCTCCTAAACATTCGTCAAATCGGTGACCCGACTTATCGCAGTTCCAACACACTCTTCGCTTGTTTTGTATCTCACAGATACTCTCATCTGATACTTCGTCTTCTAGTATCTCACTAATTCTACCACGGCCGAAATTGGAACGAGCTGCGAAAGACTTAGTCTCTTTGCAAAAACTCTCATGTTTCTTAACCTCTTCTCTTAATTCTGATCGCGTTTCTATTTTCAAGTGTAAAAGTTCATATCTAAGCGCTGTGTTCGCATTGCGCTTCAAGATATCCACCAGTTTTGTTTCACTAACTTCATGAGAAAGCTGACTTACTAAACTTTCAATAGCTGCTTGAAAATCATCAAATGTTTCCTGATCTTTCTGTCGCCGTTTTCTAATCAATTCCCATAAGTCAAAGTCGTCTTTGACGTCCTCAAATCTACGCCGAAACTCAGTGCGGAAAGTTCTCCAATTATAAATAGGGTTTTTCCTATGGAAATCCCAAAACCAATCATTTGCTTTTCCGGAGAGAAGTATATGTAAGTTGTCACATAGGAGTTGTTCTTCGCTATTTAGGTTCTGAACCGTCAATGATCGTATGCGATACAAAAATTCTTCTATGTTCATAGAATCTTTCGAACCATCATATTTAAGTCTCCAGCTTTGCATAATGCTAGCTGCTTTTTCCGAAGACAAACCAGAATTCGATTGACTACTTCTTCTGGGACTGTTTGATACGAAGTCAAGTAAATCGTCAGAATTCCGTGCACGAATTTGATTGTTATTGGCACTTGGGCCACTTTGTTGTAGCGTCGATCTAGCTCGTTCTGATTCAGCTTGATTGCGACCAATATTCATTGAAGACAACTGCGCTTGCAGGGATTGTTCAATGGATGTTTTAATAAACGTATTAAGTTCTGCCACTAAGACTCTTTGCTGTGCCTGTAGAGCATCATTAATAAAATTGACCATTTCTACATTTAGAGCGTTATCTATAGAATTATTTCCATTACTACCAAGGGACTGTCTACTACTTGTAAGATCTCTATGCCTTGATCTAGTTTGCATACCTCTTTTGGGGGTTGTACCGCGACCACGGCCGGTTCTACCTCCTTTTTGGTTGCCTGATGTAGCAAGACGCTCTTGATTACGAGTTTGTATTTCTCCAGCTGCAACAGTGCCAGCTGATTGTAATTCTGCTGCTAGAGTATTATTTCCAAATGAAAGCGTATTTGGATTACAGTCTGCCTTACAAAGGGGACAAGATGGTGTAGTTTTTAATATTTCCGTAATGCAAAGGTTATGAAATCGATGATTACAAGGTGTAGTTGCAACTAGTTGTTGTTGTCGCAACTGTTCATGACAAATGCCACAAAAGGGGTCTTGTGCGTTAATCGCTTCAACTATGCTCTCCGTGCTATGATTCACTGGCATTGTGATTATTTACGGATGCTAGTGGTATAAGATAATAATATAAATTGCTTATTCTTTAGTTTTTTTGTATAACTGTCTGTCATTTTCCCACATGTTTCGCTTACAAATATAAAAGTAAATCCGAGTCGTTTAAGTCTGAACTATTGTTAAATTAATGGAACTATTGCGATTTGACTAGAAATGCTCAAGGACGACTGGACAACTACCGAAACTCTTCCAGAATATTGTAATTCCAAGCAGTTCTTAAAACATCTGAGTCAAAGTTTGGTCATTATTATTAAAACCTTTAGAGCTGCTCGCTGCCTAAAGAAAACTAAAAATCAATTGTGGTCGACTAATCTAGAAATAACTAAATTACAATCGCATATTCCAACACTTGACTACAGTCTTCAAAACAACGGTTTCTAAAAATTATAAATAATAAGAGGTATAGCAAAAATAATGAATATGTAATATGGAAAGTGATAGAGCTGATAATGGGGCACAATCTTGCACAGGATGTTATGTGTGCTTAAGCAAGACAAAATCCTTTGGTTTTGCTCGGTCTGCCTGCCCCACGTGTTGGGCGCCAAATGTGTAACGGACAGTGTTTTTGCTTTTTCTTTCGCGGCGTTTCTTGGCTTATGCTGACCACAAGGGAAGCAGTAGATGGTATTTTAGCCAGCCGTTGTGCATTGGGATCAGGAGTGCGCACTTCTTGCTATTGCTCGGTCCATAGCTCGCCGGATTGGTCGGGGTTCTTCCTCACCCATTAGCACGACACCATTAACACATTAATTTAAGTGCGCTTTCAGAAACTAAAAATTCAAAAAAAAATCAGATCAAACCGAAGATAACTCAAGAAAACTAAAATCAAAGAGCAAACACGAAGGACTTATTGTATAATGAAATATCTGTTCCGACCGGATATCAAACTTAACTTCCTCAGATTTACTTTAGTGAGAGAACTAAGGTGTTGGTAGTCTCTCGTCTCTACCCTTCCCAACCATGACAAGCAAAGGGAATGTTGTTGCTTGTCCCAAGAACAAGGTTCTTCAACCTTTTATTTACATTTGTAAGCAGCTAACATGGGTACTCGACAGACCAAATTAGAACACTATATATTCATTTCAGATAACATAACAAAACTTCATTTATTGACAAGATCATAACTTGTGTGCATATTTCTCTTATTCCTTGCCACGTAAGGCAATTCAGCAAAACAACAGGGAAATTTATAAGTAATAAAAAGAAAAAAATCTCACTTAACTACAAAATAACTTGAAGAAAGAAAAAAAACTTAGAGATAGTATCATTCTGTGATATATAAACTCTTCATATTAATCGAAACTCAACTGTAAAGTAACCTATTTAAGGTTCAAGGGTCTGCATAGATATATATATATAAAAGGGGTTTAATAACTCACTCTGGGTTACATAATATGTATTTGACTCATACCAAAATTATTCCATCGAAGCGGACGTTGGGCCCAAGGTACACGACGAGGCTGGATAAATGTCGCTAAATGTTGTCGGACAAAAATAAAAATTATAAGTATATATATATATGCAGAGTCAAATGTCACAAAAGTTGAGAATCTCGATCGCTTTTGCTTAATTATGCATGAAAAGGCAAATTTATGAAAATATTAAACTAAAATTAATATTTACTTAATTATACTTGAAAATTATTCAAACTCAAAACTCAAAAATTTTAACTTTCTTTAAATTATTTACAAACTCATAAGGTCCTGGCAACATAAGCAAGCGATGTTGATTTAAGAAAGGGTATACAAACTGCTACTGCAACACTCGGTTACATAACCTTAACGCACAGAGCTCCACATGGAGAGATGTGACTACGCCAATTTGCAAGGTGAATTATAGGTTATGGAAACACGAGCATCACGTCCACGCTTCTCACGTGATGAATGATTATATCAGTCCGAGGCTAGAGCAGTGTCTACGGCCTTAGATGAATCCGATCTCTTTCGATCCTGCTTCAATCACTGGGCAGAAATACACAAGAGCAGAGTCCGACTTAGCTGTATGGCTAACAGCCGGGTTGTCCAGAGACGACGAAAATGGATGAGACACAGATGCTGCTACGCTGGCCAGGGGAGGCAATCCGCAAGCGCAACAAGGAACGACGTACAACAGTCCCAGCAGAGGTGCGTCTGCGCGGCCACTGGCTGCGGTGGACTACCCTGCTCTGAGCGGCTGTATAAAAAACCTAATTAATTTCAAGACACACTCACACTTGTAATATTACCTTCGGGAGCACCCCGGTACACAGAAATTATTCGCGCTCCAGCACTGTTACAAAATTATACAGGCGTTTCGCACAAATGTAACTCCAACTTCACAGGCAATGAGGCTTGGCTTCTCTCACAGTCACTTAGCACTTTTATAGGGATTAAATTAATCTTTGGTGCTGGACAGTACACGAGATTTAACTATGTTTACTCAAACACAATTAGAAATTTGACTATCCTCTTCCACGTTTTAATTGCAAGTGAAAGCTTCTGTTCTTTTCCATCAGTACTTAACGCTTCCAGCGGAGCTTTCAAAAGTTTCATACCACGCGTTTTTGCAACTTTAACGGGACAATGGTCTGATCTAATTGCTGTCTTTCCTTCACCCGTTTCTTTTTTTTTTGACGTATACATACATACAACGATTTTTGTGTGGAATGTTGCGCATTCCAGCAAAACGCATTAGACTGATCTGCTTGAGCAAGCAGTGCAACTAACATGCAGTTAAACAAGCAGTCGAGTCGGCAGTTGAAGTTTGAATTCGGTAGGATAACAATATAAATTACAAAATTGCGTCTGTTCGCCAGCCACTAAAAAATTTTGAAACAATCCAACACACCAACCCCCCACCAAAAAAACTATTCTACCTATGTTGGGAGAAAAAAACAAAAAAAAGGGGGAAACAAGTTAAAAAAAAAAAAAAAAAAAAAAAAAAAAAACAAATTTTAAAACAAAAAAAGTAGTGCCCCCGAGGGGCCGGGGGAAAAAAAGGGGGGTTCGCTGTTGCAAAAAAATTGAATAAGTACTAAAAAACAAGAAGAAAAGAAAGAAAATTTTAGAATATTTGTAAAAGTAAGACGATACAAAAAAAAAACAACAAACATTACATAAAGTTTTTGTAGTTTTTGAATATATTGTTATAAATAAAAAACTTGTTTGTTGACCAATTAAAATTGAAGATTTCTAAATAAAAATAAAAAAAGAAAAAAATATATTTTCAATATGACATTAACTAGGGAACAGCTAACAGTGGTTTTGCAGAGACAGAGCGAGTATAACCAGAAGTTAACCCAGTTCATGAGGAGTGGGAATCAAAAATATTAGGAGATGAAAGCTATAAATCTCAGGTAGAGCAAATATGGCCACATTTTGAGAACCAGCATACGGTTCTAATTGAAAATCAAAGCAGATTAAAAGAAACAGATTTTTTTAGTGCAGACACATTTAATGCACATTTCACTGCAAAAAATAGAATTCTAAACGAAATAAAAAAAAGAAAAAATACAGGCAATGCAGTTAACCCGAATAACTCTATTTGGAAAAATAATAAAAATAGATTTTTTAGAGCAACAGCCAAATTCCATCTCAAAATAGAGAATGACGAAAGGGAAAAGGTAGAAAATTCGGTTAAAAAAGAAATGCTAGATTTAGAGTTTAAGAGGTTGCAAAACTTGTTTGAAGGGTTGACAACACTGCAAAGCAGCCTTGAGGAACAGGTAATAGTGGAAGATGAATGGGAGAAGATAAGCTTGTATTATCAAAATGAGGCTACTCGGATAATACAAGCAAAGCCAAGTGAATGCCGGTTGAAATTAAAAGAGGTTAATATACCCCCCTTTCATGGGGATCTTTCGAGCTGGTCCGCTTTTATCGATACATTTTCGAATCTGATCGATAAAGACGTTGCACTAGGGAAGAAAGAAAAATTAATTAGATTGAAAGTTTTAGTGAAAGGAGAAGCAAGCAAGCTAATTCAGCACTTGCTTATATCAGAGGAGAATTATGATACAGCATTACAAATCCTCAAAGAAAGATACGAGAACAGAAGACAACTGTTTTCGCAATTATTTGATAGATTATTGGATCAGCCAACAATGAACAGTAACTTAGAAAAAAGTGTACAACAATTACTCGATACCACTAGAGAGTGCGTACATGCAATAAAGGGAATGGACATTAAAATAGAAGAGGCAGATATTTTCTTAGCGCGCATAATCCTAAGAAAATTTGACAGAAAGGGCCTACAGCTTTATGAGCAGACGATCAGAAAATTAAAAGAAATTCAAACGCTGGACGATGTGTTCGAATTCCTGGAACAACATCTGCAAGCATTTAAAACCTTGCAAGTTCCAGGTTATGAAAAACGAGCGCAGAAAAAAGAATATAACAGTGACGTGTGTCCCCTGTGCAATGCTGGAGGCCATACGGTCTCAAACTGTTTTAAATTTGCTGCATTATCAATCCAAGACATACTGGACACAGTGCGAAAACTTAAGATCTGTTTTAGATGTCTGGGGCACTGATTTTATGAAAAATGTTCAGCACCAATAAAAACTTGTAATAAGTGCACACTTAGGCACCATTCATTATTGCACCAAAACGAGGAAGCAAAGTCCTCTCTTATGATAAAAAACTCGTCAGTTACAACATGGCTTGCTACGGCTCAAATAGAAGTAATGACGAATTCAGGAGAGTGGAAAATAATGCGAGCTCTGATAGATCAAGGGTCACAAATAACAGCTATTTCAGAAGAAGCAGCTCAAATTTTGCAATTGCCAAGGCAGAAAAAAGTAAACAAAATTTTTGGAATAGGAGACAGTCTTGTTGGAGTTTCAAAATCAACTCTATGTGTAAAAATCCGACCCAAATTCCCTAGCAATGCCAGGTTTGACATTGAAGCATTAGTCATGCCAAAGGTAGTGAATCCGCAACCTCAAAATTCCTTTGACTATAAAAAAGATGTCTGGAAGAATGAGATGTTAGCGGATCCACTATTCAAACAAAGAAGTCGAATAGACATCTTAATTGGGTCAGATTTAATGCCTAAATTCGTTAAACAAGGTTTGAAGCAAGAAGGCACAATGTTGGGTCAAAGTACAGAGTTGGGTTAGATACTGTCAGGTCCTGTAAAAATTGAAGGTTATCAGAAAATAAAAACAGCTGCTACAGTAAACTTAGAAAAGTTTTGGGAAATGGAAGAAATACCAGCTGAAAAAGAACCAAGCCAGGACGATATATGTATGAAGCTTTTTGAGGAAACAACAACAAGAGACGATGACGGAAAATTCATTGTGAGATTGCCATTTTCAGAAGATAAAAGTTTGGGGAACTCCAGGAAAAGGGCAATGGCAAGATTGATAAGTCTAGAAAAAAGATTTAAAGCAGACCCAAAGTTAAAAGAGCAGTATGTAAAATTTATGGAAGAATACCTAAAAATGGGTCACATGAAAGAGCCAGAAACGACAGGAACAGGTAAATACTATATGCCGCACCAACCAGTAATTCGAGAAGACAGCTTGACTACAAAGCTTAGAGCAGTATTTGACGCTTCCGCAAAAACATCTAATAGCAAAAGTCTTAACGATATACAATTAACAGGACCGCATATTCAAAATAACATATTAGAAATTATGATGAAATGGCGAAACTGGAGGTATGTCATTACTGCAGACATAGAAAAAATGTACAGACAAATAAAAGTTGCAGAAGAAGATCAGGACTATTTAAGAATTCTTTGGCGAAAAGATCATAAGGACCCAATGAAAGAATATCAGATGACAACAGTAACTTACGGTACTGCCTCAGCACCATTTTTAGCCACAAGATCCTTACAGGAAATAGCAGAACGGTGCGTAAACGAATCCATTAAAAACAGAATTAAAATGGATTTTTATATGGATGATTTTATGTCAGGAGCAGATAGCATTTCTGAATGTATAAGGACTCAAAAGAAATAGCTAAGGAGTTAGAAAGTTACGGGTTTCATCTCCGAAAGTGGGCAGCAAACAACAAAGAAATTATGACCGCAATACCAAACTCAGGAGAAATGAATACATTCGAAATAAACAATGAGGAAACTATAAAAACGTTAGGTTTGAAGTGGAACCCACACAGAGATGAATTCACGTTCAAAATCAATATAAACGACTCGGAGAAAGTCACAAAAAAGAAAAGCATTATCGATATTGGCACGAATATTCGATCCACTTGGGTGGCTATCACCAATAACAATAGTCGCTAAATTGTTCATTCAAAAATTATGGTTGTCCCAATACAGTTGGGATGAAATTTTGAATGATCAAATTATAAAAGAATGGCTTGAGTTTATAAAAAACCTACCTGCTGTTCAGGAAATCACAATTCCAAGATGGAATTGTGCCACATTAAATGAACCATTGGAAATTCATGGTTTTGCCGACGCGTCAGAAGAAGCATTCGCAGCAGTGTTATATGGGAAGTCTAATTCGGGAGTTGTAATCATCGCAAGCAAGACAAAGGTCAATCCGATTAAGAATAGAAAAACACTTCCCAAGTTAGAACTTTGTGCAGCATGGTTGTTATCCGAGCTGTTACTCAAAGCATCTACAGTACTGGATATGTCCAAAAATGTATATGCATGGAGTGACTCCACAATAACACTGGCTTGGATACGAAATCAAAAGAGCAAAGACCGAATTGTAAGATCTAAAGTAGAACAGATCCACAAACAAATGCCAAACATAATCTGGGGTCATATTAGTTCCAAAGATAATCCAGCTGATATTGCGTCCAGAGGAATTGCACCACACAAACTAAAAGATTATGAATTGTGGTGGAGAGGACCGAAATGGTTGGAAAAATCAAAAGAAAACTGGCCAAAGGAGGAAGCTGAAACAAGCTGCTCAAATTGCCTTACTCAAATCGGTACACACTTTTTAGATACAGCAAGGTAGCTTCGTTACACCCGTTTTTAGACGAAAAGGGTATAATGAGAGTCGGTGGGCGATTAAATTTTTCGGATTTAAAATATAATCAGAAACATCCAATAATTTTAAACAAGTCGCAGCTGGCAGACTTAGTGATAGCTAAAAATCACAAGGAAACACTTCATGGAGGAAATAGGTTAATGGAAACAATGATACGAAGAAGTTATTGGATAGCAGGGTTGAAAAATTCGATCAAGAAGATTATCAGGTATTGTGTAAAGTGCACAAGATATAAAAATCAAACTCAGCAGCAAATAATGGGACAAATCCCAGAAGCTAGAGTAAAGATGTCAAATCCATTCACTCATACGGGAGTTGATTTCGCCGGGCCAATTCATATAAGGGTATCCAAAGGCAGAGGAAATAAGTCCTACAAAGGGTACATAGCAGTGTTTCTGTGTATGACAGGGGCGCCCATGCCTATTGCGCATGACACGCATGTGTTGTTGTTCTACGCAAAGGAATAACCTGCGCGCATACGATTTGCGCATTCCATAAGCCAGCAAAAAACAAAAACAATTTATATGCCTGCTCTGTGTTTTGTTGTTGTCGCGCTCTGACCTGCAACAACAACATCATATGTGTCTCTCTTCTCTCTCTACTATGTCTCTCGCAAACTCAAACCCAACAACAAATTGCTTATGCGTACGGCTGAGCGCTTGTCGCGTTATCGAGTATGATTTGCGTAGCAAACCACACAAACACACAAACAAGAATCGGTTCTCTCTCTCTATATCATTTTGTTGTTATTGCTTGAAATATATTTGGCGTATGTGTATTGTTCTCGCGGGGGGGGTAAGCTTGTTCTGGGGCGGCGCGGGTGTTTTATTACAAAGGCAGTACATTTAGAAGCAGTCAGTGACTTGACAACAGAAGCATTTCTAGGTGCCTTTCGAAGGTTTTCAGCAAGAAGGGGAAAATGTGCCCACTTATACTCTGACAATGGTACAAATTTTGTTGGGGCAGAACGAATCCTTCATGCTGAATTCGCTAAGGCCATGGAAATGAACAGTATAGCACCAGTTTGGACATCTGAACTGATTAAATGGCATTTTTTCCCCCGGCAGCTCCTCACTTTGGAGGCATTTGGGAAGCCGGGGTGAAATCAGTAAAATATCATTTGAAAAGGGTTATAGGAGCTAGCACTTTAACTTATGAAGAAATAAGTACCTTGCTAGCTCAGATTGAAGCAATATTGAATTCCAGACCACTTTATCAAAATGATAGCATCAAAGATTTTGACGACATTTTAACACCTGGTCATTTTTTGATAGGGAAACCATTGTTGGACATTCCTGAACCAATCGAAGACAGGGCAGTTTCATCGATAGACAGATGGAAAATGTTGAGTCGAATGAAAACTCAATTCTGGCAAAAGTGGAAGGATGAGTATCTTGTCACACTTCAACAACGATTTAAGTGGAAAAAGATACAACCAAATTTGCAGGAAGGACAAATCGTTTTGGTTAAAAACGAAAATACAGGTGCATCTATATGGCCGCTAGGTAGAATTCAGGAAACATATCCTGGATTAGATGGGAAGACAAGAGTAGTGGAAATAAAAACTCAAAATGGCGTGATCAAGAGACCGATTCATAAAATAGTTCTTCTGGAAACAGAGAAAGATGAAGAATCATATAAAAAAACGTCAAAAAAGGTAAACGCTATAATGGTTATGAGCTTTTTACTAATGCTCATGACCAACAGCTGCTCTGCATCAGCTGCAGGATTATTGAACAACTCATCAATGGTAAAACCATGAGTCTTGTAAAACTATGTTGAGAGCGATAGAAAACCAGTACGAACATTTGCAATCGTAATACGAACTTTTAATAGGGCCAAGACGGGCAAAAAGAGCACCATTTGAGTTTGTAGGATCGTTACATCATACATTATTTGGGACAATGGATGCAGACGATCGAAAGGAAATTGAAGAAAAAATGGAAAATTTACACGACAACCAACTTGCGTTAGATGGATTATACAAAAAACAAACTTCATTAATAGATTCGACAGTTAATATATTAAAGAAAACAACAGATGAGGTGAATGCTGCTCTCAAAGATATAGAGAGTCATATTAACAAATTAGATCGGTCTCTTGATCAAGTTAAAGATGCAAACAGAGCCGCTTTAACCTATCAAATGATAGTTGATCAAGTTAATCCACTTATAGCTGATTGCGAAAAAACTTTAACAGCTATTACTGATATAGTACTTGATTTAAATCATGGAAAAATAAATCCCCAATTGTTAAGACCAAAACAGCTTAAGCAGGAACTTGAAAATATTAAGGGAAATTTACCACCAAAGGCAAAATTACCAGGCAAGAAGGGTTCAGAATTACGTGAGGTCTACAACTTAATGGAAGGGCATGCCATTTTAAAAGACCATAGACTCATAATTAAGACAGAAGTTCCACTATTTAATCAAGAAACATCTATAATATACAAGCTAATATCAATACCATTGATAAAAAATGGTAAAACAATTAAAGCCAGAATCAAAAGTAAGCACATGGTGTACAATTATAATCTTGACGCTTACGTATTAGTGTCAGACTCAGAGCTCAACAAATGCGTTCGTCAAAGTAATAATCATCTAATGTGTAAGGGTCATTGGGCATGGAGTTCAGCAGCCGATAATTCTTGTGAAATATCAGCATTAAAACAGTCAGATAATCCAAATTGTGAGTTTCAACAAACTACATCAGAAACCATTTGGACGGAACTGTCGCTCCCAAATTCATGGTTATATAAAATATATAACGTTTCCAAATTAGAAGTGAATTGTGGCACCCATCAAAGTCAAATCATAAAATTAGCACCACAAGGGGTTTTAAAATTAGAAGAAGGTTGCACTGCGCGCCATGAGAACCACCTGATGACAGCGGGGTATGCAGTATAATCCAAAGATGAAATTCAAAATCCTTCATTTCCCATTACAAAAATAGCAGATGGGGTAAAAATGGATGAAGTCAAACCTCTAACAACAGTTATGATTAACAACACAAGGGACATAAATTTTTTAAAAAACTTGATAGAAGAACAGAAAAAGGAGAATATTAAGTTGAAGGGCTTGAATGAGCACAACGTCAGTGGACATTCTGCACTGATTTTAGTTTTAGCAATTATAATTATTGCAATAGTTATGAACCTAAAAACAATTTGCAAACAAGAAAAAGCAATTAGGATTAATTTTTCACCACAAAGCAATGGAATGCAAACCACCAATTAGCTGTTCCAGTTATAAATTATACATAAGTTTTTTTTTGCCGGCGCAAGATGTTTTAAAATAAACATGGCATTAATGAAATTGACTCAACAAAACAACAATATTAGAAGATAAGCAAACCAATGTAAATCCAAAGCTAAATAAATATATGTTAAATTAAATCGAAATGTTAAGATAAAAATGTAAAAATCTTATCTTTGAACATGAATATTGCAGATGGCAAAAATTTGTATTTTTTTACATATGGGTCATTCTTTTATAAACCGAACAGCAAAAATTTTTTTTATTTTTAATTTTAATAAAAAAAAATCCGAAATTAGATCTCGACATGCCCACCAAAACGTAATTTGCGGTTTTGCACAAAAATTTTTTGTTAATTTTATAAACAATTTCAAAAATCGTCAATAACGAAAAATTGGAAAAAAAGCGTTTTTTAAAAACGTGATATCTCAGGATTGGTTTATCGGATAGGTCTCAAGTTGATATCGATGGAAAGAATTTTACTGTATCTATTCAAATTATAATTTTATAAATTTTAAAATAATTTAATAATATTAAGTAAATGTTGCTAAAAATTAGATATAATTTTTTCTCAGTGTTAACCACCATGTTATTGCTTCTGAGGATATTTTTAGCAACATTTACTTAATATTATTAAATTATTTTAAAATCTATAAAATGATAATTTGAGTAGATACAGTAAAATTCTTTCCATCGATGTCAACTTGAGACCTATCCGATAAACCAATCCTGAGATATCACGTTTTTAAAAAAACGCTTTTTTCCAATTTTTCGTTTTTGACGATTTTTGAAATTGTTTATAAAATTAACAAAAAAATTTTGTGCAAAACCGCAAATTACGTTCTGGTATGTCGAGATCTAATTACGGATTTTTTTATTAAAATTAAAAATAAAAAAAAATTTTGCTGTTCGGTTTATAAAGAATGACCCATATGTAAAAAATACAAATTGTTGCCCTGCAATATTCATGTTCAAAGATAATTGAAAAGTACATGTAAAGTAAAAATACAATTTGTTTGCCCTCTGCAATATGTTCAAAGATATTTTGAACAGTGCATTTAAAGTCCGCTACCTGCGGTCGCCTCCAAACCGAGGCGCTCAAAAATAGAAACTAGAACCTAAAATATAAACAACCCCCAAGAAGGGACACATCTGTTAGTAATAAGGCATTTCTCCGCTTGGGGTAAAACCAAAAAATGTATAAAAGAGAAAGTACCAACATATTAAAAAATAGTCAGCTTCTATACGAGGAGCTGTTCACTCGCACCATATGTGCGTTTTATTATTTAGGCGTGTTAAGAAATTTAAATCTGTCCCAATAATATCTCCCTACCAATTTTCGCTTACAAATAGCAAAAGCATTTCTTTTACCCACCCTTTTCTATGGTATTGAAGTGTTTGCAAACTGTGATGCTTTTAACTCTAGCAAACTGAAAGTGGCACATAATGACATTGCCCGATATGTTTATGGACTAAAACGCAGATACCACGTATCCAGCTCCTCAATTA
Organism: Lordiphosa clarofinis; assembly: GCA_018904275.1. Lineage (NCBI taxonomy): Eukaryota > Metazoa > Arthropoda > Insecta > Diptera > Drosophilidae > Lordiphosa > Lordiphosa clarofinis. The sequence goes on along the minus strand of JAEIGQ010000349.1, from coordinate 43,344 downwards.
AACTATTTGACCTTTCTCTTAACTGATGGACCAACTTTAGGATGTTAATTCAATTGCACAAAATCATTTTTAAAAAACAACCACTGTATCTCTTTGAAAAACTTGAGTTCTCAACATCAAGACGAACAAATAATTTAGTCATCCCAAGGCACAAACTTCTTCTATCAGAAAGACAATTTGGTGTTCATGCCAGTTACGAAACTTCCAGTTTCAAAATGAACTGAATACATATCTTAAATATCATGATTCTTAATATCATAGTAACGAGTAGGGAAATAGGGAAATTGATAGGGAAAAATAGAATAGGTTACACAGAGGAACAAAATTCAACTTTTTTTTTTTGCCTGGGACTGGGACCAATAAATTGTGAAACTAGAGGCATTAGGTAGCAACACCCCATACCCAGTTTTTCTGGAGCACGTCAAGTTCGCGTTTAATGGGCACTTTAATACTAGCAACACAAAGTTACAACCTCTGTTGCTGGTTAAAAAAATATGAGAGCTAAAATTTTGGAAAATTCACCAAAGTTAGAGGGAGTCACCACCATTGTTATACCAAATTCCCGCCTCCAATGGGCAAGCGATTAGTACCCCGCCCATAGAGGTCTAACTTAGAAATTGGAATTAATGGAAAACCACTCGATAGAATTTTTTAAAATTTTAAACATATTGAGACACTGGCCAGTTAAATGTGTCCTTAAGAGAAGGTAACATGCATCGAAAAACCGCGATGGTGGGTACCACATTTGACAGCACCTATCATCGAGGCAATATAGATCATAAACTAGAGATCAAAATAGACCGAACTGCGTTTTTGGATTCACCATCGGACCCTTAAGTCACGGGCTATGGCTATCTTTGTACAAGCAATTGCCTCAGAACAACATTTACCATATGGGTATCAAGAGCGTCTCCAAAATTATGAAATAAATCCTATGAATAAAATTCGTCATTTCCACTAAGAAAAACAAAAATTTAGTTTCAAAATGTCTTTGGTGGACAAACCGCGATACGCTCAGATGCATTGAACTGATGTATTTAAATGATCCGATCTGTTTTTCTGCTGGTATTGAAGCACTTTACTCATAAGATTAATTCCATAATTTTGGTGAAACTGGTTTCACCTAAATGGTCAATGTTGTTCGAAGGCAATTGCTAGTATATAAACGCCTAAGAACCGCGAACCAAGCCTTTATTGGTAAAACTGAAAACGCAGTTCGGTCTATTTTGATCTCTAGTTTATGGCCTATATTGCCTCGATGAAGGGTGCTGTCACATGTGGTACCCACCATCGCGGTTTTTCGATGCATGTTACCATCTCTTAGGTACACATTTTATAACTCCGTATCTCAATATAGTTAAAATCTTAAACAATTCTATCGAGTGGTTTTCCATTAATTCCACTTTCTAAGTTAGACCTCTATGGGCGGGGTACTAATCGCTTGCCCATTGGAGGCGGGAATTTGGTATAACAATGGTGGTGACCCCCTCTAACTTTGGTGAATTTTCCAAAATTTTAGCTTTCATTTTGTTTTAACCATCAACAAAGGTTGTAGCTTTGTGTTGCTAGTATAAAAGTGCCCATTAAACGCGAACTTGACGTGCTCCAGAAAAACTGGGTATGAGGTGTTGCTACCTAATGCCTCTAGTTTCACAATTTATTGGTCCCAGTCCCAGGCAATTTTGAGTGTTCCACAGTGTTACACAATACAACACTAAAAAAAAGCCCGGCATAAGACCAATAAATTATGATAAAAGGCACCTTTGTAAGCATCACCTCATACCCAGTTTTTCAAATCCACCCTCGGTTCGCGTTTAATGGGTACTTTTGTACTTGCAACACACAACTACAACAATTTTAACTAAGTTTTTACTGGCTTAAGATAAAATTCTCCAAAACTCAGCATATGTGGACAGGGTCATTGGGAACGACATATGAAAAATTCACTTAATTCGCGCAAACGGTTAAGGTACCTCCAGAAGGAGTTAAACGTTCATTCTTCAATATCTTTAAAAGCGCACGGTAGATTTTTCTTAAAATCGTTGCTTATGATGGTATAATGGGCTATTGCATGTCCCTAAGAGATGGTACTCGACAGCCAAAAACCGCGATATGGAGTACTCTGTTTAGACTCACCCACAAATCAATTCATATAGGCCATAAACAAGGTCTAAAAATAGACAGATCTGCGTTTTCAGTTTTGCCAACGAAGCCTTGGTTCGCGGTTTATAGGCATTTTTGTATTGCTTCATTGCAAGCAGGAAAACAGATCATATCATTTAAATACTTTAGTTCAGCGCATCTGGGTGTACCACGGATGGCCCACTAAAGCAATTTTTATTATAGATTTACTTTTTCTTGGTGGAAACGGCGAATTTTAATCATAAGATTAATTGCATAATTTTTGGGGGAGGCTGTGATACCCAGATGGTAAATGTTGTTTAAAGGCAATTGCTGGTACAAATAGCCTATAAAACGCGAACCAAAGCTTCCTTGGTGAAACTGAAAACGCAGTTCAGTCTATTTGTACGTCGGGTATATAGTTCATATGGAGTGCTCCGTGGGTGAATATAAAATTGGTACTCCAATTCGCGGTTTTTTGGCTGTCGAGTACCATCTCTTAGGGAAATGCAATAGCCCATTATACCATCATACACAACGATTTTAAGAAAAATCTACCGTGCGCTTTTAAAGATATTGAAGAATGAACGTTTAACTCCTTCTGGAGGTACCTTAACCGTTTGCGCGAATTAATGAATTTTTCATATGTCGTTGCCAATGACCCTGTCCACATATGCTAAATTTTCGAGAATTTTATCTTAAGCCAGTAAAAACTTAGTTAAAATTGTTGTAGTTGTGTGTTGCAAGTACAAAAGTACCCATTAAACGCGATCCGAGGGTGGATTTGAAAAACTGGGTATGAGGTGATGCTTACAAAGGTGCCTTTTATCATAATTTATTGGTCTTATGCCGGGCTTTTAAAAAAAGTTGGATTTTGTCGAACTGTGTAATCACAGAGGAACAAAATTCAACTTTTTTTTTTGCCTGCGACTGGGACCAATAAATTATGAAACTAGAGGCATTAGGTGGCAACACCTCATACCCAGTTTTTCTGGAGCACGTCAAGTTCGCGTTTAATGGGCACTTACTAGCAACACAAAGCTACAACCTCTGTTGCTAATTAAAAGAAGATGAGAGCTAAAATTTTGAAAAATTCACCAAAGCTGAAAGGAATCACCAGTATTCTAATATAAAATTCCCGCCTTCAAGGGATAAACGGTTAGTACCATGCCCATAGAGGTCTAAGTTAGAATATGGAATTAATGGAAAACCACTCGATAGAATTGTGTAAGATTTTAACTATATTGAGATACGGACTAATAAAATGTGTACTTAAGAGATGGTAGCATGCATCGAAAAACCGCGATGGTTGGGTACCACATTTGACAGCACCCATCATCGAGGCAATATAGGTCATAAACTAGAGATCAAAATAGACCGAACTGCGTTTTTAGATTCACCATCGGACCCTTAAATCACGGGCTATGGCTGTCTTTGTACAAGCAATTGCCTCTGAGCAACATTGACCATATGGGTATCAAGAGCGTCTCCAAAATTATGCAATACATCCTATAAATAAAAGTCGTAATTTCCATTAAGACAATCAAAAATTTAGTTTAAAAATGTCTTTGGTGGACAAACCGCGATACGCTAAGATGCCTTGAACTGATGTATTTAAATGATCCGATCTGTTTTTCTGCTGGTATTGAAGCACTTTAGTCATGAGATTAATTCCATAGTTTTGGTGAAACTGGTTTCACCTAAATGGTCAATGTTGTTCGAAGGCAATTGCTAGTATATAAATGCCTAAGAACCGCGAAGCAAGCCTTTATTGGTAAAACTGAAAACGCGATTCAGTCTATTTTGTTCTCTAGATTATGGCCTATATTGCCTCGATAATGGGTGCTGTCAAATGTGGTACCCACCATAGCGGTTTTTCAATGCAAGCTACCATCTCTTAAGTACACATTTTATTACTCCGTATCTTAATATAGTTAAAATCTTATACAATTCTATCGAGTGGTTTTCCATTAATTCCACTTTCTAAGTTAGACCTCTATGGGCGGGGTACTAACCGCTTGTCCACTGGAGGCGGGAATTTGCTATAACAATTGTGGTGACCCCCTCTAACTTTGGTGAATTTTCCAAAATTTTAGCTCTCATATTTTTTTAACCAGCAATAGAGGTTGTAACTTTGTGTTGCTAGTATAAAAGTGCCCATTAAACGCGAACTTGACGTGCTCCAGAAAAACTGGGTATGAGGTGTTGCTACCTAATGCCTCTAGTTTCACAATTTATTGATCCCAGTCCCAGGCAATTTTGAGTGTTCCACAGTGTAATACATCTTATTAATACTAAATATTAATAACACAGTTCAACAAATTGTGACCTTTTGTGAGTATCCAGAACATCGTTAACTAATTCCAACGTGCGTACTCATGCTGATTACGAGATGGTATGTCAAAGCCATATCTTAGTTTCCGTTTCCAAGATATTCGCGAAAAACTAAATTTCCGACTTTAAGCCGTTGTAGAATTTTTGTGGTCCACACTTAGCAATATTTGCTAATTTTATTAAGCTTCTAGGATAGTACAAACATCAATGCAACTGAGAAAAATGAAACACGCCATATAACTATTGTCAATGGTGTCAAAATTGGCCTTCAAAGTCAAATTTTACTTGATTTATAGCAATTTTGTCGAACTAAACCATTTGCTACAAACCATTCTATTTGTCGGAAATTTATTGGCTCCATACCATCATATAGTTCAACATATGCACTAATTATGGTAATTTTTTGGCAATTTTGTCAGGACCGCAAGCAAAGTTACAGCCAATAATATCCGAAAATCAAGATTAAAATTTATGGGAGGCAAACTAGATTCCCACCCCAAATTTTTATAGAAGTTTTGAAAAGGCAACTTGATATAGCATTGGCTTAACTAAATATTTAATCCAGGGGCGCCCATGCCTATTGCGCATGACACGCATGTGTTGTTGTTCTACGCAAAGGAATAGCCTGCGCGCATTCGATTTGCGCATGCCATAAGCCAGCAAAAAACAAAAACAAATCTTATGCCTGCTCTGTGTTTTGTTGTTGTCGCGCTCTGACCTGCAACAACAACATCATATGTGTCTCTCTTCTCTCTCTCCTATGTCTCTCGCAAACTCGAACCCAACAACAAATTGCTTATGCGTACGGCCGAACGCTTGTCGCGCTATCGAGTATGATTTGCGTAGCCACACATACACACAAACAAGAATCGGTTCTCTCTCTCTTTCTCATTTTGTTGTTATTGCTTGAAATATATTTGGCGTATGTGTATTTTTCTGGCGCGCGGGTAAGCTCGTTCTGGGCACCCCTGCCTTAGTATATGCCAGATGCACAGTGGTGAAAGCTGTTTCAAATATTGTTCACTTGCCGTCGCCGCTACATTGAAAAAAGTATTAAACGTATCAACAACTGTCCACAATCACAAAACACATTAAACATTCAATTCTCACAAAAACAATTGCGAGAAATGATTATAAAAGTGCCTTTTTTATGTGAATATTACCGTGCATTGCAGCACGACCTCTGGGAGAGGAGATATTGATGTAAATTTGTCAAGTAAATTTTTTTTGCAAGTTTTGCATGGAGAAATCCCTGGGTTAGCCCACTTAATTGCAAAAAAACTGTGGCGACAATTTTCATGAACCGTTACTTTAAATACTCTTGAAAGTGCCTTCTTTACATAAATATACCGTGCATTGCTGCACGACCTCTGAGAAAGAAGTTAGTAATGTAAGTTTATGAACTTAATTTTTTTTGCAAATTTTTTTATTCGGAAAATTGTAAATTCACTGTAAATTCATTTGCTTAAAAACTGTGGGGACGATTTTGATGATTTTTTTTTTGTAAAATAATCTTGAATATGTCTTCTTTACGCCAGTATTCCGTGTATTGCTGCACGACCTCTGAGAGGGCAGATATTCATCCTTTTGTGAAAGGACAATATTTTGACCCTATGGTTTCAGTACCTGGAATGCTCAAATCCACCCAAAACTTCATTCAAAACAATACCTTACGCTTTTCTGAACATTTTGATATTTAATTTGTCTCAAGCGGTTAAGTAGTTAGTGAGTAAACTTAAAACCAAAAAAATGTATTTTTGTTTCATATTCCTCCGTTCCAATTCGTTGCTAAACATTCATTGCTAGTGTGACGCACATAACTTCGAGGCTGATTTCGCAAAATCTATTAGTATTAACATTACATTTACATTTTTTGGGCACACTGCTCACTTTGTAAGGAGCGGCTGTGATCAGCTGTTTCGCGAAATCAAATCAAAAGCATATCACTTTCAGGAATACCACTATTATATCCAGACACGACTGTACAGAGAAAAAGTGTAATTCACGGTCAAAGGCAAAGAAGCACAGAAAAACACTAATGAACATATGTATATTGTGCAATGCCTCCACATTGTTTTATTTTGTTTGTACCGTAAAACATGTAATTTAACAATAATAATAACACAGCCCAACAGTGATTTTGGTGTAGGTCTATTTTTAACAGATTATGTTAATATAGACTTCACTGAACAAAACTGTATCATTGGTTTTGTTCCATTAGCTCTTGTTTCCAAGATATCGCGGAAAAACAAAAAAATCGACTTTTTGGCACTCTAGGATTTATGGAGGCCACACTAGGCATAATTATCTGAATTTATGAACTAATTGCGATAAAGTACATATCAATGCAAATTTTAAAAATCATAGCCGTTAAATTAGTACAGCGGAAAGTATCTAAATAGGCCTATAAAGACAGACATTTTTCGATTTATAGCATTTTTAGCATTTTTTATGGCCCGTTAAAGCTAGCGCAGTTATTGAATTAATATTTTCGCCATCTGAGCCTATAGACAAACATATGATCTAATTTTGTGATTTTTATGGCGATTAAATCAATTTATTTGGCAAAGTTATAGCCTCTTAAACATGAAATTACATATTTAAATTTATGGGAGGAAAACTAGATATGTAACTCAAATTTTTATAGTAACTGTGAAAAGGCTACTGGTTTCCAAATATAATTTATCATCTATATGTAAACATATAACAATTTATGCCGAACCAAGTAGCCCCTTTACAGTTCCTATACAGATTTAGAGTAACAATCTAGTTTTCCTCCCATAAATTTAAATATGTATTTTCGCCTTAAACACGCCATATCTTTGCCTAATAAACTTATTTAAATGCCATAAAAATCACAAAATTAGATCATATGTTTGTTTATATGCTCAGATGGCGATAATATAAATCCAATTAACGCGCTTCCTTAAACGGGATGATTTATTTTGATAAAAATGCTATAAATCGAAAAATGTCTCTCATTAAAGGCCAAATTAGGCACTTTCCGCTGGACTTATATGGTCCCTATGATTTTTTTAATTTGCAATGATATGTCCTTTATCGTAAATAGCTCATAAGCTCAGACATTTATGCCTAGTGTGGCCTCCATAAATCATAGAGTGCCAAAAATGCAAGATTTTCGTTTTTCCGCCATATCTTGGAAACAAGAGCTGATGGAACGAAACCGAAACCAGTTTAGGAATCAGTAAACATAAACTTATCATATTTTTAAATTAACAGGGCTGCACCTCACAAAGATGGTCATTTTGTTGGCCTGTGTAATTCTTCTTCTACTTCTTGTTCCAATCCCGTGTACATGTATTAGTAGTAGTAGTAGTAGTAGTAGTAATTTATTTTTTCTATTCCACGAGTTGTGCAATGAACATTTAGCTTAAGGTGTACAAAAAATAAATTAATCTAGTCATGGCTTTTAGCCGTCAGCCTTTTAATTTAACAAATAAAGTACTAAGACAATTAAGAACATGTTATAAATTTTAAACTTTCAATTTGTTTTTTTTTCCGTTAAAGTTTGTTGAACATAATTACATTAGTACAGACAAAATTTCATTCCTATACTGCAATGTTGATTTTAGGAACCTGACCAAATTAGTCCAATCGTTTGCGCTCGAACAGTTAAGCACATCAATTAAGGAGCTTTTATTTAAGATGGCTTGACCATCCCTTAGAACAGGACATCTTCCCAGAAAATGCAGAATATCTTCAGATTCTCCTGTATTGCATAGGGGGCAGATAGGGCTTTCCACTTGCTGGTAAATGTTTCCCTGGAGCAAAATCATATCACATCTGGCTTTCATCACCCACGAAATGTCTTTCGGCGGTATATTTAGATACCTTTCTCATATATCACTGTATAGATACTTATAGAATCTAGCGATAAATATACAAATATACATCCTTTTGAGTGCTTTTTAGCGTAGCCAGCATTTGTGCGCATAATACGTTCCATTGGAACCTGGAGATTTCCAAGTCGTGCCATTCTAAGCGATTTGGGACACATAGTGCTTTTAATTCCTTGGCCCAAAATATATTCTTTTGGGTTTGGAAGCCGTTCTGATTTATATTCAAAAAGAACCTTAGCAATATAATTGACATGTTGTCCAAAAGAGAAAAGGTGGGCATACTCCACATTGCTTTCCAAAGCGAGTGCATAGTCCGGTGTTGTAGGTGGCAGGTTTAAAATTTTAAAGCAGCTATAACCCCAAATCTGTGCAGCATAAGTTTGTATAGACCTACACACGGCATTGTAGACTTTCCATTTGGAATTTACTGGTAAATTTCTATTATTAACATATTTACTCCAGGACACATTTATGCTTGTTTTGGCAAGCTCTGTACGCTTCTGGACGTGTTTCTGAAATGATAGCTTTGGCGTGAGTATCATTCCCAGATAGCAGTATTCTAAGACAATCTTTACAGGCAAGTCTTTAAACCTCCATTTTTCAGCTGCTGCTAGACGACCGCCTCGCCTGAATATCATTATTTCAGACTTCGTCATATTAACCTCCATATTCCAGCGGTCGCAATATTCTTCCAAGCGATAAATCATGCGTTGCAATACTCCTGGATCGTCGGCTAAGATGACATATAATCTGCATATAACAGCACACGAATATTTACATCTGCTATGTGCAGGCATTTATTATTGTTATAGCCTATTTCCACTGAACAAATGAAGCTTCATTTCATGAAATGACAAGAAATGAAGAAAATGATATCATTTCTTCCATACGAACTGTCGCTTCATTTTGCCTTTCATTTCTGAAAAATGATGAAAAAATGATGACATTCCCCACGAAGGAATCTGGTATTTTTTAAAAAATACTAGCTACTCTCTGGCATTACTCGCTACTCTTTGGAAACGGAAAGTGTCATCACCAATAATTTGTTAATTTTAATTTAAATAGTGGGCGCAATTTTGTGTAAAATATAAATTAGTTAATAAAAGTTGTGTATTTAGCTTTCTGTTGATAATTCAGGACGATAACAATGCGTTTGCTCCTCAATGCGTGAGTTTGAAAGTGGCGCCTGTTATTTAAATCAAACTTTTCAGTTGTTTATCACAACGTATCGTTGTGAATGTTAAACAAATGACAATTTGTCAATGGAAACGGCAAAATTTTTAGAAATGAAAATGACAAGAATGAAGCCAGTGGAAATAGGCTATTAGCCACTTCACTTATTTCCCACAAAAAAAATAGAGGCAAGCTAACTTCGGCACGACCGAAGTGTATATACCCTTGGAGCATGATACCTGACTGCCACTACAATTTTTACAAAATTTTGAAAACAAAAAAGTTTTTCTCACTAGAACTACTTTTTCGACCGATCGTTTCTATGGCAGCTATATGCTATAGTCATCCGATTTGATATAATATTGACCAGTAAGAAGTTTGGGAGCGAAAGCATTGAAAACAAAAAAGTTTTTCCTACTAAGACGTTTTTTCAAAACTATCATTTGTTTGGCAGCTATACTTTATAGTTGTCCGATTTTCATAAAACTTGGTGAAAATATGTGAAGGCATAGAAAACTTATAAATATAAGGTTTGGGGACGATTGCGTTGAAGACAAAAAAGTTTTTCTCAATAAAACTACGTTTTCAACCGATCGTTTATATGGCAGCTATTCGATATAATCATCCGATCCGATCCGGCCGGCTCCGACAAATGTACTGCGCATTTGTACCAAAAGACTTCGTGCTAAGTTTGGTTAAGATACCCTCCAAGGGTATAAAAATTTTTTATTTGTCAAAAATGACAGCCGTGCGGGCGTGCAGCGAGAGTTAAATTAGCAAGTGACTTTGTGGCGTAGTGTGACTATAGTTTACAAACTAAGTTTGACCACTACCAAATTCAATTAGTCAAGTAGGAACCACACGGCAGCTATATGAAAAAGTCCTCCGATGTCGACTTATTTGCAAAACTTAATAAATATAAAGCAAACTCACCAAGTTTTAATCAAATAACTTTAAAACTGGGTTACAAGTCTTTCTTTAGGGGCAAACTATTATCTGTTTATAACTAATAAATTTATACAACTTTTGGAAAACACCATAACTTAACTTATATTTGGGGCCAAAATCTATTTTTCTAAGAAGCTACTTCATGGTGGTACACACAAAAAATGATATATAAGCTCTACCAACAATTAATTAATATTATTAAATAATTTATAGCCTATATCCACCAAAGAAATGAAGCTTCATTTCTTGAAATGAAAAGAAATGAAGCTTCATTTCTTGAAATGAAAAGAAATGAAGAAAATTATGACATTTCTTCCATGCAAATTGTTGTTTCATTTTGCCCTTCATTTCTTAAAAGAAAATCTGGTATTTTTTTTTTAAAATACTAGCTACTTGTTTCGTCCTCTTCTTGGCCCTACGGACCGGGGAGACCAACCTCGGCCACTTTCCGACACGGTGGAAGCCCGGCCCGAGCTCGCCGTATGTGGGAGGGGTACTTGGGCTCTTTGGTCGCCCGAAGGAGCATAACAGTAAAATTTCGTGTCGTAGAGGAAAAAAAAAATGAAAAGAGACTGTCTATCGTCCGTCAATCTGTTTTGTCTGCCACAACCAGTCAATAGGTTGATCCGAAAGGATCGGCAGATGTGACCTATACCCACCCCTTCTTTGCCTTCGCATAGCCATTGGACCACACCAGGGCCGGCGGTGTGATCCCCTAGTCAGTTATTGGTCAGTCAGTTAAGGGTTTATTTTTTGTCCTGGCCATACTTACCCACCCTTTCCCATTACAACACCTACCTCGCACCTTTATTAGGCAAACATGCTTTGTTTTATTCTCACAATCAAAATTTTTAATTTATTAGCGAACATGGTTAATGGAATACAGAGTTACATCAGTTCCAGAAGGGAAGCCGAATGCGCGCCACAACCCGAGATGTGACTTACGTGTGCCCAAAGGGGCCACGCTCTGCTGGTTCATGAAGCATGAACTTACAAATAAACAGACGGACTATATTAATAAACTTAAACAAGAAAAAAGGAAGAAAGTTCGAAATGTTGAGGAATACCTTAATTATACATGTTACTTATGACAAAAGTGGAATCCAATTACATATTATAGACAATTAACTTGGAAAAACAAGGGTGTTGTAAAAAAAAACTTAATACAAACAATTTCGGAAAAGAAAGTTTAGTTTAAAAAAAACAAAAAAATAAAAAAAAATAAAAGAATCGGACCATATATCAATAAACAAAAAATTACAAAGGAAGAGGTTTTGGAATGTAGAGGTATACATTAGTTCTACATATTTACCTAGGACAATTAGGACATAATTACAAATTAAAATTGAATTACGTGGGAAGGAAGGAGTTAGACAAACAAAAAAAACAATCAATTTCGTAAAAAAAAAATTTTGTTTTCAAAAACAAAACAAAAAAATAAAAATAAAAAAAAAATCCGGGCTAGCTGGTCACTTTCCCTTTAAAATCCCTCAATGAAAGCGCTTTCATATTACGGAGGGGAACGGAGAGGGGGTAAAACAAAATTTACTATTTTTTTTTTAATCAAAAGGATACATATATATACTAGCAAATAGCCCGTCACGCTTCGCTGCGCCTTCAACAGTATATAACCAACGCACACCCACTTCCCACTCACTTCAGGCCCGAATCCCACCCACTTCCCGCTCATTTCCCGCCCAGGGGGGGGGGTGCAAAAATGGTTTCGTTAATAACTTCTGTGTTTTTGCTCAGATCTCAATGTGCTTTTCAGAATAGATAGATTATAGGCCTAAGATAATATATATTAAGCGACGAGGTTGTAACTTTAAAATTGTGGCTCTGACAGTTTTTTGCGGTTTAAGGGGGGAGGGGGGGAATTTTGCAAATCTGAAACAAACTTGATCTGCCTACCTATGTACATGCAAAAATTTGTATCTCTATCTCTTATAGTCTCTGAGATCGACGCGTTCATACAGACAGACGGACGGACGGACAGACGGACATGGCTAAATCGACTCGGCTGTTGATGCTGATCAAGAATATATATACTTTATAGGGTCGGAAATGCTTCCTTCTCCCTGTTACATACATTTGCACAACTTCATGATCCCCTTTTACCCATTTTCAATGGGTACAGGGTATAAAAACAAAATAAATTCTCATTTTGACCTTACAATCCGAGTTTCAAGCCAATCGTATGAAAAATAGTTTTTGCATGCAGAATTTTCCGACCATTTTCCTCATGGGCGGCTTTTCCGAAATTGAAAAATCACATTTCAAATTATTTCGTATTTTGTCCTTACAAACCGAGTTTCAAACCAATCGGATGAAAAACAGTTTTTTTCATGCAGAATTTTCCGGGAATTTGTCGACAGTCAGGTCAAATTTTCCAACTTCGGAATATAACATTTTAAACTATTTCTATTCTATACTTACATACCGAGTTTCAAGCCAATCGTATGATTAATACTTTTTTAGATGCAGATTTTACCGGCCATTTTCCTCGTGTGCGGATTTTCAAAAATCAGAAAAACACGTGTCAAATTATTTCGTGTACTATACTTACAACTTATGTTTTGTTATGTGTAATTTTGAAAATGAATTTGGCGCTAATCGCTGGCAACAAAAGTTTCGCTCATTCAACCTTGACCACCCACTTTCCACCCAGCGGGGTTGAATTTTCCCGGAAGATTGGTATGCAGTTGTTGTTGAATTTTTTATAAAGAGCTTTGAAAATGAGTTTGAACTTGATCGGATGAAAAACAAAAAAAGTTTCATACAAAAAGTTTTCCGCGAATTTTCCACACTTCCCGGCAGAATTTTCCAAAATCCTTTCTTAGTACTCACTTTCAGCATAAGATAAAACTACTGTGAAAATCTCATCTTCCTATCTTTTATGGTTAAGGCTGTGAGACGGTCACCAGTCAGTCAGTCAGTCAGTCTGTCAGTCAATTAGTCAGGTTGAACTTTTTTATATATATAGATAAAAAAAATAAAATAATAAAAATAAATAAAAAAAAAAACCTGGCAAAGTCAATTCGACGACTTTACTCGACAAATATCGGACCACAACTGTTTTTCTATAAGAGTTTTTATAGAACAAAAGAAATAAGACGCGTTTGAATAAATATTAATAAATTTAATGTGGCACTTTCGAGAACGATAAAAGGATTGCTGCGCTCAGTTTCTATGGTTTACGACAACTAATTTAATAAACTTCAACAATTTCTCTAAAGCCTATCTTAAGCTAGGGTGGCGAAACGGGGCGAATTCGCTCAGAGCGACGAAAAGAGAGTTTTATTGCGCTCCCGCTCCGTCCTAAACTAACTTACACTAGACTTCAAAAAATAACTTCAATAAATTTCCAACTAATTACAACTACTTAAATTAAACACGCCATCTGCGTCAACACCGCCCCCATTGAAGGGCTGCACAGGCTTCAACAGCTTGGAAGAGGGGCCAGCTTGTGAATAGCCCTCTTGTAGGTCCCTCCAGTGGTCGTCTTAACGTCGACGACCCTGACCACGCCGTTCTGCCCGGCGTGAGTGGCCGCTTCCCGCCCAGGGGCCACTGTTGGGGAGGCATGTTGTCCTCTGCGACGACGACGAGGTCTCCTTCCGCGACGTTCGGCTTCTGCTGGTGCCACTTGGCCCGGGTCTGCAGTCCCAGTACGTATTCCCGGGACCAACGCTGCCAAAACGTTCGCCTGAGAGACGAGACAAGCCGCCATCGCTTCAAGCAGCTGAGACCTTGCTGGTCCGGGGTCCCGACTGCTGGTGGCGCGATTAACGGCCCGCCTATCAGAAGGTGCGCTGGGGTGAGAGCCTCTCCATCGCTTGGGTCTTGGCTCAGCGGACCCAGTGGTCGAGAGTTCATCGCTGCCTCGACTCCCACCAGCACCGTCTGGAGTTCTTCTGCGCTTAGGAGCGCGCTGCCCACCGTCCGTTGGAGTAGGCTCTTGGCAGTTTTTACACCTGCCTCCCCGAAATGCGGCGCTCTTGGAGGTATGAACGCAAACGTGCATCCGCTCCTTGACGCGAATGCCCGTATTGCGCTCTCTTCTGCCTCGATCTTCCTCCTCAGATCCTCGAAGTGGCGACTCGCTCCGACGAAGTTCGTCGCATTGTCGCAATGGACGACTTGGGGAACGCCTCGGCGACCAACGAAAGCCAATAAAAAAGAGTCAGTTGATAAGTCTGAAACAAGTTCTAGATGTACCGCCTTGGATGCAAAACACACAAAAAGGGCTATATACGACTTATACGGAGGCTTTCCACGAATCTTAAGAGACTTATTAACAGGGCCACAAAAATCAACGCCACATGTAGAAAATGGGCGGAGAGCACGAAGCCGATCTGCAGGCAAATTTCCCATAATTTGCGTCAACAGTTGAGGTTTGCACTTAAAGCAACGGATGCATGATCGCACTGTCTGACGACAGATCTCTTGAGCGTTAACTAGCCACAGTCGCTCTCTGAGTTGGCTTACGAGTGCTCTAGGGCCTGAGTGGAAGTTGGTCTGGTGAAGATGACGGACATAGCTTTGCACAAACTGCGAGCGCTTCGTCAACAAAAGTGGAAACTTGGCATCGTACGAAATAGGAGCATTTACTAGTCGCCCCCCAACTCGCAACAACGAAAAGGCACACCAAGTTCCCCGACATTCATGGATGAAGGGATTTAATCGCTGAAGACTTGGGCCTACACGCGCGCTCTTTCTAACCCTTTCTATGTCGTCTTCGAATTCATGTTTCTGAACAATTTCGACTATTTTCTCAAATTCTTCTTTTAGTTCAAGTGCTGAAGGAATATTTTCAAATTGGATTGAATTATCTTTACATTTTCGGATAAAGCGGAACATATAAGCGAACACTCTCAGCAGTTTAAGGTGTGACGAGTACCCCTCGATGATGTCCAACAACTTTGAATTTTTCCTTGCAACTGTCAGCCCGACAGCTGATTTTCGAACTTCCATCTCGAGGATCTCTTTTGACAACGTAAAATGAGGGGATTTAGGCCAATCTTCTTCCGGTTCTAATAAAAAGGATGGACCAGTCAACCAAATTGACTCCATTAACTCATTAACGTCACAACCTCTAGATACAATATCTGCTGGGTTCTGCTTTGTAGGTACATGCCGCCACGCTGCGTTCTCTGTCCACTCTTGAATTTCAGCCACTCTTTTCGAAACAAAGGTAGATAAAGAAGAGGGATGTGACCGAATCCAATGGAGCGTTATTTCTGAGTCTGACCATAGCACAATGCGTTCGATCGGAGCCTTAATCCAAGGCTTGACTCGATGACAGAGTTCTTCTAAAAGGTGAGCGGCACATAATTCAAGCCTTGGGAGGATTTTGGTCTTGAGCGGCGCTACTTTAGATTTAGAGGTCAACAATGACACTTTAGAACCTTCTGCAGTAAAACAACGAA
This sequence comes from Lordiphosa clarofinis, assembly GCA_018904275.1. Classification (NCBI taxonomy): domain Eukaryota; kingdom Metazoa; phylum Arthropoda; class Insecta; order Diptera; family Drosophilidae; genus Lordiphosa; species Lordiphosa clarofinis. The sequence continues at coordinate 27,479 of JAEIGQ010000349.1, read as the reverse complement.
CGTAAATACACGCACCATATGCTCTCATGGAAGCATCGGCGAAGGCATGAATTTGAATCGGTAACGTTGGCTCTATGTGTACAAATCGTGGAACAGCCACTTTTTGTATATTCGACAAAATTTGTTTAAGAGCTTCCCACTCAGTTTCCAATTTCATTGGAATTGACTCATCCCAGTCCAGTTTTAATAACCAAAGCTCTTGCAATAAGATCTTTCCTTTTATAATAAGGGGGACTAAGCAAACCGAGGGGATCAACAAGTTTAGACGTCACCGACAAAATGTTCCGTTTTGTTGCTCGCACACTCATTGAAGACTCGTCCAGCTTAAATTTGAAAACGTCTTCATGAGGGAACCACAGAATCTGAATCTGAGATCGTTATTGGTTTGCCAGTGCTCTTGGATGCGGAAATCTCAGGGCAGTTCGAAAACCTTTTTGCTAGTTCGAACCCTGCTTCTTGCAACACCTGAGATACTTCAGACTTAATCGCCTCGCACCAGTCAACATATCATCGACATAAAAATCGGACCGAATAACGTTTGCTGCTTATGGGTGGGAGACTTGGGCACTTTCACTCAACCTCTTTAAACACCGGATGGCAAGAAAAGGGGCTGGCGCAGTGCCATAAGTCACAGTGTTCAGTGCAAAAATTCTCAAAGACTCAGATGGATCTCTCCTCCAAACTATGAGCTGAAACTGTCTAACGACAAAAACCGCCGTTTTGCAACTTCAAATGAGTTGCCCAATATCTTAGGATCAGACTTGAACGGCAGTCTTACTTGAAAGCGACCTGATGGTAAAATTTCCACATTATTTGCGAAATGTTTCTCACACAACTGTTGTTCTGGAGACATAACTTTGTTTGAAGATGGGAGGCTTTCCAGTGACCAAAATTTTTGTAATGTGCTATCTATCGAAGCTATCGAATCCTCTTAGATTTACTACTTTCTCTTGGCCGTCAGACGATTTCATTGTGTATCGTCCAGACACAATCCAACCAAGAAGGGTTTTTTGTAAAATCGGACAATTTGGACCTTGTTTAATCTGACACATAGCTAAAAGTTGAAAAAATGTTTCAGCACCTATCAACATGTCTATTTTTGTGGCTTATAAAAGTAGGGATCCGCCAATTGTAGGTTTTCAGGAATAATCCAGCCGCTCACGTTTACTGTGTGGTCGGGCTGGTAGCTCGAAATCGATTTCAATATCCAAAAATCTGCTGAATACTCACTGCAATTAAACCGTGACTTCACCACAGTATGTATCTATTCCTAGCAAGCTGATACATGAATTTTCCCTACGTATCTGCAATCGTTGCGCAAGCTCTTCTGTTACGAAGTTTGTTTGCGAACCAGAGTCGAGCAGAGCTCGAGCTAATATTAGTTCGCCGCTTTTAGTTCGAACAATAACGATTGACGTAGCCAAAATCACCTTCTCTAATGCCGTCGAAGTTTGGTCATTGGATGGTGGTGGTAACGCTAAACTGTTGCTAACAGCTGTATATCTGTGGAGGAGCGTATGATGTGAACTAGAGTTGTGCCGATTTTGCTGAACTAGTTCAAATGAACTAGTCTTCAAAATGAACTAATGAACTAGGTCTTGGATTTGAACTATAGCTCATATTTTGAACTATGTATTTCTCAGTTTTTGAACTATAGTTCATTTTTTTTTATTTTCATTTTATAGTTCAATTGAACTATAGTTCATAATTTGAACTATAGTTCATTATTTTTTTACCACTGAAGCAAATTTTAAGGCGTTGACTCATTGTTCTGATACATGAAATATGAAAATCTAGTGGGCCTGCGTTTAATAATGATTTTCTATGAATTTAGCAAGCTATTCACATTAAAAAAAATTACAAATAGCAGTACTACGAGACTATCATTTCTGAAAGCCAAAGTATGAGATTTTCGAGCCAACCCAGCAGCAGGTGCTAAGTGTTGCCTCCTCCCTCAGCACAGATTCTTCCACATGCTGTGGCCGCTTTGCTTCGCAATGTGTCCTTTACCCCAGAGTCCTGCAAAAGTTTCATTGATCCGCAGGATAAGGTAGGTAGGTATTACCGGCTGGCCCCATGTAGGGGGGGGCCACACATAGACCTTACGGTCCTTAGTGAGGCCGGGTGCTTTATGGTACCATTTCCTTTAGAAATCCTGTAGGATTCTTGACGTTTTGGCAAATGCCAATAGTTGTTTGGGGGAGCTCTTGGCTGCCTCTTCCAGAGTGGTGAAGCTTGGGGAGTGCAGATGTTTTAATCTTGTCGTGGCGATTGCTGGGCAGCTGCAGATGAGGTGTTCTAGAGTTTCTGCTACTCCAGGTTCCTTGCATTTCCTGCAGGTGTCTGCTGTCGTGATGCCTAGCTTTATCGCGTGAGCGGCTGCTAGGCAGTGACCAGTTAATATGCCTATAAGCAGTCTGCAGTCTCTTCTTTGGAGCTGCAGCGTATAGTGCGTGAGTTTTTTGTCTCTCTTATTGCACATAATTTTAGAGATTCTGCAGCCGGTCGTGTTCTTCCACTTTTCCTCTGCTTCTTTCTCCGCTATCTCCTCCATCTTGCTGTATAGCGTCTGTAGGGAGATAGGTATATTTAGTGTTGCTTCTCGGCTTAGTGCGACCCCGGCTTTTGCAAGAGTGTCCGCCATTACGTTTCCATCGATGCCCTGGTGGCTGGGAATCCAGTAGATTTGCACCTTGCTGGAGGTGCTGAGGGAATCTATTGCTTCTCTGCTTGCCAGAACATTTTTGGAGTTGATGGCGTGACTCTGCATTGCTTTGATTGCCGCTTGACTGTCTACGTATATGTTGATTTGATCGTTTGGTGCGTGTAATTCTGCCAGTTCGGCTGCTTTCCTTATGGCGAAAACTTCCGCCTGGAATATAGTGCAGTGGTTTGGCAGTTTGTAGGAGAGTTTCAATTCCGGTTCCTTGCAGTACACGGCGGCTCCGACTCCTGAGGCCATCTTTGAGCCGTCCGTGAAAAGGTGCATTGCTTCCTGAGCCAGCCCTGTACGCCAGTCTTCTGGTCCCAGTAATGCTGATGCGCCTGTAAAGTTGGTTTTTGGGATCATGTAGTCCGTGCTACTGTTGATCTCTCTGCCCACTGTGCTGTGTCCATAGCTTTGTAGAGCCATGGTGCCAGCCGCGCAAAGACGTTGGGCCGTCCTGTGTGCAGTGAGGCGTGCTTGGATGTCCAGGGGGTTGACACCTAGGATGTGTTCCAGTGCTTTTGTTGGAGTAGACCGCAGCGCCCCCGTTATGCAGACCAGTGCCTGCCGCTGGGCCTTTTCCATCAGCTTTAGATATGTGGACTTCTCTGTGGCTTGCCACCATACCAATATACCGTGTAGTAGTATCGGTCGTATAACTGATATGAAGAGCCAGTGTGTTAGTCTTGGTGATAGGCCCCAAGTGCTGCTTAGCATCTTCTGGGATGCATATAGCGCATTGGTTGCCTTTTTCACCCTTTCCTCCACATTAAGTCTCCAGGATAGTCTACTATCGATTACTACTGCAAGGTATTTTACGTTATTTTTTGGCGTTAGCGGTGTTCCATTTATCGTGGGTGGAGTCCATTGCGGTACCTTGTATCTCTTGGTGAAGAGAATGAGGTCCGTCTTCTCCGCATTGATGCTAAGTCCGGCTTATGTCGTCGGCATATGCGGTTATATTGGGTGCTTTCCTGCGAAATTTTTGAAGTACAGGACTCCGCCCTGGGGCGTTCCGCTTGTACTCTTCTGCAGCTCAGCAGGTTATATATCCAGGAGTCCAATGCCGTGTGTATTGCTGGGGCTCTTAGGCTTCGCATTATTGCTTCTGTAGTGACGTTGTTGAATGCACCCGAAATGTCAAGGAATGCTCCCAGGGCAAATTCTTGATGGTACAGTGCCTTCTCGATGGTGGCTACTAGGGAGTGTAGCGCTGTTTCCACCGATTTCCCTTTCGTGTAGGCGTGCTGGTTTCCCTCCAAGGTCAGGTTCATGCCTTCTCTTATGTGAAGGTCCAGTAGCTTCTCCATTGTTTTGAGCAGGAATGATGTGAGGCTGATGGGCCTGTAGTCTTTTGGTTGCACGTGACTGCATTTCCCTGCTTTGGGCAGGAATACAACGCGTGCTGTCCTCCAGGCCACAGGTACATAGCTCCACCTCAAGCATGCTATAAAAATGGATCGTAGCCATGGGACGATTGCGCATTTGATCGTTTTTAGCATGGCTGGGAATATTCCCATCTAGCCCTGGGGGATTTATAACTCGCGAACGAGTCGATCGCCCATCGGATCTTTTCTGGAGTGATGATATTGTCTGGGATGTTGACTTGTTGCGTGTGTAGGTCTTGGGGCGTATCTGCCTCAGTGACTGGAGTGCAGCCTGGAAAGTGCGCATCAAGTAGAGCGCATGTCGCTTCCCTGCTGCTTTCTGTCCAGTGTCCGTCGTTCGTTTTTAGCTGACTCTGCATGGGTGGCTGCTTTGAAAGCAGTTTCCTGAGTCTAGCTGTTTCGAGACCTTCTCTATGCTGGAGCAGAAGTTTCTCCAAGAGTTCTGTTTTGCCTTCCGTACTTTTTTTTGAAGACGCGAAGTCTAATCTGTATTCCTCCCAGATTATTTGCTCATCCGCTTGTTTGGCGAGTTTGAAGCATTCTTGCACGTCCTTCCTCTGCTCTTTCAGCGCTGGGGTCCACCAGGGGGTCTGGTTCTCCTTTTGCTAACTGTGAGTTTGCAGGAGGTTTTGTATGCTGCGGTTAGGTTGGCTGTGAGCGTCTCCACGGACCTCTCAATGTCGCCTACCGAGCAGATGCTCGTTGGCTTTGGTAGTTTTGATTCTACCGTTCTAAGGTACTTCACCCAGTCTGTGTTCCGGGGTTCCTATAGGCGTTTCTGGTTTGGTTGTGGTTGAACTCGATCTTAAATTGGATGTACTTGTGGTCTGAGAAGGAGTTTCTATCAAGGACTCTCCATTCTGATGCCTGTGTACTATTCCCTAAGGTCAGAGTTAGGTCTAGGACATTGGCCGATGTTGGTCCCACATATGTGGGCACATCTCCAACGTTTTCTATTTTAAGGTTAGTTTGTAGGATAAAGCTTAAGAGTGACTCACCTCTGTCATTGATGTCTGGACTACCCCACACGGTGTGATGTGCGTTGGCGTCCGTTCCGACGACGAGTGGTTGTTTTCTCCTGCTCGCCTCAGCCGTTAAGTGTTCGAGCTCGGGCGGTGGCGACTCTCGCTCGTGTGCCATATAGCAGGATGCCAATAGTATTGGCTCATCATCGCGACCTTCCAGGGCCACAACTGTGAGGTCATCCGTGCTGTAATTAGACATAAGGTAAGCATAGATGCCTTTTCTTACCAGAATGGCCGTCCTTGCCTTACTTACTGCGGTGGGATAGAAAACGTTATAGTTTTGTGACCTTAGCCCTGAGACCTTGTTCCCTGCCGCAATCCAAGGTTCCTGAACTAAGGCCACTTCGGCGGGCCCTGTCTCAAGGGTTAGTAGGAGCTCCGCCGACGCAAGCTTGCTTTTATGCAAGTTGACCTGGAGGACCTTCAACTGCATGGTCGTTGTCGGCGTCCCCAGGCCTGGATGGGTCAACTACCATGGTTGCGTCCACATCCTCATCGTCCTCCATACTGGGTGGGTCAGCTGCTGTGGCTGATTCCTCATCCCTTTCGGTCTCTACCTCCGTTATATCGAGGCTGCTGGCTTTATCGACCATCTCGTCGATGCCTAGGTCTTTCTCGACCTCTCCAGCCTCTAGCGTGTGCTCGTTCTTGTCTTCGGGATGGCGCTTTTGAGTCGTAGGTGCACGCTTCCTACTCCCCACGCCATCTTCCCGAATTTAGGGTAGAGCAAATCATCGGCCTCCTTGTTGATCTGGAGGACCATGTGCTGCCCGTTCTTGTCGGGCTTAGCAACATGCAGTACCTTCCAGTCAGCTGTTGGCACGTCTGGGTTTTGCCACCTTAATAGTTTCAGCGCCTGCTCCTTTGGTACAACCCTTGGGAAGAGTACTTTCGCTTTCGGCACTGACGGAATACAAGTTCTGTCAACTACTTCCAGCTGGGCACCCTCCCATGGGCTTCCCATGTCTGCAACGACGCTGGTGACCCACTTGAGGGTGAGGTCGTCCTTACATTTAAGGATTTTGACTCCAAACAGCCAGCCTGCTCCGTCAAACGTGACAGGTTGCGCTGCTGGGTCGTCCATCCTTTTTGAAAATCTCCTCGAACAGCTTCCCCTCCACTAGCTTCCACTGTTCCAGGGTCATTTTGCCGAAAGGGTCGCTTTTGTCGACGAGGGCTACGGTCAGATGCCGTTTCGCCACGTCACTGGCTGACTCCTTTCCCGGCGTTTTTCCCTTTGAGTAGAGCTTGGTGGAGCCTTGCTCTGCGGTCTTGGGCGTGGCCTTTTGCTCGCTGGGGCCTCCGCCTTCGCTGGCTCAGTTGAGCGCTGCCGCTTGACAGCCAAGCTCTCCTCCACTTTGTTGGCGTATAATGCGGAGGTGGCTTGCATCGCCTGTCTCTCCGCAAAGTGTTTGCGACCCTCCTTGATCTTTTGCTCGGCCCACGCCAGCTTGTTGCTCTCCTCTAGGGTGAGCTTACCGCTGCCATCGAGCCTCGCTTTAATCTTGAGGGCCGCCTTATATTGGGCCTTCGCTCGCATGCCTTCCTTCGTCCTTTTGGGCCTTACCTTACAAGAGGTGCTAGAACCCGACAGGACTGGGGAAAGCAGCAGCTTTTCCTCGGCCTCCGTGTTTATAGAGCCGCCGTGCGACTCGCAGTCCGAGTCTGTATCGACTGCGGTACCACGCCACACTTTGGCTTTTGACGTTGTGGCAGTAGCTGTACAACTGTCTTGGCCTGCTCCAACCGCGACAGAGGTGTGACCGCTGGCGACACGAAGAGGGGATTTCTCCCCACCGTGCCCGCCGGTGGTAGCAGTCACGCCTTCCACCGACGTTTGGGCTGATATCCCAGCCCGAGTTTGGTCCTTTATGTTGTGCATTTTTTGGAAATGACCATGGTGGTTGCATTTTGTTCTTGGGTACCACCCCATAGCATTTTATGCCTACTGCCAGGCACCTCGTAACCATGGCTCTTGCTCAACTCTGCCCAACTAAAGCTGGACAGAACTGGCCGTCACCTTAGCTAGACACTGCATTTCCTGGGTGTAAGACGCGCAAGTGACACTAGGTATATAGCTCGCTTTAAGCCGAGGTACATACAGTGTCCATTGCCCAGCCGACACCCTCGGGGAGGGTTCAGTTAGAGGATTTCCGTCAGCCATCAGGATAAGCTGCTCCAAAACATTTACCCTGGTGGCCATGGGCACCCACGACATTGACACATTACAGGGAGCCTTCAGCTGCGAGGATTTGGCATCAGAGGGAATCAAATTCAAACCGCATAACCAAACTCAGGATATGACAGGTCTGCAGTTGATGGACTTATATGACCAGCTTAACCCACATCATTCGTGGCTCTTCCGTCTATCCAGTGATCTATGGTGCCAATCGTGTAGTTCTGCCCATTAACGATCGAAGAACTTGCTTAAAGTGGTCCAACCAAATGGTAACACTCTCTTTTTTAGTCGTACGTGAGGAGAAAATTTCGGTAAAGCGTGCCAATGCTATTGGTATTAATGAGCCGGCTTCCCAACTGGCTGACATGTTAACTTGAATTTACTAAGAGCCACGGGTTAAGGGTGACTCGCTGATTGTGTAAAGATTCCCCCAGCGCGACATGTGTGATCTATGGCTGCGACATCTATGAAGATGTAGCTTTTCATTTTGCCTATAACATCATTAAGAAATCGCTGCTAACATTTATGTAACAGTAAAAACAGTTTAATCTGTTTCAAAAAATGAACTATAGTTCAAATGATTTATAGTTCAAACAATGAACTATAGTTTAAATGAACTATAGTTCAAAAAATGAACTATAGTTCAAAAAATGAACTATAGTTCAAATGAACTATACTTCGAAAAAAATGAACTAATGAACTACGTCATTAAAATGAACTAAAATTTCCAACTCTAATGTGAACGGCTACAAACTCGACACTTTGCTGTCTTGCACCTTGCAACAGTATGACCCCTTTGTAGACAGTTTATACATAAGGGAGCTGACTTTTCGAACTCAAACCTTTGTGCGACTGATAACGAAGAAAACGACGAGCAATTCCCAATCGAGTGCCCTTCTGAATTACAATACACAATTTTTGATGGGGGTTGAGTCGCAGAACACGAAAATGAGGTACGGTTATGCTTGCTTTGAATTGGCTTCGCTACTGATGTTGGTTTGGTAGACTCCTCAGCTGACATATGCTGGTATCTGCGGTTTAACACCTTCTCGCAAACCACCCCAAAGCGGAATCTTATCAAAGTCAAGTTGATCTTCCCATTTTCGTTTGGTCACTGGATCGACTTTGTTCATAACTAGATGAATTAGCATAGCATTTGCGATCTTTTGGTCATCGCCAATCCCCAGCAGCGCAGAGGTGAATGAGGCTGGTCCACAATATGCATCGCAGTAGGTGCCCACGTAATGGGAATTTCTCGCTACGTTTCGAATACACAGTTGTGTGTAGAGAAGCTTAACTTCGGGTCGAGTTGTTGCTCGTGTATATATAACAGTTGTGTTATGTTTGTGTCAATCGACTTTTGAAAAAAGGCACCTCGGTCGCCAAAGTGCCAACTGCGTACATTCTTAATTATGATTTTGTCGCTAGTTCTTCCATATGCCCAGTAGTCAAGTGAGCTAACGCGCCGTCGTCCATGTGTTTCTGTGTTATAAGTCCCGAGTTCAATACCTTCCTATTCTCATACAACATTTTTTTTTTTTAAGTTTTTTTAATTTTGGTCCCCATTACAATCCGATACACCTAGAGTGTGGACGCGCGCACAGCTAGTCCACAAGCCACACACACGTTTCAAAATGGTGTATCGTTTTGTGAACTGAACGCATACTTCGTCGCCAACATTTTCTCAAATGGTATATTGAGTTGTAATCTAAAGCCGAAGTGTTTTCTGTTATACGCCCACTTTTCCGATTACAAAGTATTCTGCTTTGTATACAGTATGCCAACGAAAACGGCCAAGCTTACGTAAATGTATACAGAGTAGTAACCGATACTTGAAGGCCGCCAGCCTTCAAAGTGTTTAAGAGAAAATCGAACTTGTAATGGGCATTTGCGCCGCTGGGTCGTCAGCAATGAAGCATACACAGCCGAAACTGTGTCATAAGGCTTCGCAAGGCCGATGCTGTGGGCGAGACAATTTGGGAAGACCGAACAACGCTGAAATGTGGTTCTTAAATATAAGGCAGTTTTTGCTCTTTATATATAATTAAAAACTTGCTAATGCTTTCTCGTAATTGCTCGCGGTGACTTGAAATGCTCTAACAGATCCGAGAGCTTCACCTGAGAGACAAGAAATTAAATGATTAAATTTCTCTATCGGTGCAATGGAGTCATCTTTATGAAATAAAGTCTCAAAAAGGCTAATAAAATTTGTATATTCCGAATATTTCCCACTAAACTTCGGTAACGATAAATTCGGAAGACGAAATCGTGTTTGTAAGGTAGTGGTAGCCTTTTCTTCTGATTTTTTATCAGCACTTGCCGTTTTGAGTGCAGTAATTAGGGTTAGTAGACCGGCTTTTGTCAAAATACACATTTCTTCTAATTCTCCACCGTCCTCATCTTCATCATCAAGCTCGTCAATTTTTCCCTGTAATTGACTCGCTTTTAATGTATTTATTTAGGACTTCTAATCTGCACTCAATTCTACTAATTTACGTCCTAAGCTTCCTGAATCCAATTGTTTTTTGATCCTAAGAATATTTTTCGTTGGACCTTTGATTTTTATTTTTAACTCCTCAAGAGTTGGCCGGGACTTTTTTCTGATCTTCTGGATCAGGTGACATTGTTATATACAAATATTATTCCTTTTTTGAAAACTAATGTGCTCAAATAATAGGTTTAGGGAGTTGGTATACTACTTCTGATCCCCACTAAACTAATTATCGAAAATAATTTAGACGACAAGAATTGGTGGCAAACGTTTCCAAAAATTTAATATGCCTAACCAATTGTAGGGGAGCGCGCTTCACTTGAGCTACAGCTGCACAGGCGCGCGCCAATTTCTAAGCGTTAGCAATAGCAATGATGCCGTTGGGCGAAAACGAAAAGAGACACCGATTGCAGTTGCTAACACGTATGTATGTATGTGTGCGACGCGCTGAGCTTGGCTGTGCAAAAAGAACGGTTCAAGTGTTTGTGTGAGTGTGCGAGAGGGGTGAAGGGGCGACAGAACAGTTAACAAATTTAAAATGTTTGCATCCAAGATGATTGAATTGTTAATAAATAATCATGCAAATTGTTAATAGTTTTTCAAGCTCTACTATTTGTACTCAAGTGGTAAGAATTGAAAGGGACGTGCTTAAATGCAGCACCGAATTAAAAAGGAAATTAATTTATTCACTTTTTACCTTTCAATTTTTAGCACAATACCTCTGGGAAGTAGTTTGGGCTCTTGAGTCCAGCAGCCACTTTCCTTTTGCAGTCCAAGCAATCACAGGGCTTTTGGTTCTGCTTAGGCATATACACGGCCGGCGCGAATTAGTTGGTTTGTTTGTTTGTTTTAATTGTTGTTACCGTCGCGGGCCAGCTATGTGTATATGTATGTAGTTTTGTTAAACTTCTGTTGCACTTTTAATTTGCTTCTGTATTGTAACTCTTGGTATAACCTTTTAATTTGTTTCAATTCAACTTGTTTTTAATATGTGTCACTGTCACTCCTTGTGTTTGTTAACTTATTAATTTTATTTAATCAAACAAGTCCGTGCTCGGGCGCCATGTTTTTCTATAAGAGTTTTTATAGAACAAAAGAAATAAGACGCGTTCGAATAAATATTAATAAATTTAATTTGGCACTTTCGAGAACGATAAAAGGATAGCTGCGCTCAGTTTCAATGGTTTACGACAACTAATTTAATAAACTTCAACAATTTCTCTAAAGCCTATCTTAAGATAGGGTGGCTAAACGGGGCAAATTCGCTCAGAGCGATGAAAAGAGAGTTTTATTGCGCTCCCGCTCCGTCCTAAACTAACTTACACTAGACTTCAAAAAATAACTTCAATAAATTTCCAACTAATTACAACTACTTAAATTAAACACGCCATCTGCGTCAACAAAAAAAATATATAACACAAAAAAAACCTGAAACTCAAGAATTAGGTACGGACTGAGGCCCCGGAAATAGTGTAGGCTCTCTCTAGATCCGCTGTATTAATATACCGCCTTTTCAAAGAATATATATATTTTATATATTTGGTTTATTTTTCCATCTTAGGGCCATTTTCTCAAAAGTTGCGGTTAGGTACCGTCCGGTCAAATTTGCCGGGCGGAATAACCTGCCGGTAAGTCATTTAGTTTTCTCAACAAGATTTACCGGCAGGTTCGCCCGATATCGATAGATTGCTATCGCTGCCATAGTGTGACCAAAAACTGTCAACGAATCAGCTGTTTGTTTTGGTTTTCTTAATTCTATTGCTGTTGCTGGTTATCATTTAACGAACAGAAATTATATGACATGATGAATTTGTCAACCTGAATCGTTGTAAAAATTTGACTTAATCAAGAACATTTAATAATTAGCCCCCTCCCTGCACTCTCTTGCTTTATTAACTCGTTGCTCAGTCTAGGATTATGTCGCCATGTTGGCCATTGAAGTGATACCGATCCTGGTTCTGGCAATGCGTGTGGATAGTATTTTCGTTATGGTGCACACTAGGGTGTCCCAAAAAAAAAAAATTGGGGCATTTTCTGAAATCTTGTAGCGTAAAGTAATTTGAGATTTTTTTCAGATTTTTCGAAAGACGTTTAGAGGTCGCACAAATCGAATTTTCCCCCAAAAATCGGGGTTTCCGTATTGTTTTCCAATTTTACTTATAACATGGTCAACATCCACGCTTTTTTAGTTTTCAAATCAACATTTTATGGAGAATTGCCCAAATTTTACTTTCATGAGCATAAACCATAAGTTTTGGATTTGCTTTAACTTTTTGTGGCATCACTTATTACATTTTTTAGTAAATTTTTTATGCATTTTACAAAGAACGCATTATAACTTTTAAATTTTCTATGAGAATTGAAAAAACTAGTGAAGCAGTTTAAAAGATAGGTGAATTTTTAAGAAACTGAATTTTAAAAGTTGAAATTTGCTTTTACCGTTCCAGAGTTATACTCTTTAAAGCATTATAAAGCTCATTGGGAACGCAAAATAAAAAAATTCACTTCAATCGTGCAATCGGTTAAGGTACCTTCAGAAGAAGGTAAGCCTTACTTCTTGAATATCTTTAAAAGCGCACGGTAGATTTTCATTCAAATCAATTTTTATAAAGGTAAAATGGGCGTTTGCATGAGTTATTGGTTGGGAGCGTTATTTTGGGTGCATGGTAATGCATCCAGGGTAATGCTTCAAGGATTCTTGCATATCTCTAGCGGTGACTCGAGGATAATGCATCCAGAGAGATGCTTCAAGCGTTCGTGCATATCTGTAGAGGTAACTCCGAGGGTAATGCATCCAGAGTATTGCTTCTAGGGTTCTTGCATATCTGTAGCGGTAACTCATGCGATATGGAGTACAATTCTTAAGCTCACTCTTAAATAAATTCATATAGGGAGTAAGCCAGATCTAAAAAAATACAGATCTACGTTTTCAGTTCTGCCATCGAAGACCTAGTCTTTTTCTAGAAATTGCCTAAGAACAACATTGACCATTTGGGTTAAACCCAGCTTCACTAAAATCAAGTAATATATGAGTAAAGTGCTTCATAAGCAGCAGAAAAACAGGCCATATCATTTGAATACTTTAGTTCAGGACATCTTGGCGTACCACGGTTGGTCCACCAAAGACAATTTTTATTACAATTTTACTTTTTTTTGGAAGCAATGACAAATTTTACTCATAAGATTAATTGTATAATTTTTCGGAAGCTTGTAATACCCAAACGGTAAATGTTGTTTGAAATGAATTGCTGATACAAAATTTCATTTAAAACGCGAAGCAGGGCTTCTGTGGTGAATCTGAAAACTCAGTTGGAAAAAAAACATCACGATTCAAAGTTTGAAGCAAATCCGTTGCAAACCAGGCAAAAAGCTCACAATATTATTAGTTTCATGCAATGGGTACACAGCTTTAAAAAAGTATAACTCTGGAACGGTAAAAGCTAATTTCAACTTTGAAGTATGAGTTTTTTTAAAAATTTAACCATCTTTTAAACTGCATCACTAGTTTTTTAATTTTTATAGAAATTTTAAAAGTTATAGTGCGTTTTTACCAAAATTTATGAAAAATTTTAAAAAAATTTAATATATGGTACCTAAACAAGCAAATGAAAGCTAAAATCAACTGTTTTGCTCATAAAAGTAAAATTTGAAAATTTTCTTTAAAATTTTGATTTGAAAACGAAGAAAATCGTGTTTATTAACCAAGTTATAATTAAAATTGGAAAACAATACGGAAAACCCGATTTTTGGGGAAAAATTCGATTTGTGCGACCTCTAAACGTCTTTCGAAAAATCTGAAAAAATCTCAAAATACTTTACTCCATTAGCTTTCAGAAAATGCCGGTGCACCCGTGAAAATAAAAAAAAAATTTTTGGGACACCCTAGTGCACACGTATCTGCAGTTGGATCTCAATCAGTATGCCACATCACAAGGCCGTTGGCCGAGTTGATCCTTCGATTTCGCAGACGGCGGTCAGTGCGTTTGCCTGTCTTGCATTGGTGCCATTTCGAATTTGTCGGCGCGGCGGTCAAGACATTTTCCATTGCGGCGGTTGCCATTCTGCTGGACTTTCTGTTCCAGATCGCTGCATGTCTCTTCCTGTTTCACTACCTGCCTCCCAATTTCATTTCGTGGATGCAACAAATTCGTTTATTTATAAACATTTTTGTTTGGCAATTAGCAAAGTAAATAATTCAAGTGTTAGACACAGCTGTGTCTATCGAGTGAAAGTATCGATAGTTTTATCGGTACTTGCCGGCCGGTTAAAATTTGACCCCCACGTAAGGCTGCGGTTAAAGTTGCCGGCTGGTTTTCGCCAAAGACAGCATGAGACACTCAAATTCGGCTAACCTGCCGGTAAGTTTGACTAACCGGACATTGAGAAAATGGGCCTTAGTGGTACAAGTAATTAAATACTTATTTTTATAACACTAATCACAACGGTTCACAATTACAAAGCTTTAGTTTTAGTTATTAACAATGGTTGTACAAACAGTGAATTTTTTAATCAGTTCAGTTACTTAAGATAAAGACAGATTTTGTTGTATGTTAGATTAAATACTATTAATACTATTAATTTAATTTCGTTTAGTTTGAAATATGTTGTTGTTGTTCTTGTAAGTGGTTTGTGAGTTTTTCTCTAAATGTCTGTGCATTCCTAATTGTCTTAAGGTCATGTGGAAGAAGATTCCAAAGTCGAATAGCATGCGGAAAGAATTGCCGATCAGAAGTGGAGTGTTTATATTTTATACTAATTATGTTTTTGGTTCTAAGCGAAGAAGCAAATCTAATATTGATATACAGATAGGAGGGACGTTCATAGTTAATAATTTTGTGCAGAAATATTAAGACCCGCAGTCATATCCAGGAGTCGAGCTTGATGTTATATATCTGTTTAGCAAAGTTGATATGGGATCCGTCCTTTTTTATTAAATATTTATCTGGCTATATCATTAAATGCAACATTCAATTTATGCCTATATATTGGGTTGCAATTGCCAAAAACCTCTATGCCATAAAAGAGCTTAGGGAGAAGGTAAGCTTTTAGCTGATCAATTTTTGTCGTTGTGGGTATAAACTGCTTAGTGAAATTTAATTGTCTTAAAACTCCATATGTTTTCCAAGTGCTTGGTTTATATGATCATCCCATGTTAATGTGTTGTTAAATGTAAATCCTAAATTAGCAGTCTTTTCCACATAGTCTATATTAGTACTGTCAATTTCAAGCTTTTGCAATGTGTCTGAGAATGTTTGTTCAGGAAGATAGATCTTCAGTGCCAATTGCACTGAAGCAAGTATCACTAATATTATTATCCAAAAAGTTAGATCTTCTAACTGACGTGTGTGGTCTACCACCTGGATGCTATTCACTACGTTAGCTGTGTTGTCTGACAATTTAGACTCCATCCCCCCCCATGAAAAAACATTATTACAGACGGACAAACGTTTCTTAATTAATACGGCTAATCTACGGACTGTCCTCTTTCGTGGGTAAGAGCGCTGGCTCACTAGGGACGACGAGGTGCTGTTGTTGCTTTAGGTGTCGGCGATCTCGCTAGCATCGGATTTGTACTTGACATTCTCACGCTACCGACAAGTCTCAGGTTACCTGAGACAGCAACAGTGGCCCCATCGCAATTTTCGCTGACGTTATCAGAAATTGTGGGAATTGTCTCTGGAACTTTTCCCGCGATAAGTCAGCTCCAGCCGGTGGCCTTGATTCCCATATTTTGAAGACATAGGAATCAGGTTACCTTGCCAAAGGGTATGGACCTGTCTATTTTACAAAGGGTCGACCATCGGATACCCTTTTATTTTTTTCCATAAAATGTGCATACATAACACATCGAAGTCGTCGATGCGTTAAGCATGGAACGAATTCGAGAAAGGAAGCACATGCCCTGTAACACTCAAAAAAATTTCTTAAATCAGTCTGATGTGCCTTAGCCAAACTTGTGGCCTCGACCCATGACTCTGAGAAAAAGAGGTCTCATGCTCCACCGACTTCTCCAGCCGGGCTTATTACTTACGGGTGAGAATATGCCGAACGTGTGGCCTCGACCCATAACCCTGAGATTAAGAAACTTCTTAATCTCATTTGTTAGTTAATTGGATTGAGTCAGCCTCCCCAGCCACAATCTAGGCTGCATACAAGTCCTTAGCATGGAATACGCCTATACTCTTTCCCGAACTGTTACCCAACTCGTAGAGAGAATAGCCCTTCTTTTTTTATTATTATTATTATTTTATTATTATTAGAGCGAAGCTCTTTTACGGACGTCAGACTGGGGGGTAAATCTTGAAAAATTTTGTCTTTGCGACAGATTCTTTTGGGGTATGTCTTTGATTTTGTGTTTTGTATTTTGTATTTGCAAAATCAGCTGCTTATACCATTACCGCGTAGTAGCACGTGGGTTTTGTGTGGAGTTGGATAATGTGAGGTGGAAGTGGGGGATCGGGTGAAAATTTGGTGAGGATCTGGCGGGGATTTGGTGCTGATCTGGTTTGGTATTGGTGGTGATGTGGTAGTTATCTGGTAGGGACCTTGTGAGCTCAGGTTTGGATCTAGTGGGGATCGTGTGGGGATCTGGTTCGGATCTGGTAGGGATCTGGTGGGGATTGGGTAGGGATCTGGTGGGGATCTGGTGGAGACCTTGTGGGGATCTGGTGGAGATCTGGTGGGAATCAGATGGGAACCAGGTGGGGATCAGGTGGAGATCTGGTGGGGATCTTGTGGTGATCTGGGGGGATCAGGTGGGGATCTGGTGGGGATCAGGTGGAAATCTGGTGGGGATCTGGTGGGGATCGTGTGGGCATCTGGGGTTGGTCGGGTGGGGTATGGTGGATATGCGGGGAGTGGGGGCGCAAAGAGTGGCTGCATTAGGGTCAAGTTGTGAATTCTGTGCTATGCTATGCTGTGCTAACTATAATGTTCTTTGTTTGACAGTGCCTTAACAGGGGCTTGACAGTGACTTGACAGAGACTTAACAGTGACTTAACAGTGAATTAACAGTAACTGAACAGTGACTTAACAGTGACATAACAGTGACTTAACTGTGAGTTAACAGTGACTTAACAGTGACCTAACAGTGACTTAATAGTGAATTAACAGTAACTTAACAGTGATTTGAGAGTGACCTAATATTTGATAATTTAACATTTATTTATACAGAATCCAAATGTGTCTTTTTCCATTACTTAAATCGGATTCATTGTAAAGAGCTTCGCTCGTACCGTGCGTCTCATGACACACACTCTTTTTTTTTTTTAATATTACTCTGTTTAATATTCTTTCTGTATACAACCTGTCCCTCGGAGTAATCTATCCTTCGACAACGGGTGTTATATACCTTTTCACCCTGCTTGTGACTGCGTTCGATCTTCCGGCCAATTTTTTGCCGAATCAACTGCATTTTGTCAGCCAAGTCCAGTTCCTGTTCACCTGAACGGACTCCCTCTAATTGCCGTAGGATAGGATATGCTGTTCCGTGGGTTACCAAAATCTATTTTTCTAAGAAGCTACTTCATGGTGGTACACTCTTAGAAAAAATGATATATAAGCTCTAGCAACAATTAATTGATATTATTAAATAATTTATACCCTATATCCACCAAAGAAATAAAGCTTCATTTCTTGAAATGAAAAGAAATTAAGAAAATGATGACATTTCTTCCATACAAATTGTTGTTTCATTTTTGGCCTTCACTTCTTAAGCTTAGTATACACTTCTACCAAAGACTCGCCAAAACAAAAAACTCCATATAAAAAAACTAACAAAAATTTTTGTGCCAAAATCCTTTGGCAGTCTCTTTGGTGCCAGTCCACACTCAAAACAAAAAGGCCTCGATTAAATACCGATAAAATACTAGATCCGTAGTTTTTGTATTTTTATCGATAGCTCCCTGAATAATTAATTTTAATTATTTCAAGAGGTATCGGACATTGCCGATACACAAATATGCGTAATCGGGTGAAATTTGGATAATTTTCCCATCAATGATTGAGCGCAATATTCAAAGTAAGGTACAAAACACCGTGAGACTTCAATCATACTTAAACTGGGTTATAATTATGAATTTAATCATTGCAAAAGTGTCATATCTGCTCATCAGGCCCAGTAGCCAGGGTTTGGCCATGAAGAACGCATGTTAATAACTTGTATTTATTGATTGTAAAACTTATAGTTTAAAATTAAACCAAAAGCTACGGTCTTGGCAAAGTGACCATTTTACATGCATACATCTTAATATCTGGTCACATTGTCCCAAAAAAAAAATTGTCTCTTTTGGTATTTTTGTTTTGGCGAGTCTTTGGTGGAAGTGTATACTAAGCTTTAAAAGAAAATCTGGTATTTTTTTAAAAATACTAGCTACTCTCTGGCGCTACTCGCTAATCTCTAGATACAGACGGGTCATGACGGGTATGTTATTTTTTGCTAAGTATTTTACGTGAGTTTTAAAGTGGCGGCTGTTACTTAAATCAAACTTTTCAGCTGTTTTTGACAACGTATCGCTGTGAATGTTAAATAAATGACAATTTGTCAATGAACACGGCAAAATTTTTAGAAATGAAAATGGAAATAGGCTATAACATGTAATGGTATATACTATTTATAATTTTAATACTTGAATAGATAAAATAAATTCATTCTTAACTTAAAACAAAGGCTTTGTAAATATTTGTTTATCATTTTTATACACTTGAAAAGTGTATTATAATTTTGCCCAGAAGTTTGCAGAAGTTCTTGATCAGCGTGACGAGCTGAGTCGATTAAGCTATGTCCGTCCGTCTGTCTGTTTCTACGCGAACTAGTCCCTCAGTTTTGAAGCTATCGGGCTGAAATTTTGCACAGTCTTTTTTGTCTGCACGCAGCTAATATGTCGGAACCGACCGATTCAGATAACTACTTCTTGAGCTGCCATACAAATGATCGGTCGAAAAATGGTTTTTATTGAGAAAAACTATTTTTTTCTCAATATTACCGCTCTCAATCACGGTCATGGTTAATATTAAATGTTTTTCAGCTGATCTGCGAAGTTTGGTCGAAGTCGCTAACCGTTGAGACAACCGATTTCAAGTGTATAAAAAACTTCGGCACGGACGAAGTTAGCCTTGCCTTTCTCGTTTTATATTTAAAATAATAATGCAAAGTTAAGGAAAATGGCATAAGTTTAAGTCAAAGGATTCCTAAGCCAAAAACAGATTTTTTAGGTAAAATGTCCTACATTTTAAGAAGTTATTGCCTAAAAATCACATTTTAGGTAATACAATCCATTTTCCTAAAATTTAATGAAAATCTTTTTTCTGAGTGTGGTTTTATCTCTATATATATAAAAGAAAGTGTCCTGACTGATTCACTGATTCACTGATTCACTGATTCACTGATTCACTGATTGGCAATCATCGCACAGCCCAAACGGTAAGAGATAGAGGGCTGTAATTTTCACAGAAGTTTCTGTTGGTGGTGAAAGTGCATACGAAGACGAGGTTTTGGAAAATTCCACCCGAAAAGTCGGAAAAGCGTCTGAAAAGTTTGTATGGGAAAAAATGTTATTTTTCATCCGATTGACTTGAAACTTGGTTTGTAAGCTAAGTACGCGAAATAATTCGACACGTGTTTTCCCGATTTTGGAAAATCCGACCACGAGGAAAATTCCCGGAAAATTCTGCATGAAAACAGCTATTTTTCATCCTATTGGCTTGAGACGCGGTTTGAAAGGAAGGTAGGTGAAATAAATTGAAATGAGATTTTCCGAAGTTGGAAAATTTGACCCAACGGTCGGAAAATTCCCGGAAAATTTTGCATGAAAAACACTATTTTTCATCCGATTGGCTTGAAACTCGGTTTGTAAGGATAAAATACGAAATAATTTGAAATGTGATTTTTCAATGTCGGAAAATCCGCCCACGAGGAAAATGGCTGGAAAACTCTGCATGAAAAAATCTATTTTTCATCCGATTGGCTTGAAACTCGGTTTGAAAGGACAGAACACGAAATAGTTTGAAATGTTATATTCCGAAGTTGGAAAATTTTACCAAACGGTCGGAAAATTCCCGGAAAATTTTGCATGAAAAACACTATTTTTCATCCGATTGGCTTGAAACTCGGTTTGTAAGGACAAAATACGAAATAATTTGAAATGTGATTTTTCAATGTCGGAAAATCCGCCCACAAGGAAAATGGCTGGAAAACTCTGCATGAAAAAATCTATTTTTCATCCGATTGGCTTGAAATTTGGTTTGAAAGGAAAGTAGGTGAAATAAATTGAAATGTGATTTTCCGAAGTCGGAAAATTTGCCCTGACGGTCGGAAAATTCCCGGAAAATTCTGCATGAAAAAAACTATTTTTCATCCGATTGGCTTGAAACTCGGTTTGTAGGGACAAAATCCGAAATAATTTGAAATTTGATTTTTTAATGTCGGAAAATCCGCCCACGATAAAAATGGTCGGAAAATTCACCCACGAGGAAAATGGCCGGAAAATTCTGCACGCAAAGCACTATTTTTCATCCGATTGGCGTTAAATTCGTTTTGAAATTAAAGTAGGTGAATTAAATTGAAATGAGATTTTCCGAAAGGGGAAAATTTGCCCTGACGGTCGGAAAATTCCTGGAAAATTCTGCATGAAAAAACTATTTTTCATCCGATTGACTTGAAACTCGGTTTGTAAGGTCAAAATGGGAATTCATTTTGGTTTTTATTTTCCGATGTTGGAAATACCGCCGGGATGCCCACTGGGATGTGGGTGGGATGTGAGTGGGATGCGGGTGGAAAGTGGGTGATAAGTGGATGTAAAGTGTGTGGAATGTGGCGGGAAGTGGGAGGAATGTGCGTTGGTTCTATACTGTTGAAGGCGCAGCGAAGCGCGACGGGATATTTGCTAGTCTCTATATATATAAAAGAAAGTGTCCTGACTGATTCACTGATTCACTGATTCACTGATTGGCAATCATCGCACAGCCCAAACGGTAAGAGATAGAGGGCTGTAATTTTCACAGAAGTTTCTGTTGGTGGTGAAAGTGCGTACTAAGACGGGGTTTTGGAAAATTCCACCCGGAAAAGTCGGAAAAGCGTCGGAAAAGTTTGTATGGGAAAAATGTTATTTTTCATCCGATTGACTTGAAACTTGGTTTGTAAGCTTAGTACGGGAAATAATTTGACACGTGTTTTCCCGATTTTGGAAAATCCGTCCACGAGGAAAATGGTCGGAAAATTCTGCATGAAAACAGCTATTTTTCATCCTATTGGCTTGAGACGCGGTTTGAAAGGAAGGTAGGTGAAATAAATTAAAATGAGATTTTCCGAAGTTGGAAAATTTGACCCAATGGTCGGAAAATTCCCGGAAAATTTTGCATGAAAAACACTATTTTTCATCCGATTGGCTTGAAACTCGGTTTGTAAGGACAAAATACGAAATAATTTGAAATGTGATTTTTCAATGTCGGAAAATCCGCCCACGAGGAAAATGGCTGGAAAACTCTGCATGAAAAATCTATTTTCCATCCGATTGGCTTGAAACTCGGTTTGAAAGGAAGGTAGGTGAAATAAATTGAAATGAGATTTTCCGAAGTTGGAAAATTTGACCCAACGGTCGGAAAATTCCCGGAAAATTCTGCATGAAATATACTATTTTTTATCCGATTGGCTTGAGACGCGGTTTGAAAGGAAGGTAGGTGAAATAAATTGAAATGAGATTTTCCGAAGTTGGAAAATTTGACCCAACGGTCGGAAAATTCCCGGAAAATTCTGCATGAAATATACTATTTTTTATCCGATTGGTTTGAAAATTGGTTTGTAAAGACAGATTACGAAACAATTTAAAATGTGATTTTTCAATGTCGGAAAATCTGCCCACGAGGAAAATGGCCGGAAAATTCTGCATGCAAAACACTATTTTTCATCCGATTGGCTTGAAATTCGGTTTGAAAGGACAAAATACGAAATAGTTTGAAATGTGATATTCCGAAGTTGGAAAAATTTGACCCAACAGTCGGAAAAATTGCCGGAAAATTTTGCATGAAAAACTATTTTTCATCCGATTGGCTTGAAACTCGGTTTGTAAGGACAAAATACGAAATAATTTGAAATGTGATTTTTCAATAATCGGAAAATCCGCCCACGAGGAAATGGTCGGAAAATTCTGCATGCAAAAAGTATTTTTCATCCGATTGGCTTGAAATTCGGTTTGTAAGGAGAGTAATTTAAAAAAAAGAGATCTGAATTTCCGATGGTACAAAATTTGACCCAATATTTGTTGAACAGTGCTATCCAAGAAAAGATAGGATATTTATGTTATTATTATTTTAAATCAAAGTGAATGTTAACTCTAATTAAAAATGTACTTATTCTCTTTGCCCGGAATGCTATTAATAGATGTTTTGTTTGGATCACTTTTTATTGTTATAAATTAATAATTAATTAATTTCATCCAATCGAATTCCAAATTGGAAAAATATAAGAAATCTAACATAAAGAAAAGATAAAGAAACAATAAACGGATATTTGCCAGCAGCGTAAGTGCTTAGTATTTGACAAGCAATTAAAACGCAAGTGGGTTTCCAAAATGTTCAGACTCTCATTAATAAATGCAAAAAATTCCTTAAGAGTTGCAAATAAGCACATTTTTGACAACAATTAATCAATCGATCTTTCTTTTTTATGTATATTTCATTAATATCAATCATTTTGGTTTATTTTCTAAATCAAACATTTTCTTTAGAATAAAGTAAGATCGTCTTCATTTTTGATTCACACATTCAACCAATCAAAATCTTTCAATGGACTTTTAGCCGGTTCTTAATCTCTATATCTATAAAAGAGAGTGTCCTGACTGATTCACTGATTCACTGATTCACTGATTGGCAATCATCGCACAGCCCAAACGGTAAGAGAAAGAGGGCTGTAATTTTCACAGGAGTTTCTGTTGGTGGTGAAAGTGCGTACTAAGACGGGGTTTTGGAAAATTCCACCCGGAAAAGTCGGAAAAGCGTCGGAAAAGTTTGTATGGGAAAAATGTTATTTTTCATCCGATTGACTTGAAACTTGATTTGTAAGCTTAGTACGCGAAATAATTCGACACGTGTTTTCCCGATTTTGGAAAATCCGCCCACGAGGAAAATTCCCGGAAAATTCTGCATGAAAACAACTATTTTTTCATCCTATTGGCTTGAAATTCGGTTTGAAAGGAAAGTAGGTGAAATGAATTGAAATGTGATTTTCCGAAGTTGGAAAATTTGACCCAACGGTCGGAAAATTCCCGGAAAATTCTGCATGAAAAAAACTATTTTTCATCCGATTGGCTTGAAACTCGGTTTGTAAGGACAAAATACGAAATAATTTGAAATGTGATTTTTCAATGTCGGAAAATCCGCCCACGAGGAAAATGGCCGGAAAACTCTGCATGAAAAAATCTATTTTCATCCGATAGGCTTGAAATTCGGTTTTGAAAGGAAAAGTAGGTGAAATTAATTGGAAATGTGATTTTCCGAAGTTGGAAAATTTGACCCAACGGTCGGAAAATTCCCGGAAAATTTTGCATGAAAAAAACTATTTTTCATCCGATTGGCTTGAAACTCGGTTTGTAAGGACAAAATACGAAATAATTTGAAATGTGATTTTTCAATGTCGGAAAATCCGCCCACGAGGAAAATGGCCGGAAAATTCTGCATGCAAAAAACTATTTTTTCATCCGATTGGCTTGAAATTTGGTTTGAAAGGAAAAGTAGGCGAAATAAATTGAAATGTGATTTTCCCGAAGTCGGAAAATTTGCCCTGACGGTCGGAAAATTCCCGGAAAATTCTGCATGAAAAAAAATATTTTTCATCCGATTGGCTTGAAACTCGGTTTGTAAGGACAAAATACGAAATAATTTGAAATGTGATTTTTCAATGTCGGAAAATCCGCCCACGAGGAAAATGGCCGGAAAATTCTGCATGAAAAAACTATTTTTCATCCGATTGGCTTGAAATTTGGTTTGTAAGTCAAAATCGGAATTAATTTTTGTTTTTATTTTCCGATGTTGGAAATACCGCCAGGATGCCCACTGGGAAGTGGTTGGGGAGTGAATGGGTTGTGGGTGATAAGTTGTTTTGGAAGTGGGTGGAAAGTGGGTGGTAAGTGAATGTAAAGTGTGTGGAATGTTGCGGGAAGTTGGAGGGATGTGGGTGGGATGTAGATGCGAAGTGGGTGGGATGTGGGCGGGAAGTGGGTGGTATGTGGGTGGGATGTTGGACGGATGTGGGTGGAAAATTGGTGGGATTACGCTGTGCATTGGTTCTATACTGTTGAAGGCGCAGCGAAGCGCGACGGGATATTTGCTAGTCTCTATATATATAAAAGAAAGTGTCCTGACTGATTCACTGATTCACTGATTCACTGATTCACTGATTGGCAATCATCGCACAGCCCAAACGGTAAGAGATAGAGGGCTGTAATTTTCACAGAAGTTTCTGTTGGTGGTGAAAGTGCGTACTAAGACGGGGTTTTGGAAAATTCCACCCGGAAAAGTCGGAAAAGCGTCGGAAAAGTTTGTATGGGAAAAATGTTATTTTTCATCCGATTGACTTGAAACTTGGTTTGTAAGCTAAGTACGCGAAATAATTCGACACGTGTTTTCCCGATTTTGGAAAATCCGACCACGAGGAAAATTCCCGGAAAATTCTGCATGAAAACAGCTATTTTTCATCCTATTGGCTTGAGACGCGGTTTGAAAGGAAGGTAGGTGAAATAAATTGAAATGAGATTTTCCGAAGTTGGAAAATTTGACCCAACGGTCGGAAAATTCCCGGAAAATTTTGCATGAAAAACACTATTTTTCATCCGATTGGCTTGAAACTCGGTTTGTAAGGACAAAATACGAAATAATTTGAAATGTGATTTTTCAATGTCGGAAAATCCGCCCACGAGGAAAATGGCTGGAAAACTCTGCATGAAAAAATCTATTTTTCATCCGATTGGCTTGAAACTCGGTTTGAAAGGACAGAACACGAAATAGTTTGAAATGTTATATTCCGAAGTTGGAAAATTTTACCAAACGGTCGGAAAATTCCCGGAAAATTTTGCATGAAAAACACTATTTTTCATCCGATTGGCTTGAAACTCGGTTTGTAAGGACAAAATACGAAATAATTTGAAATGTGATTTTTCAATGTCGGAAAATCCGCCCACAAGGAAAATGGCTGGAAAACTCTGCATGAAAAAATCTATTTTTCATCCGATTGGCTTGAAATTTGGTTTGAAAGGAAAGTAGGTGAAATAAATTGAAATGTGATTTTCCGAAGTCGGAAAATTTGCCCTGACGGTCGGAAAATTCCCGGAAAATTCTGCATGAAAAAAACTATTTTTCATCCGATTGGCTTGAAACTCGGTTTGTAGGGACAAAATCCGAAATAATTTGAAATTTGATTTTTTAATGTCGGAAAATCCGCCCACGATGAAAATGGTCGGAAAATTCACCCACGAGGAAAATGGCCGGAAAATTCTGCACGCAAAGCACTATTTTTCATCCGATTGGCGTTAAATTCGTTTTGAAATTAAAGTAGGTGAATTAAATTGAAATGAGATTTTCCGAAGTTGGAAAATTTGCCCTGACGGTCGGAAAATTCCTGGAAAATTCTGCATGAAAAAACTATTTTTCATCCGATTGACTTGAAACTCGGTTTGTAAGGTCAAAATGGGAATTCATTTTGGTTTTTATTTTCCGATGTTGGAAATACCGCCGGGATGCCCACTGGGATGTGGGTGGGATGTGAGTGGGATGCGGGTGGAAAGTGGGTGATAAGTGGATGTAAAGTGTGTGGAATGTGGCGGGAAGTGGGAGGAATGTGCGTTGGTTCTATACTGTTGAAGGCGCAGCGAAGCGCGACGGGATATTTGCTAGTCTCTATATATATAAAAGAAAGTGTCCTGACTGATTCACTGATTCATCTGATTGGCAATCATCGCACAGCCCAAACGGTAAAGAGATAGAGGGCTGTAATTTTCACAAAGTTTCTGTTGGTGGTGAAAGTGCGTACTAAGACGGGGTTTTGGAAAATTCCACCCGGAAAAGTCGGAAAAGCGTCTGAAAAGTTTGTATGGGAAAAAATGTTATTTTTCATCCGATTGACTTGAAACTTGGTTTGTAAGACTAAGTACGCGAAATAATTCGACACGTGTTTTCCCGATTTTGGAAAATCCGACCACGAGGAAAATTCCCGGAAAATTCTGCATGAAAACAGCTATTTTTCATCCTATTGGCTTGAGACGCGGTTTGAAAGGAAGGTAGGTGAAATAAATTGAAATGAGATTTTCCGAAGTTGGAAAATTTGACCCAACGGTCGGAAAATTCCCGGAAAATTTTGCATGAAAAACACTATTTTTCATCCGATTGGCTTGAAACTCGGTTTGTAAGGATAAAATACGAAATAATTTGAAATGTGATTTTTCAATGTCGGAAAATCCGCCCACGAGGAAAATGGCTGGAAAACTCTGCATGAAAAAATCTATTTTTCATCCGATTGGCTTGAAACTCGGTTTGAAAGAAATACGACAGAACACGAAATAGTTTGAAATGTTATATTCCGAAGTTGGAAAATTTTACCAAACGGTCGGAAAATTCCCGGAAAATTTTGCATGAAAAACACTATTTTTCATCCGATTGGCTTGAAACTCGGTTTGTAAGGACAAAATACGAAATAATTTGAAATGTGATTTTTCAATGTCGGAAAATCCGCCCACGAGGAAAATGGCTGGAAAACTCTGCATGAAAAAATCTATTTTTCATCCGATTGAAATTTGGTTTGAAAGGAAAGTAGGTGAAATAAATTGAAATGTGATTTTCCGAAGTCGGAAAATTTGCCCTGACGGTCGGAAAATTCCCGGAAAATTCTGCATGAAAAAAACTATTTTTCATCCGATTGGCTTGAAACTCGGTTTGTAGGGACAAAATCCGAAATAATTTGAAATGTGATTTTTTAATGTCGGAAAATCCGGCCACGATGAAAATGGTCGGAAAATTCACCCACGAGGAAAATGGCCGGAAAATTCTGCACGCAAAGCACTATTTTTCATCCGATTGGCGTTAAATTCGTTTTGAAATTAAAGTAGGTGAATTAAATTGAAATGAGATTTTCCGAAGTTGGAAAATTTGCCCTGACGGTCGGAAAATTCCTGGAAAATTCTGCATGAAAAAACTATTTTTCATCCGATTGACTTGAAACTCGGTTTGTAAGGTCAAAATGGGAATTCATTTTGGTTTTTATTTTCCGATGTTGGAAATACCGCCGGGATGCCCACTGGGATGTGGGTGGGATGTGAGTGGGATGCGGGTGGAAAGTGGGTGATAAGTGGATGTAAAGTGTGTGGAATGTGGCGGGAAGTGGGAGGAATGTGCGTTGGTTCTATACTGTTGAAGGCGCAGCGAAGCGCGACGGGATATTTGCTAGTCTCTATATATATAAAAGAGAGTGTCCTGACTGACTGACTGACTGACTGACTGATTGGCAATCATCGCACAGCCCAAACGGTAAGAGATAGAGGGCTGAAATTTTCACAGGAGTTTCTGTTGGTGGTGAAAGTGCGTACTAAGACGGGGTTTTGGAAAATTCCACCCGGAAAAGTCGGAAAAGCGTCGGAAAAGTTTGTATGGGAAAAATGTTATTTTCATCCGATTGACTTGAAACTTGGTTTGTAAGCTTAGTACGCGA
>JAEIGQ010000348.1:0-161723 GCA_018904275.1 Lordiphosa clarofinis | reverse complement strand
CCCACAGATTCCTGCTTCATTTTAAGAAGTTATTGATTAGACTAGCAGACATCCTCTTTTTTGTTGTTATGAAATTTTGGAGATAGTTTTAGAGATCTCTGAGAAAAAGTCTCCTTGCCATATGGTTGCCGCATTTCCTGACAGTCTTTTTATCCTTTAATGAAAAGATAAATGATATATACTAGTGTTGGGTAGCTCATGAGTGAGTGAACAAAATTGAGTTGTTCTATAAACTGAGCATGCGAAGCGAGTCTTGTTCAGTCTATCTTGCTTTGATTTGTTTTTGAATTGTTCTCTTGTTCTGTTCTTGCTCTTTTGTTCTTTTGCTCAGAGGGTTGTTCTGTCTCTCCCTTGCTCTAAGAGTGGTTCTGTCTGTCTCGCTCTGTGAGCTGTTCAGTTTTGTCTTGTTCTGTGTGTTGCTCTGTGTGCTGTACCCTAACATCTGTTCAGTATCTAGTTCAGTGAACTGTTCAGGGTGACCTGACTGTTGAATAAGTTCACTGTTTGTTGTCAATTTATGACAACTCTGTGTTAAGCAACCTTTAAGAATGGCAATCACGTCCGCTTTTTTTAGTCAGAATGTCTTTAATCAGAAAGCAAAGCGACCGAATTGGATATTAAAACGGCGAAATGTAAATATTGCAGCGTTACCTTAAGTTGCAAATCACAAGCATCACACCGCACAGTGGATCCAGTTGTCCGGCAGAACAACAACAACGACCATTCTGCCCTTGTGGAAAATGTCGAGCAATTCGGTCCTCTGAGCCAAAAAAGGATTGCAAGCTTTGGGTATAAGCCAGCCCTACATGTTGCCAAAAATACGCGACGAGTAGATGGCTAATATGACGAGCAAACTGAGCTTGGCATCTGCATGATGATCGGGGGCCAAACAGCAGTACACACACATACACTTGTAATCATCTGTTTTCTCTCGCTCGCTGAGAACACAAGAGCAAAGGAACAAGAGCAAGTGAACAATTGAACAAGAGAACAAGTGAGCGAATTGAGTGAGTTGACTCACTTTGAAAAAAAGAACAAGAGAATATGTTCAGCGAAAAGAACAGCCTTTACCCAACACTAATATATGGGCATTTCCGCGGGTCGCGAACGTACGTTTGTACGCTTTTGATGTA
The DNA here is from genome assembly GCA_018904275.1 of Lordiphosa clarofinis. Classification (NCBI taxonomy): domain Eukaryota; kingdom Metazoa; phylum Arthropoda; class Insecta; order Diptera; family Drosophilidae; genus Lordiphosa; species Lordiphosa clarofinis. The sequence goes on along the minus strand of JAEIGQ010000348.1, from coordinate 160,590 downwards.
TAAAAAAGACTAAAAAAGACAGAAAACAAAAAGTATCCTCACTTTTCTTTTTGCGATTTGATAGCATTTTGTTAGCTCTGTGTTTAGTGCAAAAGACGGGTCTTATCGAGTTTTAGATTTCATAATAATAGCAATAAACATGAGGTCGCGAACGTACTCGGAATAGAAGTCGACTTTGGCTTAATCTAGTGAAATGCAAAATTCTGCGAAATGGAACGGAATATTGTAAAGCTATTAATTTATTATAAAAGAGAATTAATGTAGCTTTCTTTTGAGTGTTTACACAGAAAAATATCTCGATTGGTTTTTTTTAAATTGAATTAATTACCGGTCGCGAACGTACGGGTCGCGAACGTACGGTTAGAAAGAGCAAGATAAAAATTAACCGTTAAAAGAACTTTTTTGGTCTCTATGCATTTTTTTCTTCTTAATTGATTGCAATGAAGAGATTTTGTAAACATAGCATATGTTTTGCATGTTAAATAATGGGGGGGGGGAAGAAGGGAGGGATAAATATAAAATTGTCACTAAATTTTATTTTTCGGTCCAGGCTTACCCTGTGGCGGAAATGCCCATATACAACTCCGTATTGGCTATTATCGTTTTTAGATCTGTCTTCTTAGGTCAAATGCTAATAATATTTTTTTTAGCCAACGTTGCATGCCAGTGTTATGCTGATCCAGACCATGAACCGAACCTTATATTTTAAATTTCTACCGAATATTTTTTGGGGAAAAGATTCGGTTCAAAACTTGCACCTTCAAAAATATTAAATGCATTTGAATGAGAGCAAAATTTCGTGAAGACCCTTACTTGAGTTCGCCTAACTTACCGTTGACGAAACCCATTTGGTATCGGAAAAAAGACAACAGTCTATTAATAAAAGAAGCCTACATAAAAAAAACACATATGTTCTCCTCTACTTATATGTACAAATTATTCTTTTACTTAACATTAGAAACTTAGCGGGTTCAAGCCAAAATCTTTCATTCGACCTTTCGAAAAACAGTTCAGCAAACCGAACCTCCATCGGAATTTCATCAATTTGCTATCCCTGCTTCAAGTAAAGAAGTTTCCATTTAGTTATAAGTTCTGAGGGAAAGAACTTTCCTAGTGAAGATCTATACTTTAATAAAGGCTGCATGTCGATCTTCTAAGTAAACAACCTTTCGAACCTAAAGCACATCCGGACTCCAAAAATTTATAAAAACTTATGTGAGGTTTCAATAAGACTGCAGACCTACAATTTATTCCGGATATCCAGATTGCAGGTTTCATCCAAAATTAACCAATAGTTTAGGTTGGCCAAACAAAATTTCAAAGTTTTTATATCAAATTGTTTTGTCCAATTAAAATTGAAACTGTGTATATTTGAGATGTGGGCCTTTATAAACAGCTGTGTATTTCGAAGTTGACTTTGCATTAAATTGATCAGTTTTAGGAAAGTGCGAAAACTTAAGTACACCATGAAAAAGAATGTACAAATATGCTATTACAAGTGATTAAAATCACATCTGTTAGAAATATAATATGTCATATTATATTGAAATTTTATTTCCTTGGCAAAGATAAAGCTTTTGAGATACCAAACAACTCTTCTGAACAAAGTTTTACATTCTAAACACTTCTACATCCTCTAAAATGTCCCCAAAAGTGTGTGTTTCCAAACAATTAATTTTTTTCTGTTTTTTTCTAAATGGCTGCTGAAGAAACTCAAGTTGTTTATTAAGGTTGTAACCCAAAAATGCGAAAAATTTAAAGCACACACGCCAAGAGACTGAGAGAAGATGAGAGAGACTGAGAGAGGAGCTGTATTGCCAATTTTACATTTTACCCAAAAATTCTGCAATATTTTGAAGAAAAAATTTGTGGTATTGGAGTCTTTTGAAAAGAGTCATACAAAGCTTTCCGGGAAAACATCGTTGCCACGACTATGAGCGATTTAATTTTCTTCAGCCAACAACCTCCAACTGAATCCGATGAACAAGGGCAGCGGTTCCACCAAACTGCTTGCTAAAGCAACATTTGGGTAAGCCTGCTTGATCATATCAATGGTCTCTGTCGCAGATTTACCGAGTTTCACACAGAATTTATTCGCGCTGCATTTGCGGCTTGCACCACCCACAGAAACACGTCGCGCGAAAATGCCTGTCCTGACTCGCCAGCCGCTCGTTCGTTAACTAGGAACGCCCCCTACACTCAAAAAAAAAGTCAATCCATATGGGATCAAATCAATCCTAAGCGGTAATGAAAACAATGTAATCCCGGATATGCTTGACCCGATCTGAAAAAAAATTGAGTTGATCCGACTTTTTTAATCCTTAGAAGGATTACATATATCCCGGGGTAATCCTATAAAAGATTGAATTGTGCAAAAAATTCGAGCACAATTCAATCCCAAAGCTGGATCATTTTATGCCAATTCTAGATTAACTTAAGCTCGATTTGTAATATTGATTTGATCTTAGGAAAGATAACTATTCTTCCTTTCCTCCGCCATGCCATTTGCCATACACTCAGAGAAAAAATAGAGAATTTCACTCTTGAATCAAGAGCATTCGTTCTCAAAAGTAGGGTAAGAGTGAAAATTCTTGATCCAGGAGCAATATTCTTGATCCAAGAGTGAATTTTTGATCCCGACATTCTTGAGTCAAGAGTTTCAGTACTTGATCCAAGTACGAATAATTCTCAATATAAAAGACTAAAAATAATAATTGAAGGGGGTGGGGGTTTGGGTGTGACAGACACGACCGAGACCACGGGACAACCCGTCAGACCGACGTGTTGTTTGTTTGCTCCGCGCTGCTCGCCACTCACCATCAGCCACCCCACCCACTTTTTTCTAAGATGTGAATGATTTTGAGTTAGTCACATACCAGATAAAAATTTTTTATTTTACTTACTTTACTGGGACTTGAACTCGGTACCTCGAAGACTGAAACACACACAGTTGGACGAGCAGCTTAACCGACTCGACTATTGTCGATAAACTACAAGCAGCGGCGAAAGCATATTTATGAGGCAGCGCGGTTGGTATTTGGCCAGCCGCAACAGCTCGACCGTGGATCAAGTCCCCGTAGCAGCAATTATTTTTTTTTTATTTTTTCCTTTTTTTTTTTTTTTTGTGATGTTTTAAACATTTTTATTATATTATACAGACGTTTAATCACTTACTTTTGCCCAATCTTAATGTTCAACTTTAACATAATTATCGGCGCGGCACGGTTAAATGACAATGACAAACTGCGCATGCGCTGTCTCTCTTTGAAAGAGCGCGGCCAACGTTATTCTCTCAAAGTTTGCGTTTCCTCACTCCCCTTGCCTATAGAACCACATTGAGAATGAATTTGTCTCGATTCCAAGAGCGAAATTCTTGAAAATTCAAGTGCGACTAGATTTTTTTTTCAAGAGCGTTCGTACTCAAATTATTCGTTCTAGATTTCTATGAGTGTAGGACATCCTCATACATGTCAAAGACCACCCACACCAGTTTTGGTTAATTTAAGACTTCTGAAAAACAAAGAAATATATATAAAAGTGTTTGGCTGCACTAGGATTCGAACACACGACAATTCGCACTGTACAGGAACGGAACGGCATCTCATCGCACACCACCATTCCCATTGGATGTTGCTACATGTCTGAAAGGCTACTTATATTTCTTCGCTCTCGCTCTCTAGATTATGGACATGTGATCTCGAAAGGGATTGTAGTAAGCACATTTGGAATGATACAAGTTCGAAAGGAATGGACCAATCCTTAAAAGATTGAATTGTTTAGAATATCCGGGAAATCGAGATTGAATTTTTAAGCTCGTCCCGGGCTTACTCCAAGATATAAAAGATTGAAAATATCTCGACTTTTTTTTTCTGTGTAGCGAATCCAGTCGGTGCGCGCACGCTCCGAAGTACAGTCGCGGCGGAAGAATATCTGTCCTATTGCCTTTAGGACAAGCCCTGTATAGCAATTTATGAGACCCTTTAGCGGTATGTACTCCACATATGTAGTCGACGACAATACCTGTATTAATTGTAGACTTGACAGGAGTTTATGACCCTGACCCTATAGGGTAAAAGCACTCGAACATCTAATAATGTAAGTCCAGAATTGGAATAATCTAAGTCGAAAATTGTGAAACAAATATTTAAGCATTTATGAGATTGTATAATAACATGAAAAACTATATTTAAATTTCCCACTAAACTTTAACAAACTATACTTTTAGGGGCATTAATGATAAATCAATCGATTTTCTGTCAACACACTTAAGAAGAATTCTAGATTTCCGAAGTGTGCTTAGATATCCGGGAATAACTTCGCCATTAGGTAACCAACGTAAAATTAAATAGGCTTTTATATTAAAAATCGAAAAGAATACATGTGGGGTACCCGAGAAAAACAAAGTTTGGAAAAAGTGCAATACACGACCTGCCCAACAGCGAACGCTATGCCAATACTGTGTTGTTGTTACAATAGTAAGTTAAGTATAAACAATAGTTGTTAAATCAGGGAAATAAGCTTCGAAGTTGATTACTCGGTAGAGTTTATTGAAATCAGCACAACGATTCAGTAATAAGGAGAGTCAGTCCAATAAAAACATTGAGGGTTAATTTTACCAACCAAGTCAGATGAGTCGATTTCACTATTAATTCTATACCATATACCATCTATTTAGAACAGTGGTGCCCAAACACACACTATCAAGTTTTGCGATTGTGTGTGTAGCAGAGCTACAAACAAACACACATATGTGTGTGCGTGCATTTTATAGACCACGTATTCTCTCTCTCTATACGTGTGTCGGATGCGACGCTGGCAGAATTATGACTTCGTATCGCATGGGATAGCGGAAATGACATTTGGGCAACACTGATTTAGAAAGATAACACCAGCTAAGCCCTATGGTTAATGCAGAAGGAAAGGCATAATACAAAAAATGTTAAAGTTCCTGAATAGGTTCTTCTTTTCTTTAGTTGAAAAAAAAAATCGTATAAACGTTACATTCCATATTAAAGCTGTTTGAATCTATGGGCCCTGTTCCGAATTCCGACTCATTTTTTTTGTAAACATGTGAATTTCGAATTCTATTTATATAAATTTAAACGTAATTTTCAAGTTAATTTGAGGCAATTTTCTCTCGATTAAAATGCATTTGGGATTAAGCAATTGTTTTCAGCTGCTGCCACAATTCCGAGTTTTGTTATAACTGATCTAGTAGAAGCAGGTATATTTGTCGCCTTCTATACAACGTTTTCACGTTTGACTGCAAAACTCTAAGGTTTACATGAAAATCAAGTCGAAATTTGGAAAAGGGCCGTATATGTTAAGGGCTATGCCCGGCTACTAGATTAGATGACAAAAGTTGAGCGATTTGAAACCGCCTGCTTAAAGCCAAGTAGATTTGATGCGTAGGGGTTTCCTTCCACATAGTCTAGTAGGCGGTCTGATACTCGGCCCTTCGCAAATAAAGTATTTTTTAGTTTAGTTCGAAGTTCGATTGTATTGAAAGTTGCATGAACGGTGTTTGGCAGTCAATGAACCCAAAATTGAGAACTGAGAATAAAATTGTGCTAAAAGATGTGCTCAAATCCGACGCCTCTGCAACTTAAACTAAGCGCTTTGTTAGTCCGTTTTGGTCCAGCTCCCAAGCCAAACGTCTAACTCATAAATTCTCATGTGCAGCTTTATGCCTCTAAGGTACATTGGGGTAAAACGTGTACCGTGTTTAATAATAATATTATTTTTGATATACTCAGAACTGCCAATTGCTAATGAAGTTATTCAGAAACACATAAATTGTCACATTTTCTAACCCTCAAAGCAAAAGATATGTCCCCATAACTCATGAAAACAGCTGAAAAATTGGCAAAAGATAATCTCGTACCTAACCATAACACAATTATTGTATGTTCAAACAAAACAACAAAACTATGCCCAATCTATAAGTATTTATGCAGATGTACGAGTGCGTGTGCGCTGCTCTCAAATGCCAGTGGACAAATCCTTGGCTTATATTTGGTCCAGACATTAGAATAAATCGCAGTGTGTGTGTGTGCTGGATGTATCTGTATCTTTGGCTTGCCAAAGGTGTTTGAATTGTGTGTGAGTTTTGCAAAATTCGTTTCCATTTTTTTTTTGGGCCATATCACTTTGACAAACATAAGGATTATCCCTGGAATTATTAATTATTATAACTGCAAAACACGAGCCTGGTCAGCTGGTCGTTTATTCGAGTGTTTGTGAGTGTGTGGGGGCGTGTGTGAGTATCTGCCTACCATAAAAGAACATTTCGGTCTGAAAAGGACAGCCTGGTTGACTAATTGCTAAGCAAAGTTAGGATCTTAAAATTTAAAATACTTTTTTACAGCTTTTTTTATGTGAGAGTCATTTGTTAATGGAAAGTTTTACTTTAAAAGCTGACTAGGATTATTTATATAGTTTGCAAATACTAAAGTTATGGTTAAAACAAATTTTTATACAAGAATAGACCGTGTTTCCCATTCAGAGTCGGATGTTGTGTAAAAGTTAAGGTGAAGAATTTAATTCCATTAATGTTATACGACAAGCAAAGCTAACTACATCAGGATTAAGGAAAATCGGAATAGTTAATCCGACTGCTCAAAGTAATTTGATTTAGTAACCACAGCTACTTATGTCACTTTCCATATAAATTAGTAATTATTTCTTCTCGAAACAGAACTAGTTTGGCGCTTCGAGAAAATATCTTCTCAAATATCAGACCTAGTTCTTACAAATCTCGGATTGAAGCGAAAAAAAAAATGGAACAAAATAAATTAAAAATGGGTTTTATGGTATAAACTACCAGGAATGCAAACCTTTAAAAAAAAAAGGACTGGTTCGGTTCAAAATTTTTGAACCACCGTTTCTGTTCATTGTTCTTGTAGTTTATGTAGGTTCAGTGGTTAACCCGTCTCACCCTTTTCATGTTTGGAATATTACGTTTTCTTGGAAATTAAATTCCGGTAAAATATTTCATTATCTTTAAAATATTTAAGTAAGTGCTCCTCACAATGGGATACTCACACATTTCAATTGGCTGGAAACGGAGAGCTCTGGTCACACTGCTCCTTTGATCAAGTTGTTCTTTGTTCGTCAATGAACTGTTCGTCAATGAACTGTTCGTCAATGACATTTTTTGAATGTTTTCGAGTTTAGTCAGTAAAGACTGTGAGATGTACATATGAAAAGGCTACAGCACTGAAGTTATGTCAGTGGCTTACGTCCTACAAATATTTATTAAGCTTTAGTTCTTTTTGTGTTGAAATTAAAATTGGTTAGCTTATACTTTTTGAAAGTAAGGTTAAAAAATCGTGCATAAATTTGTACCTTTAGCATTTGATATGAAGTTAATAGCTTACGAGCTAATAAATTTTTGCATAAGGAAACTTAAAAATTTGTCTCTATTTTCTATTCACAAAATGTTGAGTTAAAAATCTAAGTAGTATTTGAAATATATTTAAACTGTCCATTTTATTGTCATGTTCATTTAAATACATTGAAAATACTTTCAACACCGTTCGTTAAAATCTGCGGACAAGTTACATAAATTTTAGCAAGCTATTCCGAAATTTAGCCAACGGCCCATGGGTCATGCGAACTGTTCATACTCACAGTTCTTGATTTGAATAAAACTATTCCGAAATTAGATCTCGACTTTGTGCACAAGCAAATTTTGTTCATTTTAAAAAATAATTGCAAAATGGGAAAAAATCTGAGAAAGAAATTATTTTTAAATTGATTTCTCGGGTTCCATTTGTAGCACAGTTCTCGGGTTGATAGTACTTAAAATATTTTACTGCATCCATTTATTGCCCTTATAACTTTACTTAGATTATGGCGCTTTCCAAGAGTTGGAGGCTTTTATGGTTTTTAAGATATTACCTAATGAAGTTATAAACAGATATAAACTTGTATTTGATAAGGTCAGGCCGATTAGACGATTAATATGCTGCATTGTCTAATCATGAATACGCTGAAGGACTTAGTTTACTTGGCTGTAAATAACAGCCAACATTCAAGGCCACTTATTTCTTAAAAATATAAACTCGATTTAAGGTCAATATAGTGTCGATTTTAGGCCATGTAAACTAAAAAAATTTAAGCAATGGTTCTCCCTAATTCTAGTCCAAATTTAGGCCAAATTATTAGACATTTTTGCGCCATTTTAGGTCATTTATTTTTCTGGATATTCTTCTTTCTGTGTACTCGTAAACTACCAACCTTATATAGATAGCTGGAAGAACTTATTTGTTGGTAAAATTATTGCCTTTCTTTCAGTGTATAGCTCTTCAAAATTGTAATAACCCATTCGAAAGTTGTTTCGTGAATAACTTTGGGGATTTTGCTCGGATCTGATTGTGCTTTTCAGAAAATATATATTAGGGGCCTAAAACAATATAATTCAGGGCTGCCAACCTCCTAAAAATCGGGCGGGGTTCATTCCGGGGTTCGGGTTCGAACCGGAGCTCACCAATAATTTTGTTCTTCGCTTATTAAGCAAACATTTACGCAGAGGGAAAAAACCGAGAACATTGGACTCAAAACGAGCACAATCGTTACCAAAAAGTATACATGAACGGGTTTTCTCATATGTAGTACAATGTTCTCAATTCAAGAACGATTTATTGAGAACGCAAAAACTCAAATGGAGTTGATAGTGTTCCATTTTTATACACTTGAAAGTGTATTATAATTTTGCCCAGAATTATTCTTGATCAGCGTGACGAGCTGAGTCGATTAAGCTTTGTCCGTCCGTCTGTCCGTCTGTCTGTTCCTACGCGAACTAGTCCCTCAGTTTTGAAGCTATCGGGCTGAAATTTTGCTCAGAGTCTTCTTTTGTCTGCACGCTGCTAATATGTCGGAACCGACCGGATCGGATGGCTACTTCTTGTAGCTGCCATACAAATGATCGGTCGAAAAATGGATTTTAAAGAGAAAAACTAGGTTTTCCTCAATATTACCGCTCTCAATCACCGTTATGGGCAATATTAGTGTTTTTAAGCTGATCTGCGAAGTTTGGTCGAAGTCGCTAACCGTTGAGACAAGCGTTTTCAAGTGTATCAAAACTTCGGCACAGACGAAGTTAGCTTTTCCTTTCTCGTTTAGATTATTTTAAACTCACGTAAAAAACAATTTGACTGCACTTGGGACCAGGTGTGGGCGGATTCCTAAAATTTGGCTGGAATATGGAACGGGTACATACCACTTTTGATTGGAAGTAAGGGGAGGCAAGGCTACTCTGGATATGCGCGCTACTGTTTCTCCCACACAACAAGAAAATGATAAACAATAGTCCGCATTGAGATTCTAATTGTCCGTAAAGCATATCACAGTTAGAGCCAAAGTGCACAAGTGCACTTAGAGAGCGCAAGTGACAGCAAACAGCTGACTAATTTTTGACAGAAGCGGTGTCGACTGTGCAACCGTTAGTTCTATTTAATAAGACTTTTAAAACAAGACTACACAATGGAGGATAATCGACTGTACAGATGTTTTAGGAACCTCCCGGTTATGTTATAAACAGGCTTTGTATATCATCTGCAAGTTGACAGAAGCCATGGCTATGACTGTTCGGGAATTCCAAAGGCAGCACAAGTGAAGAAGCTGACAACTCCAAATTGACAGGAGACTTTGTGTGTGTATTCTGTCGTTATTTTTATGTGAAATTTTTTCTTTGTGCTAAAAGTACAGGACTAAGTTAGAAGCACTATGACGATCACGGAGACAACAGTCGATGGGAGTAATAAAGTATTTTCAAAGATGGTATTTATTAGTTCCATTTAAATATTATACAATGCACTATGGGAAAAATGTTGACATTTTTGGCATAAATGTAATTTTTTTTGTGTAAGATATTTTAAAACGATTTTAATTTTTTTAATCCTTATTAAAAAGATAAGATAAAAATAATATTATAACATTTTTACAGAGTACCCTTCATTTTTTGCGCGCTTTCAAAGTCAGCTGATTCTGTGGTGCATTGAATTGTCAAAAAGAGCAGGAAATATTAATCAACTTGCAGCTTCGATGATACCTCTATTTCAAATATAAACTTAAAGTGTAAATATGGAAAAAGCAGGTCAAGGTATGTAGATTAATCGTTAATACATGATTTTCGATTGTTATGTGTTGATATTAAATTGTCCAATGTGTTGTTCGTGTGTATTTTGAGGTGTATACTAACAAACGTGCGTGTGTTCTGTGGAATATTACTTTTATATAGCACAACGAATCACCAAGGTTCCAGTTAAATAGTGTTAACAAATTAATATAGAATTAAAAAGTATTAAAGCTTTTGCCCCGTTTTGCCCCCTTTTCGGAAAAAATGACTGTTTGCAGGTCTCTATGAGTTCACTCATGCAGCGCTGCTTGAGATTTGGAGCAACAACAAACGCGAAGGAGACGCAGTAAAAAGTTATATTTTGGAAAATATTGATGAATCCTTCCTGACTAAATACCAAACGACTGCAATTTCAAAGAAAGTGAACCAATTTATTGCTTATTTACACAGGCACTTACCGAAATGCAATCACCTGTTGGAGCGATTCAGATCAAAACACGCACGGTGGCCGGCATCTAAAATTGTAGTTGCTATCGAGAAGCAAGAAATGACACAAATCAAAGGTGGACGAAAGCAGCTACGTTATGAAGATGCAGGACCTCGCATTAAGAGGAAATTAGCTTCTGAGCTGGCCTCAGAACAAGGACATACAACATCACTACTTGTACATGCAGTTTCGGCAAAAAAGTCGAAGGAACCAGAAGTGGCCTTTGTATTAAAGAAGACAATGAGCAGTGACAACATAGGTGATGTAAGAAAAACTGCTTTATATTATAAACCCGCAATCCAGTGTGATTGAAGATGAAGAGAATTACGTATTCACTTGCCTAAATAATATTTCTTTAGATGAGGAAATTGAAGAAAACTAAGCAAATAAATAAAATCAAACTAGGTTAGTTTCTAACAATTCTTGAATATAAACATAAATTTTAATAAAAGTACATGTTTTTTAAGTTCTGGTATTTTTTTTTTAAGTATTATTAGCATAATTTATAATTTTAAAAAATTTATTATAATAAATGCGAAATAAATGGATTATTGTTGGTATGGGGGCGGAAGGAAGGCGTAGTCCAATCGCCTAAATATTTTTTTCGAAATTCTAGTTTAGTCTAACAAACATTTGTGCAAGTTTGTAGAGCTCTAGCTTTATTTTTAAAGTTAATGCCAAAATTACTGACTTTTTTCCCATAGTGCAATGAAGCAAAATGTTTCTTTGTAAGCTGTTTTTATTCCAAGGCATACTAATATTGAAAAAATGGCAGCCTTGACAATTATAGCAGCTATAGAATTTGTAAAAGAATATGTTTTTTAACCGAACCCTTTTCTACTTTTTTTGCTCCGGTTCAGGTTCGGTTCGAACTTCCCGAAAATTCCAGAGTCTCCGACTCCGGAGCGCTTAAGCTCCATTCCGGTTTGCAGCCCTGATATATATTAAGCGACGAGGCTAACTTGAAAAAAATGGCTCTGACAGTTTTTTGCGGTCAATGGGTACAGGGCATACAAACGTTGCAGTTGTCTCTCTTATGATCTTAGCAGATCAAATATACGTTCGGTGTTCCTCCGCGTTATTCAGTGCTCAGAAAATTGTTTTTAGCTCTGAAACTTTTTGTACCTTCCCTCCATTCAGCATTCGATGTGCTTAATATTCGTGAGCAAAATTGTAATTGTATACAAAATGGATATAGTTCTTCATACATCAAAATTATATATCAAGTCGACCTTTAAAAAAAAAAGTTCGAATATACAAACCCATTTGTTAATGTTCTTTATATGGTTTAGACTCAAAAACTTTCTAAAACTTAATCTAAGAAAGGGAAACACTGATTCTTTGTGTTTTCCCCCCACGAATTTCATTTAAATCGATCCACAATCATCTTTTTCGCCGGATTTAGCATCGAATTACTTTTGAATATATACTGAGCTTGATTTGCCCGCAATGTGAGCCTGAATCGAGCTTCCGAATCTGCTTTGAATACTGAAGTTATAAAGGACGAATCGATGTGAAGTAGAATGACATTTTTGTTAGTGGAATCAACATATTGCTCTTACTTTTTGGTCCTAGAATGTGTGTCAGTTTTTTGGGTCCTTCTTTGTTTGCCAAATTTCTCATGTTTGCATCTCTTTTTGTGTTGTTCCCAAACTTTGATATCTTTTTAGTTTTAGCAAACTTTTCGGCACATTTTGTATCTTTTGTGGCTTTGTTCTCTCTCTCTCTCTCTCTTTCGCTGGGCATATGGATTTCGTAGGAAATTGTGATAGTTTTCAATGTGGTCACCAGGCCGGCAGCCCACGCCCCCTTATACTTAATGCCTGTTTAATTTGCGACCCCATGTTGCATGAAATGAGCTGCTAATGTGTTTCGGGTGGTCCCCTCCGCAAAACATTTCACTTGACGCGCCTAATGAGTTTAGGGGCAACCACAGAAGAGATCCTATATAAACGGTTCGCGCCTTTGACTAAGTTGCGGGCCGGCGGCCCATTGTTGTCGACAAGTCTAAACAGTTTTTAAGGAATTTATGGATGTATATGCATGTATTTATATCCCACCCAGCGCCCCTCCCCTTTCAACGCCTGGCACAGAAAGTGCCTTGCAACAATGCGGAATATATTGCATTGAAAATAAACAGGCGTCGGAGTGAAAAATGTTTATAAACAAAACAAGTAAACGAACTAAAAACAAATGAAGGTGCGAAAGAAATGCGTAAACAATTTCCAGCCACATGTTGCTAAGGACCAGCGGCAACATCAACAAAACACCAAGAGAGGGAGAAATGTTGCGAGAGATGCCGAGAGAGGGAGAGAGAAATAGAGAGAGCGCGCACTAGGAGAGTTCATTTTCGAGTTCGAATTTTGTTGATGCTGCGTCACTCGTAGACCAAATGGGTATGGGTATGCTAAGCTGCTGAAGTAAGCATTTCCTATGGTATATGGATAAAGTATAGATATTCTTGATCAGCATCAAGTTTGTAAATGATATCTTAATTAATAATAATTATGGCTGTTAAATAAGTTTTTCAACTGAGTAACGGGTATATCGAAGTCGAGCAGGGCTAAGTTTAGCTTACGCTCTCGGTTTTTCGGTTGGCTTGTGAAATGAAACCCAACATTGAATTTTCATGCCGGGACTTGCTCTCCGCTGTTGCTGATGTTGTTGTTGTAATTTTCCATGCTGCAAAACGGAAGAAGCAACTCAACAAAATAAAATTGATACCGAGCGCACTCCCGAGACATTGACCTTGATCATATGGCGGTTTGTTGTTGTTGCTGTTGGGTTACACAAATGTTTGTCGCATTTACGAGTTTGTCATCGGCTTTTTTGATCATGATTGAGCATGTCGATTTCTATGCTGTGCAAAAAAACCCGCAAAATGTTGCCATATCAGGTTATGCTCTAAACTTTCATGAATATGTAAATACATGTGTAAATAAGACTAAAACATTTTGTAAATAATTTATTAACCGAAACTTTTACATGTAGTTTTTATTTAAAGCATCCTTCAGTACCTTCAGTTGAGTCACTGGCTCGTACATACATACACATATACCATACATCTGTATGGTTCACTAGCAGAGGGCAGACAAATTAGCTTGGTGCTGTTGATCAACTTTTGAGCCCAGCAGCAGCAGCACTGCATTCAGCTCCTTCTCCTGGTACCCAGGTACAGAGTATATTATAGTTTGGCTTGACCGACTTTCTCACTTGGTTTATTGTGTAAAACGTTTTATGAAATTATATATTCTCCGTTTTGATCCAATACCTTTTGCCAATTTTTGGGCAAGAGATTAATTCCAAGCTCTTAAAATTATTTGTTCTTGCAGGCAAAAAACTGGTCCAAGTGGATTTTGACGTCCAGATTTAAGGTGAAATTCAACAGAGACCGGAACAAGATATAGTCCAAAGGTGCATTCAAGCTACAAAAGATTCATCAGCTGTTGTCATCAAGCGAAATTACTTAGTGAACGACCCAATATATAGTTTCACATGCATTTTCACAAATCCTATTTACTCTGTAATACCTTTGGTACAGAGAATAAAAATCAAAAAATATTGTGTTGGAAGATTTGCACATAGATTTGATGGGTATAACTTTTCTTTATGAAAAGGGTCCTCGATTTTTCTTAAAATTTGAGGTAAATGCCGTTAGGAAGCATGCTATTTTTTTTTTAAATATCCTTTAAATAATACTTTATTTCATGACCCCAGCTCTAGGGCCCTAGATTCAAAATTTTTTGCAGAAATTTTTCTAAATTTTAAAGTGAATTTGCTTTACTGCCTTTTATTAGCTTTATGATAATTTTGCTATTGATTTTGAATATATATCTAAAACTTTATGGTATTTTGCACTAAAATTAAGAAAATAAGCCCTAATTTATGAAAACAAATAAACTCCCTCCTGCAAAGAACGTATGTCCATTTTGAGGACGGATATGGCTCCAAGGGAGCGTTTCAAACTTCTCAGCAAAGTTAAAAACTCAATCGGGTACCCCCGCGGGGGTACAAGAGAAGGATTGATCTTACTTAATCTAGTTTTAGAACTAAGTGTGTTTCAAATATTTCAAATAAATGTAGTTGTTGGTTATTGAAATTTATTTATATGGGAAGTAGTTTTAGAAAGAAATGAACCACCGAAGAAGGGGTGTCTCAAATTTTCTCAACCAATTTTGGTATTGTTTGAATTAAACAAATTTATTCATAAGTAGTGTATTTCAAAGTTCGATTCCGGTTAAGTATACAATATAAGACAACTAAAATTCTAGTTGCAACAACAACAAAGTATGAGATGAAAAAATCACGTATAAGTTACTATTCCTATGGTAAAGTTACTGTAGCTTACAGTAACTTTGTATTTGTAGCTAAATTTACTCAGCGTACAGTTGTTAAATGCAACAACAAAACTCGTGCTAAATAATACGAAAACCTTACAAATCTCTTCTGTACATTTTACTGTTATCAGTTACCAAACAACAACAAAAACGCATTCATAAAAAATTTTGAAAAAAGTTACTGTCAGCGTGGTTAATTTTATCCACCAGATTTTTTTGTGTGATTAGATTACACAGAGAAAAAAGTATCTCGATATTTAGTATCATTTGAGAAATTTGAGTACCAAGTCGGTCCTTCATCAGGAAAAAATATTAAGATGATATTATAGCGTCCATATGTTTTAGTAGAAATAGTATTACAATAATATGAAAAATTTATATTTAAGATAGGGCTGATACTTGATCTTTTTATACTCTGTACCGAAGGTACATAGAGTATATTAAGTTTGTGCAAAAGTATGTAACAGGGAGAAGGAGTCATTTCCGACCCAATAAAGTATATATATTCTTGATCAGCATCAACAGCCGAGTCGATATAGCCATGTCCGTCTGTCCGTCTGTCTGTCCGTCCGTCCGTCCGTCCGTCCGTATGAACAAACAGATCTCGGAGATGGTAAGAGATAGAGGTTTGACTTGTATGGGACAAATGTTTCTTATAGCTGCAGGCAGATCAAGTTTATTTTCAATTTTTGCCACGCCCCTTTCTCACTTGTTTTTGTGTAGAAACAATTTATATGGCTGTACTAATATAAATGATTGGATTTAACAGCTAAGGCCTGACCTGATATCTCTTTTTCATGTAAGTTCTGATTTTTACTTTGACATAAGAGCAGGTGATGTTCAGCTTAAGCCAGATTTTCATTTAAAAAGTAACTTTTTGGAAAATGACGATCATTTTATAATTATTTTGAAGATTTTTGCTTTGGGAAAACAAGAAAAAAAAACATGGACCTTTTAAAAATACGAGTGTCGATAAGAAAATTTGTTTAGCATATCCAACATCCTGAGTTTAAATGCTTAATAACTATTTGTTATGCTAACATTTGTAAATTTTTGGTTTGTAAAATTGTTAAGTGGGCCGATGTCTAAAAGGTAAATGATTCAAAGATAATAAATTCCGCCATGGGAAATATTTATGACTCAGGATGTTGGATGTTAGATATGTTCAGTGTAAAAAGACTATAACCAAAGACACTACATATGGGCATTTCCAAAAAGGGTCCACCTAAACCAAAAAAAATTAAAGTGTTTAAAAACACTATATTTGATCAAACTTTCTTGCGGAAACAATCAAATTAAACTAATGTAAGCTAATCTCACATTTTCTATTTACCCAATTGGATAATTCGGTTTCACGGAAGTGCTAGTGCGATTTTTCTCATTTTGACATTAAATTTGCTTAATATTTTGGAAAAAAGTGACTTCAGATTACATGTTCTTTCGCTATCTAAAATCTTTCTGATGGTAAAAAGGGCTATACAAGAATGCATAAGAAACCACGAGAAACTATGCCAATGCAATTAACTGATAGTTTTTGCTTCGCATTATAATAGAAACCACATGAATATGATGACATGTAACGTATCGACAGAGATAAATATTTTTTTTACAAAAAATGTACGCATGATTTTTAAATCAGATAATATACATTTCAAAGAACTATTCATTCATAAGATATTAAAACTATTTGGGCTCAGTTATTGTGTTAGGTTTCGCTAAACTTTGTCTTTATATAGCTGCTCCCGAAAACCACTTCTGTTTTTGTCACGTTCGAATAGCTTCCAATTTTGCCATTATTTTGGAAACCGCATTTCACTCGCTATACACTTTAACACTAATTAAAGTGCTTGCTGAGAGCTATATTATACAGTAAAAAACGAATTAAAAATTCGATTTTATTTTACTTTTTTTCATTTTCAATGTGTACGACGGTCACGGTTCGACAGAATGGAAATGCCCATATATAGATACCGCATCTCATACAAACTTTTTTTTTGGGATCCAATGTCAGATCCCAAGAATAATCGATTTTTGCGTCACATGTGACATCTATAATATCTATAAATTTTTGCACTCAGCCGTATAGCTAATTTATAAAACGTATAGCTAAATTTCAATATATTATATGTATCCTCGTAAAGGCGGCGAGATTCAAAAATTTTGATCCAATGTCAGCTCCCAAAAACAGTAGTTTTTTTGTTTCACATGCGTCATCAATAATATCTATAAATCTTTCCTATAACAGTAGTGTTTCCATTCAAAAATGTTTTGTATCTAATTTAAGCCAATCTAAGAATAAAATATTGTTGATATATCATGATAATTCTATCACGATCAAACAAGAACTCGGCTAGTGAATTATTTCTCAGTGCTGAAGTTCAAATCATATTAAATCGATAAACACAAGTCTGAAATGGAGTTGGAAATTGGCATACATTGGGAATATCTGATATCTGCATTGCAAATGTGGCAAAGAAATCATGGCTGCAAACACGCAGTTCCGAAATATTTTTCACAGCGAAACAAACCTTAAACCAAAATATTTGAAGCTCAACCTGTTTCGAATCCAATCTATTTTTTTCTTGTCGTCGCTTTAAAAATGTTACATAGAGTTATAGAATAAATGTTAAAATCGGATTAAAGGCAAAGTTTCCAGATTTTGACTCTTAAAAACAAAAAGTTAAACGAAATACTGGAATTATTTTTTACATCATTTATTTATGATATAAATGTCAATGTCTTGTGTCATTGGGATATTAAATAAACCAAACCAAAACCATTTGGTTCAATTAAATTTTCGAACCAAAACATTCACTAAAAAAATTAAGAGTTTAATTTGCTTAATTTCAACAAGAGTACTGAAAGAAAAAAATATAAAGAAAGCGGCTTAGGTTCAAACTTCAAAAAGGATTTATCTCGCTGAATTTGCCAAAATCATCATACGTTGGCGTAATCTGATATCAGATAACAATTGCTGAAGTAAGTAGAAAAAAAAACTACCAAATATAAACCAGCCAAACAAAAATAAGCACGTGAAAATGGCTGCATTTAATTGTTATTCTAAAATAATATTCTTTTTTTTTAATTTTAGCGTCAACATCAACAAGCCTCCTCTGCCAACCAAATTCAACTGTCCAAACAACAGAGGTAGCCGCCTATAAGCATTAGAAGGGAGAGCACGAAGTCAGAGATGCGAGAGAGAGAGAGAGGCGAAGCGTAGGCGTTCGTTGTGGAAAATGAACCACCCGATGCACAAACAAAAACGAACAAGCACCAGCCTGCGTTTCTCTCGTCCGGCAACACCAACCGGCAATTCTTCCTCTCGGCTTGAATTTCAGTTTCAGTTTTTGACTCGCAGTCGCCGCTAACGGACGTGTGCGCTTCGCGTGTTTTTCGACAAACTGGCAGAAAAAACATAAACGGAATACGAAACATTTACCAACACAAAGTGAAAATTGAAAATCAACTAAATTCCACGCGTCGTGCAAATAATAAGCAACAAAAAAAAAAAATATCTGAAACAAGCCAAGATTTGTGTGTAAAGTGTATGATATGATTTAAGCAACAGAAAATATTGATCTCAATCACTGAAAACGACTTGTGTACATGTTGTGAAATTTGGAAATTGCAAGAAAACAAAGAACCACTTCGTTTTGGGATAGAAACTAGCGGGTAAGATTTTGAAAAATGCTAAGCTCTGTGGGCGAAGTAAAAACTTGCATACACAAAGCTTATCAACGGCATTTGCTTTGGCTAGGGGATTATCGTGTAGGCCCCATCATGGAAAAGCATTTGTGACTAAGCCGCTGATAAAGCAACCATAAGAAATTTCAGTTAGTTTTTATTGCAACTAAAAAAAAAGGCAATCATTAAGCTGATTTTTTTTATATAAAAGTGGCACAGTGAAATGTTGTTAATAATATAATATGTATTTTTTTTTGTCAAAGTGGCAGGCAGAATAACAAGAAAAATTACAAAAAAGTGACAAAATGAAAAAGTGAATTTGGGTGAATACTTGTGATAATTCTGTAGAATAAATGTTAAAGATTGGATTGGTTTTACAATTGTTATTTAAAACAAGAAAACAAGTGGTTCTTAATCAAGCCAAGTTTTCTTCGAGAACTCCCTTGAGCCAGGAATTGAGGAATTGCAAGTTCTAGCCATACGTAAATACTGCCAATTTTTACAAAATACCTGAAAAATGGCATTTGTGATTAGACTTAGACAATTTTAATAAACAGAAGTGCAACTTTCATTTAACCGCTTTAGTTGGTTTTTTTGGTAAACACTTCAATAAAGTTTTTAATCAGATGATACAAAAAGAAGTTTAATAAAAGGTTAGAAGATGAAAAGACAACAAATATCAATTAGATTATATACCAAATCAAAGTTTAGTTTTCAAAGATTTATCCATGACAAACTCCAATTTGATCAAGTAATAGGAATGAAGTTGAACTAAAGTAAGCCAGCCAATATTACCTTTACTCATAGCCCATTTTAAAATATTTGCTTGCGCAGTTTTTCTTGGATAAATTAACACTTATTATTTTTTTTCATAAAAGTGCCTTTAGATTGCATTTACTATTGCCATCCAAAATCTTTCTAGGGGTACAAAGTGTCTAAAAATAATTCGCAAGAAGCAATGTAATTGCAATTATCTGTTACAGAAACCAAAAAAATTTTTCGATTACATTAAAAACATTTTTTAGAGATATAAAAACAATTGTGTTTTCTTCCTTCTTTTTTGCAATTATTCTGAAAACGAAAAATTGCCTTAAGTTAGCCTGAGTACCAATTATCGGGCCAAGTGAGATTTATAAGTTAAGCATGTTTTCAAAACATAAATCCGTTTTAATTGGGATTTTTTTCACCGATGCCGTTCAACAACATGAATATGTAAATTCTTTTATATGGATAGAAATTATTTTAAATAGTAAGAAATATATGGCTCCACTTGAAATTTTAGCATGAAGGCCAAAGTAGACAATATCTTTTAATACCTTTTGGTGGCTGCAAAATCAATAATTTTTTCGGAGCTTCGATCTACGGTTTTGAGCTAGACTTTACCAAAGGTTAATGTTCCATGTTTGTGGTGAAAGTTATTCAACATAAAGTTACATTCAACATTTCTGAAAATGTTTTAGAATTCATCTTCTTTTAAAAGTGATTATGTATAAAGTGAAAAGTATATTTTGTAACTGTTGCTAAAAGCTCGCTGTGAAAAATCTTAACCGGTTTGCATTGCTGGATTTAATCCTTAAGTGTTTTAATAGAATTGTTTAGTTTTTTTGTACAAAAAAGTGATTTTCAAAACATTTTCATACCGATGTGTTCCAGAAATCTGTAGAGATTTAGGGGTCAGTTGTTTTTGAAAACAACCAATCCAAGAGTCGGTGTTACACAATTGTCGATGATTTTATTTTTCGGAGTTAGCTTTCTTGGGGATGCCATGGCAGGTTGTAGACTTTAAAATACTTTGAAGAATTAAAAGAAAACGCTGACCCGTCCAATAATTATTTTGTTTTGACAACCCTGTTGCTTACAAGTGAGTGTAGTCCACAAACATAAAATTGAAACATGCCCGCGGTTTTATTAATTTCTTTGGAAATTACTGAAAGAACGCCGTTAAGGAGGGAAACAAAATCGTAACAAGAGTTTCAGAAATAAGGCAATTCACATTTGATTTTTGATAAAGCGAAAGCTACTAGCCTCTTCCTCAGGACATCCATTCTGGCTGAACTCAATTCATTACGGGATTAATGATGGGTTGATCTCGGAATGAATTATATTGAGCCCGTCAAAGATCAACATGTTCTTCCCGGGTTCTGCCTTGCCGAGCTTAAACTGATTCTTCTTTTCGAACTCAATTTTGTTCCATGCGAGATAGGGTTGTTAGAAGTTTGTAGTAAACGGCCGATAGACATCAGAACAAATCGTGCATAAAAGAATTTAATATTCGGATCTTAACTTCAAAATTCCATTTATCGTCATTTGACGTCGCGTGTTTCTTTCGAATTTTTTTTTATCGTTTCTTCGAAATCACAACTCTTACTAATTCCATTATAAGTTTCGCTTCCAAAACATGCCTGATTGTTTATTTACAAGCCAAATTCTAGCTTCTGGAGTTTCTTAAAAAGTTATCAAAAAATTCCAAATTATTTTGAAACCTTTGGACTTGGGCAGAGCAGAGATGCCCAAGCTCATCTCTAAAGCATTGAAGCAAGCACAGCTGTCTGCACTAACCAGTGCGAAAGACACAAAAAAGGTGTTTGCCTCTTTAGAAGACCAATTAATACAAAATGTTGCTGTCTGTCTGATAAACTTTCTGTCTGACCAATACACATATTTGCAGCTGTTTAAGAAGCACTAATATATTGTATTTCTCATAAGTATTGACGTTTCAACTGATCTAGATTCATTATAATTATTCCTAGAATTACCAATTTCTTGGGTGTTAAAATACATTTGCCTCGCTTAGTATCTATTTCACAAATGTTTTCACTCGCCCAGTACAGATACCAACTGTCATATCAAGTTATGGAAATAAATCTATCTTTATGAGTATACAAATTCTAAACAAATCATCAACAGTCCAAAGTTTGTTCTGGCGGTTCTACAAAGAGCCCATAAGAATGAGAGAACTTTAATTATAATCAAATACCAAAGTTGAAAAGAAAAACCTTAGGAAAAACCTCTCCAACTAATGTCGCACCTTTGTTGACCAATGTCAGTCTCTCTGTGTGTGTGTGTCAACACTCTTTTTGTTTTAGGTAAATTTGCTTAAAATATTAGCAATAAGCAACAAGTGCGCTCCATACCAAACAACAAATACAGACTTTGACGGCGCAAGTTCATTATTTTCGTTTACCCAACAACTTCCTCTCTCGTGTGTTAATCCTTTGGTAAATAAGTCAAACGTCTTTGACGCGGCGGCCTCTGCCTGAGCCAAGGCCTCAAGTGTACGTACGAGTAAGTCATAAATTCACGCAAAATAAAATTTATGTTTATAGAGAAAAATGTGCCGCATGTGTCTGAGTGTAGCTGCAAGATACAAGATACATGCGCCAAAAGCGACGAAGCCGCGTTATGCCTTTAAATGAGTTGTTAAACAGGGGAACTGAAAATGGCGAGAGATAAATAATAACAATTCCTCAGAGTACGTGTGTGTGTGTGTCTGTGAGTGCTGACAAGCAGGTTCAAAAGGTTAAACTCAGTTTTCATTCTCAACAAAAAATCCTACCTGTTGGCAAATTGAATTTTAATTGTGAGCTGAAGGCCTACACATGTTTACCTCTTTGGGTCTCGCAGGATTTCCGTTTTTTGTTTTTAATCTAATTAGTATGCCAATGTGGTTTGAGCCCAAACATTTACCCCCAAAACTTTAGACTTTTAATGTCTTTATTAATTTCTCGGCGTGGGAATTGATTGATGTAGAAAAAAATATGCTAAGCTACTTACCAAGAAATGCAAATAGGTCTCCAGCAAAGAAGAAAAGAAACAAAATATGTAAAATGTAAACTCAAAGCAAAATATTTGTTATGCGCTTGTAATTTCCTTGCACGCCCGAAAAGGAAAAGAAAAGCGAAAGCCGTGAAAAAATCGGGGCTGTCGTTTTTCATGCTCAGCTGCCCGGCGGCCAAGAGGCAAAACTTTATCGCCGCACAGCCCTCACAGGACTTGCCTTGTCCTTCCATCCGAAACCATCCCTCCGTTTCTTTCTTAATGCTGAGTGACATTGATGTGACATGCCCGTCATCTTCGTCTCGACGTTGTTGCCTGGGCCACAACAAGAATTTCAACGCGTTTTCGTTTGGTTTATTTAAAAGTTTTGCGTAATGTGGCCGCAGGGGCGTGGCAAGTTTAGTAGAACACCACCAACACACCGACACAGACGCACAGACACACAAACACCTCACACAGCTGGCCAAATAATAAATGATATGTAAACTAAGTCAAAATAAGTTGCTGTAGGTTGGAGCCAGAATCTTGGGTAATTTGTGTTTGTTCGCCCAGAGATTAAAGTTAAGAGATTTAAAATAAGTCTATGCTTAGATGGGCCCTAGTTTTGAGTGAAATTTTTAGCATATTTAAATGAATGGAATAAGTTGTAGTGACATTTTTGAGTTACTTGATGACTTCGCTTTTCGTCTTGTATCAAATCCCAACTAGCACTCAGAAGACATTTTAACAAGATTCCCCTTGGTGAGGCTATTCGAGGCCTTCTGATTTTTAAAAGGGATTAGATTCGTGTGCGATTTAAGGAAGACTCGGAAATGACTTAAGCATTTGCTTAAAAAGTGATTCATTAAAAAACGACTTGAAAATACTCCAAAATGACTTGAGCGCAACCTATGGACCATTTTCTCCCGAAAAAGTATAAGACTCGAGAAGACTCGAATGTGATTAGAAAATTAAAAAAAAGCTGGTTGAGTAAATGTTTGGATATTTTCGGAAGAAATTTATTTCCAAATTTAATAGAAATCGAATTAATGTGATTCAAATACAAAATAATATTCAGAATTTCTGTTCTTTTGATCAGATTTGATCAGATTAAGACCCTATGGAGGAGGAATACTACTTTAATACATTCGCTAAAAATTTGCGAAAATGCCTAAAAAGATGTAGAAATCGATTTTAAGATAAATATACACTCAGAAAAAAAACCAAGAGCTTTGTACTTGAATCAAGTACGAACGGTGTCAATGGTACGGCAATTACGAAAATACTTGATTTAAGTACAAAATCCTTATATCAAGTACGATTTTTCAATCCCAAAATACTTGTTTGAAGACTGTTTCGGGATGTTTTAAGTACATTTCGAACTATTTAAGTATCTTTTTGGTCATATTATGAATTTGTTAAGGTCTTAAATGCAGCCCGATTTACACTTAAAATAAGTGCACAAAAGGTTCTTCATCGAAGTCTAATAATTCAAAAGTCAACCCCAATCCATGAATGAAGCAAAAAAATATTTCAACAAATAAGTACAAAATGTTCTTGGTCTAAGCCTATAAAGGTCTCATTATAATATCAAAATTCAAAGGAAATGACTTTAACAAAGACCAAGATGTTTATGCTGTAGGTCGGAAATCTACCCACACTCCATTACCAAAGTGTTAGAACCAGGAGGGAATTTCAAGAACAGAATCAACGTAAAATAGTTCTCAGCTTTCGTAGCACACTTTTTGGAGCTCGCATAGTAAGTCTATTCTGTACTTAATCCAAGAAATTTTGTACTTGAACTAAGTACGATCTTTAATTTAATTTTTAGTCTAACTGTAAGTACGAAATGTACTTGATTCAAGAACGTTTGTTCTCTTTTTTATTTTTTCTATTCTAGTATGTTTCGTACTGTCAAGGACAAAACATACTTAAAACTTTGTACAAAGACACCGTTTTTTTCGAGTGTAGATAGATAGGAACGTGACTGTATGCAACTACGTGTGTAGATTTGATAATTTTTAATATCGATGATTTTTATCCACTATCTATAGTTAAGAGCTTTTTCAAAAAGATAACCAGATGTGACTTTTGTCTCTAACATTGAAAGCCCTTTTCCGATTATTTTTTTTTCTGTTCTTGGAACTTTGCGCTGTTATTACGAGTTTTTTAATGGTTAGTTCGAAAACTGTTGAGTGTTGGAGAAGAAAAACTGAATTTTTACCAAATGGTTGTTGCATATGTCATTTTCCTGTTCCACATTTGTTTCACTTAGTTTCCCCTAGCTAAACCATAATACTTAACGATAACCAAAAACTATAATGTCTCAATTTCCCGATTTCGGAAAAAAGGTTTGTTTGGGCTACCTGAGAGCTCGTTTTCCACAAGCCACAGACACAGACGAGGCAAGACACGCACCCATATCAATTTCCTCTCCTGGCCAGAACCCAAAACGAATTAAAATTACACGTCGCGACGTCCGAGCGGGCGAGCGAGCGAGACAGAGGGATACTAGTAGGTCCTTGCCGACGCGTCGCACCGAAAGAACATTTATCATTGTAGCTAATAAATGTGTTTCTGTTACCTGACTCTGAGTCTGACCTCGGCGTTTGTGCCTTTTTTTTGTGTGTGCCCAATAGTTACATGGACACAATTTCAATTGAGTTATTTGAATGCGTGGCAAAAAATGCAGTCATAAAAGCAAACCCCAAAAAATTTCCAATTGAAGTTTCAATTAAAAATTGTATAGGCAGCTGTACCGCAATTGTCTTTCAATGTTGAAGTGGTGCAGCGGGCAATGCTTTGCCATAAATCAACCGGAAAGTGAAAGTGAAGAAAGTCCTCAAAGATAAATGCTTGGGGTTGCGAGAGTTGAGGAGACGACCCTTTAATTGGCTTGAAGTGCTTGGAATAATTGTGATCTTAGAACCAGCTGGCTTTAAGCCAATTATCTAATTGCCTTTGCCTCGTTCGCTTTGATTCGTTTCTTATCAGAGTTGGAGTTTGAAGTCGAGCCCGCTAATTGCTCTGCCTCTACCTATCTTTGAAGACTTTGATTTCCATTACGCTTCCTCCGATTTTTTTTTGCCCAGTCTTGTCCATAACATTTCCGTTTTACGCTTCAGTCTCCCAGGAGAGGGTAGGCTACCCCAGGACTTAATCTCAAAACAAATCGATTTCGTTGTCTGTCTCTTTGGTTTCCTTTGCCTTCCTCGCCTCTTTGAGCCCATTCAAACGTCTTCAAAGTGCTCTTTTTCAACACGATTTATTTCATTATTTCTTTTGGTTGGTTTTCAAGTTAATCACCGCACCGCACAGTCAGACAATTCAATCGATTTTATATATGTACGTAAAGCTAAAGCTTTAAGTTGGACTTTTAACTTGAAATTCAATCTGTGGGCTTGTTTTGTTATTTATTAGTTAGCTCTGCTCTCGGTTTCAATTCAATTCAATTTTCTTTACAACATTTCATCTTTGACATGTTTTGTGTGTCAGACCCATCTCTCTCTCTCTCTCTTTCACTGACATTGTGTTTTCTACTTCTTGGTCTTTGTCGTCGTTTCGTTTTTAATATCTTTTAATCTCCAATGTCAACAGCGGCTTACATTTGATTGCAAGACAACACACACACACACACATAGACAGACACACCAGATTCAATGATGTTGCAGAGATCTTATCAGTTTGTCTGCCCTGCCAGGAGACTCTCTTCACCAACTCTCTCTCCCTCTCTCTCTCTGTGTGAGTAGTGACAGCTCTCCAACTAATTAAATGGAAACCAACTGGCAACATATGTTGCCCAGAGAATTGCCTTGGACTACCCCACGCAGCAAAAGAAAGACAGCAAGGAAAAAAAAAACACACTCACAGATACAAATTGAAAAGAACTCTTGAGTTTTTCTTGCCTTTCTGGGGAGGCGGCTGTCAAGTAGCTAGCTGGATTCGACTTAATCCCATGTCAGAGAAGATATCAAGTTTTTGGAAGGCATAAGAAAGAGATTTTTTTAACTGAGTGGAAGATGATAAGTTGCAACTTTGAAAGGAAGATACTGAATATTTAGTTCCGTTTGTCTCTCAGTCCGATCGATCTATTCAGTTTTTAATAATGTAATAAGGTTTCAACTTATTTTTGACTACTTCAATATGATTTTCATTTAATGAAGAGTTATTATACAGTTGAGAACTTTTCAATAAGGCCTCTCTTAAGACAAATTTTTAAGAAAATCGATCTAGGATCAAAATCTCCCTAATATTTAGAAAAATATATTGAATTTAAGAAATTTTTTGTTGAATTGTAGAAAAGAAATATTTTTAAGAAAACACAAAATTTGTATACTTGATACAAATCAAAAAGTTTACAAAATGTTTACATACAATGAGCGACTGCGTCCAATTAGTAAGCTGCCTAATACTAATTTCAAGTAGGTGTCTGTATAAGTGATCACAATTTTCGGTGTCCGTTTTATAGTTCAGTCTAATGTGAGTGGGTGTGCTTATTGCATTGTTCTTCCTGTTGCAGCATGCTCACATTTGAGAATTCTGGTTAGTGTCTGCTCTCTGGTGTTTTGACTCGTTGATTTATATAAGACTTATGTCCTCATCGTCGAGTTTTTATGTATACCTTATTACATACAGTGGTTTTGAATATCAAATTACTTCTTTCCAGCGTCGCTATTTTGCTCTTTGTTTTAATAAAGAATAAATTATTTGTTTGTATCGGCTTATGGGCTATGGACGCTTTGTCTTTGTTGTAGCAATCGGATGAACCGATTTTTAGATCTTGGGTGTTCCTGTCTTGCACTATTCTGGGGTTATAGATCGGTAGTCTTTGGTCAATTTCCAACTCAATCGTGAACCTCGTGTCTTTGTGATAATTGTTAAGTTTTTGAAGTGTTTCCTTAACATTGTCCTCTTTTACTATTGCAAATAAGTCATCCATATATTTGGTGAGGAGTCTTACGTTTGAAATCTGGCTTAAAAACTCTTTCATCACAATATCGGCAATAATTGGCGAGTTGGTAGTTCTTTAAGCTGAGTATAAATCTTCCCGTCAAACTTAAAATATCTGTTATCGGTGTGCCTTTCCTGCTCCCAAGCTCAAGCACATTTTATAGTTCCCTCCATTTGGCCGGCCCTGCCTTAGAGCAGTGTTTTACCAGAAGAGAGGAAAGAAAATGTGCAAGTTTAGGCTGCTGGGTAAGGGATTGTCATGTATTAGGATAGGAATGTAGTCGACAAGCATTCGGCAAACGCCTTTTCAATTTGAATTCAATATGCTAAGTTGCATTTGTTCCCTAAATCATATAAAATCGGACTATATGAATTTAATTGTGATTGTTTAATGTTTAAAATGAAACTAATACTCATTATTTAATTGTAAAATTTTATCTGAGATCCAATTAGTTTTAATTCTATTCGATTCTTCATACAAGACAATAAAAATGTATTAATTTAATATCAAATTTCAATTTATCCATCCATCATCTCTCACATTTCAATCATTGACCAATATTTTTTCCAAGTCAAGTTTTCTCAATTATTTTGTCAGCATATGTGTGAAAAACAACAGAACCGCAACCAAAAGGATAATAATAATAACAAAAAAAAAAGGAAAACTCCAGTCCAGGGTAAAAACAATTGCCAATGAGTCGACAGATTTAGGGGTACAAAAAACATCTGAAAAAGGGGATAAGTCAGCACGACAACAGAAAAAAAGTACCAAAGTAAATAAAAATAAATAGCTAAAAACTGAAACGCATTAAACAAAATCAATAAAAATTAACATTGAACAACAAAGGGTGGTTTCCTGGCAGGCAGGGTGTTACCTTAGGGGTTGGGCCCTATGAAAAGCCGCGAAAGATAATTTTAGACTAGAAAAAATGGCACAAAGTTGAGAGCGTGTTTAGCAAAAGATGGTCAGGATCAGACTAATTTGGACGTGCCAGGGAAACCATGCGGCAGATAATTGCCTCCCAACAAAAAGAAGAAGGAAGACAAAGCAGAAACATGTTAACACATGGACAGCTGTCTCAGTAATCCTCCACTAACCCAATGTCCTTTTATGTTACAGCCTCGCCGCTGATGACGACGGCAGCAATGATCTGGCTGCAAATTTGACACGCAGCCATCAACGATCCAACCGAGAAATCCAACCAAACACAGACCCAATCCAAAACACACCAAAAATTAAGAAAGCACACTCACACGTCCACTCACACACACACACAGCACCGAAAACCAATGTGGAAAATGTTGGATATGATGGAAATGACGGATGCGGAACTCTTCATGTTCGAGTGCGATGAATGCGCCGGGATGCCCCTGGCCCCCCCACCACAATTCCTTATACCGCCACCGCCACGGCCGCCAGCTCTGGCCGAGTACACGATAGTGCCACAGGATTGCAATGAGGACCAATTGGCGCAACAGCAATGGGATAGCGATGTCTGCCAGGCCATGCCGGTGAGTAGTTAACTGATTATAATTTGTGGGGAGGGACGCGAGCGTAAAGCTACCCTCAAAAGTTGACTTTGATGGTGCAACCCTCTCTCAGTGTATCCTGTCGTAATGAGCCTGCATTTTGGCGCAGCTGTTGGGATTTTCTCTTTTTCTTTTTTTGTTGCAAGTGTTTGGCTTTTGCTTGTGAAAGGTGTCAGAAATTTATGTTGCCTTATTGAATTATGTATATGCTTATTATTACAACAAAAGGACCTCTTGTTGTAACCCTGAAGTGGTGGGTTGTCCAAGTGGGCGTAATAAATGTGAGCAGCAGTTGAGCGAGGCGGAGGCTTGTTTAGAAATATGACAAGATTTTTAGACTGCGTAAAACCTAAACGTTTATAAAATGACGCTTAGTTTAAGGCTTTAACCTTTAAACTCTTTCCTCGCCGTAAATTCTTTTCATTTGCCCAAAAATCAATTTACATACATTTCCCCTAATCGATGCTCCCCTTTAACCCCCAAAACACACGGCTACCTTTTTTAAAGCCATGTGAAAGAACGCCCACAATTGGTCTTACAACCGCAAGGAAACGCTTTAAAAAGCTAAAAACCAACAGTTTGTTTCATTTGCTTCAAGTCCTTTTCCCAACAGCTGTTGCTTGTGATACGGTTTCGGTTTCCCCCCTCAAATCATTATGTTGATGATGATGATGATGCTGCCCATCTCTTGGCCAGGGCCACAACAACAAATTACAATAACAATGAAAAGTTAAGCGCACAAAAAAAAAAAAAAAATAAAATAAAGAAAGGACTCACAAAAAGCCTTCTCTGTGTAACAGCCTGTAAGTAGGCAAGACAAACTCTGCGTCTGGACAGCATATGGCCCAGATATCAACCCTCCTTCTGCTACTTTAAAGGTCTGTCAGCGGTTACAACAAATATGAAAATATTGAAACATCTTTTGCTGTAACAAATTATGATAATGTTCCTGTGGAAAACTGAGACACGGCGAGTGAGTGTTTGTTTAGGCTGGCTGAGAACTCGAAATAAAACCAAGATCAAATTCCACATTGATAAAAATTCACGTGCTCCCAGCTCCAAAAATCAACACTCGAGTGTTTTCCACTTAATTTTCAACATTTATGTAACAGAAATTTATCCAAACCAGTTGGGTGTGTGTGGTCCACTGCGTGTGAGTGTGCGTGTGTGGGCACTTGAAGCTGTCACTGAACTGATTTATGCTGACAAATCAAATGTTAACATGCATAGATTAAAATATCTAAGCTGAAGCTAAATGCAATTCAATTTCGCCTTCGAATTCAATTTGGGGGATTAAGCGAGAACGTAAAAAAACTCTCATCAAATTGATAAGTTAAAAATGGGAATTGTGTAAAAGGAAACTCTCGTCAAACAGGCACTAAGCCTTTTTTCAGCGAAAATATTTCCACTTTTGCTGAAAATTGCTTTAAGCAGACGTCTGTGTCAAGTACAGTGGCAGGAGAGAGGTGGGGGGAGGTGCTAGTGAACTGGGTGTGTGGCAAATAGCTTGACATTGATATCAAATGTCGTGCGAATGCGAATTCCTTTCCTTCATATATATACTTGTATATATAACAAAAATTTTGTCTCAGAAATGTAGCTTTGACTTTTTGCCTTTTTTGTAGTCTGCTTTTGGGCGCTGAATGAACGATATCTGGTTGTTGTTGTTGTTGCTGTTCTTGTTGATGTTGTTTACAGTTGACATAGCAGACACAGCTGCAGACAGAAAAAGTCGAGAAAACCAAAAAAGGAAAACGAAAAGTCAAATGAAAAATCACGTGACAATGTTTAAATTGAATTTTTATGTAGAGAAAATTATATGTTTGGATATATATTTGATTAGATTTGTTAGATTTCCAAAGGGAATGCGAAAGGAATTCCGGCTTAAATTTTCGCATGGTAAATGTGCGCAAAGTAAAATGGAGCTTTATTTAAAATATACGTAGATGCAAAATTAGATTTTTTATACTCTTTAGCAAAAGTAAGTAAAAGTACATATATCCTTTGTCAGCATTAACAGCCAAATCGAAATAGCCATCATATGTTTCCTACCTTCTAAAGATAATTAGCATTATTTACCCATTTTGCCAAATTAATGATAAAGATCGGATGAAAAATTACTAAGTTATGACCGAAAGTCAGTTTCAAACAAAGATCAGTTTTGAAATGGTCACAGTAGTGGCGCCATTTATTGGTCAGTTTTCAAAATCAAGTAGTGGCGCCATCTATTGTACCGTTTTGAAAATCAAATAGTGGTGCAATTTATTGATCTGTTTTGAAAATCAAATAGTGGCGCCATTTTTTGGTCAGTTTTGAAAACCAAGTCTCCATCTATTGGTGAAGTTAAGATTTGTTTTTCTTTTGGGTAAACAAATTTTAAGAAATGAACCTAAAAAATATTTAACTTTGTATATTTGTTTTGAATTAAACTCTATTTTACTTTCTCTAAAAAAATCACTACTTTGCACACATTTTCCTTGCGAAAATTAAATTTCATTAGGCCCACAACTACTCATAAGCATTCACTGTAGACTGTAGTTATGTCTGCTTTTAGGACTTGGCAGGGTTCATTTGGGCTCACTTGTTGGAAGGTACCTTTCGGTACCATTTGGGGGTACCATGGACTTGTAGGCTGCTTTGTGCCTCAATAGTTCATCGTGCAAGAACACTAAAGGGCAGGTGTTACGGCGAGTGGAATAGTGTTAATCGCTTTATAGCTGACTGGTCTCTAAACCTTTTCAGAATCTCTTAGAGGACATTGTGCGGTTAGACTCAAGTATGCCGTATAAGAAAAAAGTTTTGTAGTTGATCACCCAATGTCCCCTGACCCAGCCTCGGTACCCTAGTGTGCAGGTACTTTGACGGTTACACTACATAAATAGAGAACGAAAGCTGAGGAGTGGACAGACACAAACGAACAAGGAAAGACGCTGTAAAATGAAAGAACCCGTACAAGCTCGTTTTACCAGAACGTTTAACAGTTGTGTTTAATATCAATTATCAAGGACTAACTAGTTAGTCTGGGATTATTTCCCTATATAGTTTATAATTCAGTTTTCACTAATATGCATTCAGCTTCAACTACAGGTACAAAGTATGTTATAGTCGGGCTTGATCGACTTTCTCACTTGTTTAGTAATGGTTTTATTCTTAGTTATGCTTTCCAATATATCCCTGTTTAACTTCCAGCATTTATTTTAAATTGTGTGCCTCCACACACCCTCATTTTGCAGAAACTTTACCCAACTCATTACATTTAAGTTTCTTCTGCCA
The DNA here is from genome assembly GCA_018904275.1 of Lordiphosa clarofinis. Lineage (NCBI taxonomy): Eukaryota > Metazoa > Arthropoda > Insecta > Diptera > Drosophilidae > Lordiphosa > Lordiphosa clarofinis. Next base: position 128,492 of record JAEIGQ010000348.1, on the reverse strand, counting down.
CCTTCCTAAAAAAAAAATCAAAGCCAAGAACTCAAATGGGGCTCAATCACGAGTTGTTTCCAAACAATTGCATCGCCAAGTGGTTACAAAAGAGCGTCAAGTTGCCTACATCAGGGCGGGTTGAAGGGGAAGCGATACTCCCTCATACTGGAGCCATGCACGTGCATTGAAATCGAAGTTTCAGTTAGGCAAAAGAATAGTGTGTGTGTGTGTTGAAAAAAAGGCGCCAGCCACACATGCATAGCTTGTGGAAAACTTTGTGCCATGTTATCAGTTGTTGCCTGCAAGTGGCACGTGCTTGTTGCAAGCTCCAGTCGCATCCCCCACACCCTACTTATCCCTCTTTCTTTTTTGTTTTTGTGCTGCAGCGAAACTTTTGTGTTTTTCATCAGGCTGGGAAAATGAAAACGCGCGTTTCTGACTCACTTTGTTTGTGGAAAAGTTGGTAACTTTAACTTTCTGCCAAGTTGACAAGAGAGGGGGAACATTTTGACGACTGATTTTGATGACTTGCCAAACCGTCTCACACTTTGTTGTTCCTCGTTTAGTGTTTTATGCATTTCTGCCACACTTAAAAATTGGGTCAAAGGCAAAGGAAACATTTCCCGTTTATGGCCTATTCTACTCAAGGAAGTAAATCCCCACCCCCACCCACCCTCCCTCACTTGCTTTGCCCTTGAGCTTTGCGGCTGGTGATTTTTCATGATTAAAAAGTTGCCGGCGCACACTCCACTCATAAAAATAAACAACATTTTGCAGCACTGGCTCACGTTAATCTCCATTCTCAGCACTTTTACTTTATGCTTGTGTAAAGTTTTGGCCATAATTTCATATGCACATTCCTTCTAATGGCTTTTTTTGTTGAGTTTCCTAATTATTTTATTTGCTTCTTATTTGCTTTCCCATAAATCGTTCAACTCGTTATCGCTATCTTTTGTTTAACTTGCCTACTCCTTTTTAATGCATTACCTTGCGGATGGAAGGAAAAGTGCTTATCTGCCACTTCGTTTTTGTTATATCGATAACGTTGTGTGCTTTATTATTTTCGTTATCTCGCTGGTTAATCCCTCGCGCCTACCGGAGGCAGCTGACAATGTGTTACAGTGGCACTTTCCTCCGAGTCCAACTGTTGCAATGTGTACAGTTATTACCCTTACCCCACCCGCCACCGTCTCAGCTGTCACTGTTCATTTATTTGTTTGGCCCAATATGAGCTTTACAAATAGGTACAAAACAAAAAAAAAGGAAAAGAAAACGCGCGTGTATTTTAGATTTATCGATTATCAACGCACATGCACGAAATGTGCGGTTCAAAGTTGAGAAAAATGAAATTGTGGCATTGCCAAGACAAAAGGAAATTGTATTATTTTTTTCTTTTCTTGAAAATTGAATGACGCAAGTGAGATTTCTGTACAGAGGGTAAGAGGTGTGTGTGGCATTAGTGTAGGGGAGCTGTAAGAGAGCTTAGGGCATATGAATATTTGAATAAAAATGGACGATGACAAGAAGGCATCAGTAATTATTGAATATATGGAAGCCCAAGTGATCGCGCTGTAAAAGCGTGTGTAAATAGAAAACCGTGTAAATAGTAAGTAAATATAAAAACCGAAAAACCCTCGTTTACAAATCAGTTGTGTGAACGAAAGATTATACAGAATTGTAAGTTATTTAGAACGTCAATTTTTGACACATCAGAAAAATATCCCGATATGCGTACCACTAAGCTAAGACTAGAACGAAGAATTTGAGTTCGAACGCTCTTCAAACATATTTATTCGTTTTTGTATTTTCAAAAATTTTGCTCTTAGAATCGAGTTAATTTCGTTCTCAATTTGGTTCTTATAAGCAAGGGGAGTGAGGGGAAGTTAAATTTGAGAGAATAGCGTTCTACACAGAGAGAGAGAGAGAGAGAGCGCATGCCCAGTCTGTCGCAAGGTATACTTAACAAGGTAGGCGCAAGAAAATTTAACGTAGAAGCAAACCTTGAAACGCCTCTCTTTTTGAGTGATGTTAACTCCATCCTGACAAGGAAAACCTTTATTGTGACAACTCAAAATTTTACTCAAAATTTCTGTCGACATATGAAAACAAGTTCGTTAGAGGGGGACGGACATAGTTACAAAAATTACTCAAAGATTCAAAAAGTGACTCACAGACCAAGCCAAATGACAGCAAACAGCTGACTAATATTTGTGTGAAATGTTGACGACGCAGCAAAGTGTGCTTCTATGTTAGATTTTCTTTGGTAAGCCATGGAGCAAAAAGTATTAGAGAGGAACGTTGCTCAGTCGACACTACTTTTGTCAGAAAATTGTCAGCTGTTCGCTCTCATTTACGCTCTCTAGATACTTATTGGTCAGCTGTTCGCTCTCTCTGGATACTTTTGGGTTATGGTCGTCTCGCTCTAACCACAGTGATTTCCTACTGGCACTTTGAAGTATCTGAGCACTATAAGTATCTTTTTGGGCACTATCGTTGAATTCGTATTGCCTCCACATGTTTTGAAGCATATCGCTATCGCCTTAAGCCTGGTTAGGGAGTGCATTTTGGTGGTGGCGCGTCTATTATGTCTGAGCAAAAATTGATCAGAAATAGAAATTGAACAGAAATTGATCAGAAATTGATCAGAAATAGAAATTGATCAGAAATTGATCAGAAATAGAAATTGATCCGAAATTGATCAGAAATAGAAATTGAGCAGAAATGGATCAGAAATTGAACAGAAATAGAAATTGAGAAGAAATTGATCAGAAATTTGATCGTAGTAGCTTAGTAGGCTTTGTATTAAAATATATTACTCTCTCGCTCTCTTTGACATAAATATACGTAGTTTTGAGAGAGCGAGTGCGCTTACCTTGTTTAGTATACCTTGTGTGTATGCGTCATCTTCAATGTAGATTTTGTCGTTGGGCAATGAATGATTTCGTTCAAATGAAAATCCCAGGCAATAATTGGTAGTCACCTTTTATTTCTTGTGGTTGTTGTGGCTTGAGATTATATTTTTCATTTGCATTGGAGTCTGCGCGGCCGTAAGCTGGCTGTGGGCAACCCTTTAATAAAATATCATGCTAATTATATAATAAATATTGTCAATGACTTAAGATCTCTTTTACTAAAGATTAATTTTTTTTTAAGAATTAGCTTCAGCCATAACACACTTTTTATATACTCCTCATACTGTAGCGCCTTCAGCAAGTCTCGACAACCGCATTCAAAAGTTATCTGCCGCTCCACATACCAAAATGAGTCTCGCGTCAGGTCTCATTAATCAATTTGATTACGAGCTTTGTTGTTTCCCCTCCAGACTTGTAGCTTTTGGCTCACCCAAAAAAAAAACCAAAAAAAAAAAAACCAACAACAACAATCACCCATTGCATTTGCCCGAATATAATTGTTTAATTTATTATTATTTGTTTGTTATGCCTCAGTCTCGTATTCCCAATGGTTTAGCCGATTTGTCTTTGAACAACAATTTCTTCATTTCTGATAAGCGCCAAATGTCTACAGCTTGAGGCTTCCGTGCCCCTTTTTTAGTTTTCAATAATTTCGCCAGACGGGTCAATATTTTCATGGCTTATCTGACTACGGACTTTAGGCATTATAGAGTGGCTGCTGTGTGATCCATTTGTTTAAATATGAATAATAATAATATTTAGATGGCCTGCTTGGGGCGATAAGCGTTTGATTACTTCCGCAAGAGGGAAAACTGTGCCATCAATATTTGTCTGTTTGAGGAGTAAATAAATCATGGAAAAAGCTCAAAACTCATTTAAAATATTAGTAAATGCATCAAATGCATTATAAATTAAAGAGTGGCCTACATACACGCACGTACAGTTGAATACACACTGGAGGGGCGAAATTATTTGCACAGCTGTCAAAGTTTGACCTCATTTTTGTGTTGAAGCGTAGTTTTTTTGTATAATTTTTTCTGGTCCCTCTTGCAGTTTTAACCAAAAATATTTTTCCTATTTTTTTTTTAGTGATTTATGCTGCTTTTTATGCTTGTATTTGTTGTTTGGCTAACGACAGGTGAAGAAGTTTTTCTATTATTTTTTTGCTTGGACGACAAACAATACAAAATTTTCAATAAATTTGGTAGTTTTGTCATCAAATAAATGAGTTTATCTTTGACTGTTTTAGAAGATGAAAGAATCACACACAAGATTTGATAAGGCTGTGAGGTTGAACTAATATTACCTTTGATAAAAACTTTTGAAGATTTCGGAGGCAAGCAATTCCAATCAAGGTTATGGCTACTAAAAATTTATTTTTTAAATATTTAAACAGATTAGAAAGTGGTATAAAAACGGTTCAAAGTGCTTTAAAATAGGACGAACTGATCCGTAAACGATAAGAGAATAAGTTCTATATTTAATCTGGAGTCGACTATAAAAGCCTACTGATGATATATGACGACTCCGAAACTATTTCCCGGTAAAAACCGGGCCTCAAATCTGTTTAAGCACATTCAAATGTCTTAGAAATGATTGAAATTCTATACGTTTTGAACCTATTTAATAGTGGAAGCGGTTCCATCACTTGTCAAAAACTCACTCAAGTCTTTCCAAAAAATTTTGCCCACTAATTTAATTATCTAACTTCTTTAAATCTCTCAACATTTTTCATTTCTTTTTGCCTGCTCAGGCATAAATTCAAAGGCAAATTGCCTGCCCTACTCCACCTCTAAATGCACACCTTTACCCTCTCTGACTGACCCTAATTTCAATGCCCACTCCTACTCCAACTCCTTTGACTGGGCAAATCTCAAGATGCCACAGCCTGGAGAGAAGGAGGCACAAGAAAAAAAAAAGGTGAACAGCCCAAGTCGCGTGCTTGACGCTTTTGTTTGCATTTCGTTAGGCATATTTACCAAAAAATATTTTCCTCTGCGGCTTTCGTTCGTGTTTTTTGTTTGGACTGTTTTGTTTATATGCAAAATGGCTTTGTGTTTGAGTTTTGTGGCTGTAAAGTTGATTTACTCGCCTTGCCAACATTTAACTTTTACTTTTTTTAACTTGTCTCTCTCTCTCTCTCTTACAGATCTTGGATGCCAGTTTATATAGCAGTCAATCGCTGGCCACCTCTGCCATGATAGCAGTCTTCTCGCTGTTGTTGGTCTTGATAGTGCTCATCTCCTCGCTGTTCGTTTGGAAGTAAGTAGAAAGAAACTGCAATTTTGTTCGAGGCTCGAATGACTCAATTATGGGGCATGGGGGCCCACACACACACACTCACTCACTTAGCTCTCCCCTCGCAAACGCCTTGTGTGGCTTTTGTCTTTGACTATTATCGCGGCTTGCCCCCTTCTGGCAAGTTGTACCACTGAAGCTGAAGCTGAAGTTGTGATGGAGGCGTTAACCATTTGCCTGCAACATGTTGCATGTGCGCGCTGTGGCTCTTTGCTTTTTGATTTATGTGCAAAAAAAAAAAATCATAAGAAAACTGGCTGGAAGGCGATAATCTGAAAAAAAAGTAGAAAACAAAACTCGCTTAATTGCAAGGCACAGAATTTGTCTTCGAGTTGAACTATAAAGCCAAAGGAATGGGAACAATTATTGAGTATAGTTCCGAGAGCAGTTCCTTGATAAATATCACAAGATCAGTTCAGGTCCATGAAATTATATTGTATCGCAGAATTACCTTCTCTTCACATTTTGTACTTGTAAATTCAACCGCTTTAACCATTTGGCGTAGCAGCAGGTGGGTTGTGTGTTGTAATAGTGGCTAAATTGTAACCAAGCAGTGACTTAACAGTGACTAAACAGTGACTAAACAGTAACTTGATAGTGACTTAACCTTGACTTCATGGTAACTAAACAGTGACTTTGCAGTAAGTTAACAGTTTAATTTCCAATAAGGATTATCGTAGAAGAGGGTTTCGCTAGTACCGGGCGTCCCACGACACCCACTCAGTGTTTTTCATATTCGTTGCGGGTACATCCTATGATAAATTTATAATTAAACATAGTAAGGCCCAATAACACTCAAAGCATTGGACTTTTTGGCCAGGGTACAGTTTGGGTATGCATGGTTTAATAAAGGGTCAGACAATCACCAGCAAATATTATTCATAAATTTCCTAGATGGAAAGCGATTAAATGTATCATCACTAAAACTATAGCTATTGATTTAAAATCATACAAAAATATAGCTTTGCCAGTTTAATTTTCTAAGGTTGTTAAAAGTTTGTAAAAAGTTTATTTCATCAAATACAAAACTATTATAGAGCATTATGCACAATTGCCAACACCTTTTGTTTTTTTTTTTTTTTTTTTGTTTTCAACTTAATTCCACTTTTAATATGCAATTGTTTGAAAGCCGCAAACAATTTCGCGCCATATAAAAAATGCAAGCAATGTATAAACATTGAAAAAAGGGAAAAATGTGTAAATAACAAAAACATATTAAAATAAAACCCATTTGCTACAGTCGCAAAAACAAACATGCAGCAAAATTAATGTAGTCTACTTTCAAGAGAGCGCAGCCACACTGACCTACATATGCATACATGTGTACTTGTGTGGGTGTGCACTTAAAACCAAAACTAAATTAAATTGAAATTTTAAACAAACGTGGCAGAAAAAATGTGAGAAATCGCCCAGACTGCAAAGTAAAATTACAAAAAAAAAAAAGTGTGTATGAAACCATTTAGATTTACGCTCTCCCTAAAGTTGAAAAAAAAACTCTGACACACACACAAACTAAATGAAATCTGCTGCAAAAATAACCGCAAAAGCAAAGAGCGCAAGAGAGAGACAGAGCAAAAAAAAGTGCTTAACATTGTTCGTTGTAGTTTGCATGTAGTGCAGTGTTCAGGCAAAGATTTTTGCACGCATTAGAAAAGCAGGAGAGAGAAAGAGGAAGACCGAATTGTGGAAAGAGGGTTGGAAACGGCGGGAATGTTGCGGTGGTGTTCGCCTATGTCTAGTCATGTTAAGGCCACACTGCAGGGCTTTAATGGGTTAAACATATTACATTTTTTTCCTTTGCCTTTGATAAGCATATGAAAAAGTGAACAAAACATTTATTTAATTTTGTTTGCCTGAAGAAGAGTTTAAGCTAGTTTGTTTAATGGATTTTGTTTTAAAAGTTGGTTTTTTCATCCGCATTGAACAACGAATCAGGTGATGAAAGGTTTCTCCTCCACTTTAAAGGGGTTCTTTTATAAAAAATCTAAATTAATTATAACAAGACACCAAGAATATGCACATTAAGAGATGCTAGCTTGATACCTGATCAGTGCTAAATTTTTAGGAAAAGAATTTCAATTTTTAAAAGTACAAACAAAATTTAGTTTCGTAAAGTTGATCAGCAGTTGAGGGATGCTTAGCTCTCCCACGAGCTGACCTCAACTGAATCTGTGCTGCGATTTCGCTTACTGTTCAGTGGCTGTGGTGTAACACACAGCTCTGATCGGTCTGAGACCTGAGGCCCATTTCAGTCAATCGGTCATAAAATGTGTGCTTCTCGAAGACCAAAAGACTGTAAAAATGTTAGTTAAAAAAGGTTGCAGACTCAAAAGAGCGCCAGAGTTAAGCATAAACAGACAGCAAGTCAGTGTGAGAGAGAACACTGAAGGAATTGATTTAAGTACGGAATGGATTGATTCAAGAGTGTTTTAAAGAACTCCTAAGTTCTTGATTTCAAGATCGCTTTGGATATTTTGGGCACGATTTGATATTTTTTTAAGATCATGTACAGCACAAAATAAACAGGATCTAGACTTATTTAATTTAGCTAAGAGCGATTTGAACTTAAAGTAAGAGCTCGTTTATAAATCAAGAACGAAATGATCTTAAACTCCAAACTTTTTTTCTTAAATGAAGAATTTAATTTTTGAATTTTTAGCGGTAAATTTCGAATTTAAGAACGAAATGATCTTAAATTAAACTCTTTTTTTTCATTAATAAAGATTTTTATTTCTTTTTTCGAATTTTTAACGGTCAATTTCGACTTCAAGAGCAATTCGTACTCAAAATAAGAATTTTCAAGAGCGAATGGTTCTTACCAAATTTTAAGACCAAATCGTTCTGCTTTTTTTTAAGTGTGTTCCTTCAAACTAGGCCAGTTTATATCACTTTTGTCCATTTCTGCCTGAAAGATTTCACTGAGCAAAAACAAACATTTTCACATCACTTAAATGATACCTATTCACAAAATCCCAAAATTTCAATTCAGCATTTTCCTCGTCCCATTTATAAGGGAAGCCTTTCTGTTCATCCAGCTGCTTCTTTCTCATTAACATCAACAAGTGTGTAACAACAATCGATTTCTGAACCCAAAACCCAAACCAAAAATAAAAAAACGGCCCAAAAATATTCATTCGAATGAAGAGGAGGAGCACGGATAGAAACTGGAACCTCAGTTGGTACAAGCGATATTCATACATATTCATTAAAGTTTGCTGACCGCACGCACGCCCTTCGCTGCCGAAGGAAAGGGAGATGGCAGGACAACACACACACACACACACACAGGCTGAACGTTGTTGTGCTTCATCATTTCTGAGGTTATGGTCACAAGGCAGAGGGACAGGGAATAAAGCTCAACGAGCATCTTTATTACATAGTTTGTCTGTCTGTGTGTGTGTGTGCGAGCATGTGTGTGTGGGTAGATAGCAGAAGCTGCTTTAAGTGTGTAAACGACTATGAATGTCGAGCCAACACACCAAAAAAAATGAAAATAAAACTTCAGCCAGCGCCATTTTTGTGGCATTTATGATTTTGTGGCACATTATTTTTGCTTTTATCGTGTTGCGTGCCTTCCAACAAAAAAAGCAAAAATAAACAAAACAGCAGGCATGAAAAATCCTATAAATAAAATAGCAAACTAATTTTATTTGTATCATAAATATCATAAATAATCATCAAGAAAATACGTTTTGTTATATTCGTGGGTGTGAAACATCATCAAAATGAACTTCTATGATGGATTTGTAGGAAATTGAACTTGACTAGGCTTACTTCGGTTAGGTTTTAGAGCAGGGGTCGGCAAAAAACACATGCACATTTTTCACGGCGGCATTGTTGGTTATACTGTTTCCATACTGCTTTGACAAAGTAAACTTCTGTTTTTCCTTTAATAAAACTCCATAAAAATGGTTAAAAAATTATTCCATGTCTGCTCTCTCAAAAAGCGATTATCATTTAAAATCAAACCATACGAGTAAATGGAATTCTCCCCGCTGGCAATAATTACCTTAATTATTTTAATAAACCTCCATCCTTCCACTTTTTCATATGTTTGCCCATTGAACTTTATTAATTACATGAAATGCGAGTTATAACCAACCCCAGCCAAGTATGCAACATGTGTTGCAGTGGCAACAACAACAACATAAAAATCTCTGAAGCGCTTGTCATTAAAATTGTTAACATTGTCGACAGTTAATAATATTTAAAAAAATAATAAAATAAATACGCTTAATTTGTGGAAATTTGTAAAATCAGCAAGTTTATTATGATACATAAAACAACTCGCCAATCATTTACTGTGCTCAACTATTGAGTTGAGATTTATGATAAGCAGTCAACAGTTTTTGTTGCCAATAAAACGGCGACTCTTTAGGTCCGGCAGTTAAAAAAAAGGCTTAGTTTTCAGTCCAGATCAAGGTCTGCATGCATTTTGCTTTAGTAATAGCAATTGCTTGTGCGAAACATCTCTCTGAGCTCTGCGAATTTGAATAATGTGAAAAATAATCGAAATTATCCCAATATATGCCAACAATTTTTGTAAAAACTATGACAAAATGTTCTTACACCCAAAAAAGTCATCAGCTTGAAACTATTGAGTATAAAATTCTCTTTAATACTCTAAGTATCAAGTTGATACTTTCGAAAATATTAAAATAAGATTTCGAGGCTATCAAATTGTTAATAATTTGTATCAGGTTGACAGCTTTTTGTTTCAATTTTTGATGTAAAACATCTTTAATTTCGGTATGGAAAATTTTAGTAGGAATACAATTTGATCTCAGCGTCACGAGAAATGAGGCGGAAAAAAGGGTTTAGTGTCTTAACAGTGACTCAACAGCGCCAATACATTGACAATTATTAACTAAACAGTGCTTGAATAGTGAACAGTGACTATCTGTGATTAAACAGTGGCTAAGCAGTGTCTTTACAGTGACTCAGCAGCGAACATACAGTGACTGAACAGTTACTTAACAGTGTCTAAACAGTGACTGAATTATTACTTGGCAACGCCAAAACAATGACTAAACAGGGACTTAGCAGGAACTTAACATAAATAAACGGTGCTTATTAGAAAGTTATTTGGAATTTCAACTCCCTTTGAGTTTACTTCTTTGAAAAGACTGCCATTGCTGATGTATATACAATAGAAAGAGCTTGTGATTTTGAAATTAAGCCCTTAAGTTTAGCATCATGTTTCACATCAAATCCTCGTGAGTGTTAACGACAGCCATACCTTTTTTTAGTATCAATTTGATCCAAGATCTTAACAATTTGATGTGAGAATTATCAAAAAATGTATTTTAGTGCGGCTTTTAACTCTATACTCAGAGGAGAATTTATGTTCGAACTAAGCAGCATTGGCATCTAATGAAAATTTTGAAACACTTTACTATTACCTCTCAAACGAAGCTGCTAAGAGCATGACTTTTTGAACTAACATATTTAAATAATTAATTTTGCAAATCAAATTAATATTCTACGTATCAAATTAATACCCGAATTACTCTCTAGGTTTAAATTGACTCAAATTGTGTAAAATTGATATTGCAAAAAATATTTAAAGGCACTGAATATACTGAAATTTGTTCTTAACTAAGCAGTTAGTGGTCTTAAAGCATAATTAAAGTTATTCTAAAATGATTTAACATTTAGAAAATAAAATGTATTCAACGCATTATTACTTAAAAATTGATTTAGGCTTATGTTCCACATATGGAAATTATATTTTTTGTGAACTAAAAATTTTTTGGGATAGAACTAAATGTTTCTTAAAAAAAATGAATGGAATCGTCGTCGTTGCCAATTCTCAAAATACGAAAAAGCCACAAATTCTCTTAAATTAAAATTTCATTACCTGCTTTTGGGCTGTGCTCAACAGTTGAGCCGTGCCTAATGCTAAGTACTCAACAGTTGTGAACCGATTAGGGCAAAAGCATACGAAACAAAATTCATGGCAAGCTTTTCCTCATTCATATTAAATAAGGTAACCACAGGCAACACAAGAAAAGCACAAGTTATGCTCCTTTTAATGTTGACTGTTAAATAAATAAAATCAATTTCACCTTCTTGCAATTTCATGTCTTGTCTCCCTCACATATGATTATATATTTGGTTGTTGTCTAGGTAATATCTTTTCTGTTTTCTTTTTAATCAACTCATTTCCATATGTGAATCATAAGCTCAACAGCTGCGGCGGCAGCTTCCTCTTCTTGTTGCTGTTGGTAATTTGATGCCTGCTTTCCCAAAGAGTCAGATCTTGAACCGCAATGTATGCGGTTGGGTTTGTTGGTCAACTGCAAATGTTGTGCAACTGGAAATGGTTTGTGGCTTAAAAGAGACCACCCAAGTGACCAATAGAGGGGGTTGGGTCAGTCTGTAAGCAGTCAAATTCCATTTAGTTAAAACTTTAATGCAGTTCAGAAGTTGTTTCTTGTTGAATTAGATTTGAAACCATTTGCTTTCCAGCAATTGCCATTGTTTGGTTATCTCTGCGCATCTTAAACAATTTCTTTCTTTCATTACGTTCTTCGTCTTTTCCTGGCCATTTCCATATCAAAGTCCTAACCCACCCCTGCCTATGCCCAAAAAAAGTTTCTGGGGAATACTTCTCTGTAGTAGTTTTTATACTTTTTTACGTGCCCGAGCCCTTAAGCAACCCCCAAAAGCGTGCGACTGCCCCCTGCCTTCTCGAACTTTAGTTCAGAGTTCATAAATAAAAGATTCACTTCTTGCCATTCTCAACAACCCCACACCTTTCATACAACACACACATACGTACATTTCATGCTCATGCAATCACATTGTTGCCCCTTACGTGGCAGCTACTTTTTATTGTAAATTGCTTATGCCAAAAGCAAAAAAAGGAAAACCTCTTTGCCCCAAAGGTATTCGCTGTTGGCTTAAGTTCCTCCCCGCTCAACCCTTTTGCATATATCTTGAGCATACAAATGCTTTACTTTCTTGCCAAATTGTACGACACTCTTGGGATTGTTGGCGTCTATAGATGGGTCATAATGCTTAGAAATCAAACAAGACTCTTAAAGGGTTAAACAAACACACACGCACACCCACTCACTTAAGCGTTGATTTCGTTTTTACGCCTCGTGAAGTGAAATGAAATGAAATAAGGCGCACACAGGCACACACTGGTTGACTTGTGGCAGGCCACATTATTTAATTTACTTTTAAGAATATTTTGGTAGGTCCAAAAAAAAAATAGAAGGAAAAGACACAGCCCAAACAATGCAGATGCTGCCAAAAGTAGACGATGGAGTTTGTAATATGAGGAGAATATCAGGCAACAACATGGTTAGGAACTCTGCCTAGTAGAGACCAGAACAAATTTTAATTAAAGATGTGACTCAAATTCTAATATCAAAGTTTTGATCTTTAGTATGAATAAATGTATTTTTTTAAATACCCTTTAGCAAACACGTTCGTTATAAAATTCCCTACTAAAATAATAGTGTAAACCACGAACTATTAAGTAAGATCACATTTTGAAATATTTGAAGTAAGAAGTTTCTTTTCAAATTGAGGAATGAAGAAGCAGAAGTAACGATCTCGGTTCTTTTAACATTTCTGTAACATTTTATGTTACGCTTAACAGCACATTTGTGCAGTCTATGTAAATAGGCTGTGGGCCTTGTTATATTTTGAACAGTTGAACTAACATTGAGTGGCCTCAATGTTATGTCTTTCTTTTGAAACCATCAAGCCATCAGCGATCCACTAAAATTCAATTTAAAAAAAGCAAATAGGTGAAAATGTCTTCATTTGGGTAGAAGATTAATAACTGTTTCACTAGCTCTTTCAAAATAGCAACCATATAGCAAATAGACAATAGTCGAAGTTAAGCATTTTGTTATATTTAATAATAGCAACTTGAAAAGTTCCTGCTACTGCTGATCGAATAGAGTGACCCACATCTAAGTAATTTAAAATACCACCAACTTACATTTTCAGCGTAGTTTTCTTAAGCTTGGTCACACTACACTTATGTTCCACGTTCACGAAATATGTGACGAAGGAAACTAAATTAGTTTCGTTACGGAGTCGTAATACACGTATGTGTACGTTTTTCTCACAGTAAATTGTCACACTTTCGTTTTTTAATTTTTTGCCAAAGCAAAATCTCTCTAAAATTGAATAAAATTAACCCATTTCATTAAAGCAAAAGAATCGCTAACCTAGGGCGGGTTTCCATTGGTGGAACTTTTTCTCGCAGTCAGTTTTATTACACTTAATAAAAAAAGAAAAGCTTACCTGGCCACACCATAATAACGATAGCCACCTATCAAAAAAGAAATTTAGACCTCCAAAGTTCTTAAACTTCTGCTAGCTGAAGCAACAAATTGGATCGGATTTTAACTAAACTCAGGTTTAAAAGAACAGTGGGAAGTCCAATACGCAGTTGAAGTAACCATCAAAGAAAAAGTGTACTTTTGCTCTTCTTCAAAAATTGTTTTATTACGATTATACAAAAAAGAGTGTGTATCATGGGACGCCCGGTACTAGTGAAGCTCTTTATGTCGATATATCCGATTTAAGTAATGACATAAAGACACTCTTTGGATTCTGTATAAATTAATGTTACATAAAATAAATAAATTAGGCCACTGTTAAGTCAATATCAACTCACTGCGGAGTCACTGTTCATTTACTATACCGTCAATGTTATGTCACTGTCAAGTCACTGTTCAGACACTGTCAAGTCGCTGTTAAGTCGCTGTTAAGTCAGTGTTAAGTCACTGTTAATTCACTGTTAAAGCACTGTAAGGTCACTGTTAAGTTACTGTCAAATCACTGTAAAGTCACTGTTAAGTCACTGTCGAGCCACTGTAAAGGCACTGTCAAGTCATTTTCAAGCCAACGTTAAGTCACTTTCAAACTTGACCTAAATGCACCGCCCAAATCTCCCCCCATTTCCCACCAACTTCACCCTCACACCAACCCACTCCACACACAACCCACCTGCTACTACGGTAATGGTAAAAGTGGCTAATTTTGCAAATACAAAATGAAAAGACAAGATAAAGCTTTAGTCCCCCAATCGGACGTCCGTAAAAGAGCTTCGCCCTGAAATTTTACTTTTGCTGTCCTTCAAAAATTATCTTTTGGAGTAAAATTACTTCACAACTCCGAATAGGGCTTAACGAAGGAATTTCGTTAACAAAATATATTTTGAAGGCAGCAAATCGGTCCAGAACAGGGTTTGTTAAGAGTTTATTGGTTCTCAAAGTAACCCTACAAATTTTTCCTAACAACACTTCTGATATTGAACCAAATGTATTTCTTAGAGTATCTAAAGCTTCGCCCATTCTGCGAATACTTTGAAGAAGTAGGCAAACATTTTAAACATACATCTTTCCGGGTGACAAGGCCACCTCACAATTCCAGACTGTTTTTGTCTGCGTGTGTGTGTTTGTATGTGGGTTGAGTGTTTTTACGAGCGACTTCCGTTTTGACATCGCTACATGTTTACCTACCATGAACATTACAAGGATGATGCTAGCATCCTACACCCATCGGCATCCCCTGGCTGGCTGCTTGCTACGTGGCGTCAATTTAATTTCACATTTTTCATTATGCTTATGCTTACATGATATGGGCGGCAGGAGGCATCTTCAAGGCGACGGCTGTCTGTTGTCTTTTGCCATGGGCAACACTTAATTATGTTCATTATTTTGATGGCACGCGGTTGCTCAGCGTTTTGACAAGCTTGACGCTTTGTGCTCATTTAAATTGAATTTTGAATAGCCTACTTTTTGGCACAGCGAGGGGAGGCTCCAGGGCTGGGGCTTTCTTTATTAATCAAATTGTTGGGGCAATTTGAGAGTCGTTTGGCTCTGGGTATTCCACTTGTTTACCTGACATTTATCTTCCGCCTTTTTTGCTGTTGTTTTTGGTCATTACAAATCGATTTATCTTGGGCTGGACGCTACTTTTTCACTTGCTAATCTCTCTCGTTCTCTGTTCTCTCTCTCTTGTGTCTTTACAGAAACAAACGCAAAGTGCAAAATCTGTTACCCTGCAAAACACCAACTCGAGGACCTCTTAATGGGGCGATGCCCTTGGGCGGTGCTGGCACCTTAAGCTCCACGCATCATCACCATTTGCATCATCATGGGATGTACGAGGATCCAGATGCACACCTGGGTCATCATAGGCCTCTCGTGATGCGTCATCATCATCACCAGCACTCACATCCGCACCACCATTACCAGCAGCAGCATCATTCCGAGGTTAGTAGCAACTGACAGGTTCGACTTTGGCGTAATCTGAGCCAAAACATTACGACAATTGCTGTCAAAACAAGGCAGTGTCATTGTCCTGTTTGGCTGTCGCATGCAATTGAACTTTTTTGGTGTAAAATGAAACCACACTTCCTTCTCTTTGTGTGCATATTATTCATTTATGTGTGTTATGGCTTTATTTACACTTGAACTTGACATGGGGATAACACACTATATATATATGTATATAATACTTATATAGATATATAAATTTATTTATATATGTGTGTTTATGCGATATCCTGCTGTCTCCTTCTGTCAGCTTAATTTCTGCTCCTTTTGTGCCTTTTTTTACGACTCTGACGCCTTGAAGGCTTTTGTGGCACAAAACGTGTTTCCTTTATGTCCTTTTTTTGGTCGGTCGGTTGGTTGTTGTTGTTGTCATATTTCCCTTTGTTTGGGAGTCCATTTATGTCATGGCTGTACAAGTAGTGTGTGGGTTGAAGTGTGTGTTTATTTTATTGTCTGATAAACAGCTCCTTGAGGATATCGAGCCCAAGGCGGCGGCTACTTAAGCTTTAAATCTGTTTAAGATGAGCTTGAATAACAATTAGGTGATTTTTTTTAACACTTTTAGTATTAAATGTTGTTCCTTAGAAGGTTTTACGCAGGTGTTTTACCCGCCTTCACAATAATCAGCAGAAAATTTCTAGAAGAAATAGACTTGAATTAAAGTTTAAGTTTAAAGAACTCAAATTAAAAATAGATGGCAAAGTATAGTCCAGTCAAATTAGGTAAAGAAGAGCATATTTTTGCATGCACTTTTCTGATATGTTTAGGGGACTCAACAAACCTCACTTTTCACTAAAATTCTTCCCTCTGTTCTTTGCCATTCCAGCTGCTTCAGGGCAAAAGCATACACTATCCCAGTGGTTATCCCATGACACGTTCGCCACCATTCCTTGTCAGCTCATCACCGGGTCCCGATCCATATCGTTCGAATGACAATGTTTATGAAGAACTGGGACCTGGACGCGTGGATTCTGACGGTGAATCAGAGCCGCCGCTGCATTCAGATGATGATTTTGCGGAAGATGAATTGTCACTGCCAGGTGAATGCAGTTTTCAAAAGGAGGTCAACACAACCGGCCTGACAGGGGGGCCTGGTGCCACACCCTATCATGAGAGGGCGGCGGGCAGCAGTAGTAGCAGTGGCGGTGCCAATGGAGCGGGAGTAACCGCGGGAGCAGCTTCCACTTCGTCAACGCTGCTACAACAGTCCACGCAAGAGCGCCAAAGTGTATTAAGCAGTGGCTCATCCACAGGACAAGATGCCTCTACTGCCACCGCCTCCTCCACCAGCCACAACAACAACAACTTGGACTTGCCTGCCGCCAGCTCGGCCACGAATTCTCGTCGTACTCCACGCAATCGCCATCAGTCCGTTCGACCTCAAGATGATCTCAACCAAAGCAGTTCCACAGCCGAAATTGCCGATCTGGCTCCACTCTACGATAATCGTAGCAATCTCATGTCTCTGGGCTATATGGCCCGTTCGACTGCCCCGCAATTCTACAATACTCTGGAGCACGAAGTGGAGCGCAGGAATCGCCTTAATGCCCAGCTGAGTAAGGTTGCGGCTGTGCCGCCGCCACTCTCCACCATCTATCGCGAGCGCATCCGTTATCCCAGCGCCCAGCACTATCCGGCAAACAGCACAAACGGCCTTTTGGCGGCCACCATGCGAGCCCGCACCCAACCCCGCCTGGTCGAGCGTCGCCTGGGACCGCATCAGCATCAGCACCATCGCATTCATGCGGCTCCTTTGGGCGCCGCCGAGCCAGCCTATGGCTATGCGGAGCCCATGATGTACAATGCCAACTATTATTATGAAGCGTCTCAACCGCATCCCGCTGGAGCAGCCGCGCGCCCCTATGCCTCCACGCTGCTGCCCACGGTGGAGTATCGACAGCCCTATGGTGATTCTAGTTTTGGTTCCGACTCGGGTTATAGTCATCACACGCCAGCCAGCTCGATAGGTCGTCAGGACTACGACCTGGCTGAGCCGCAGCCGCCTCTAACCAAGCCCAGCAAACTGAGTGCCGCCTTGAGTTTTGGCTGGCATCGGGGCAGCAATCGTAAGGCCACATCTCAGGCCTCGGTGGCCACCAGCCCCAATAACAACAGCAGCAGCAGCGGCGCCTGCGCCACGGTGGACAACAACAACTCTGCCAGCGGTCTCTCCCCCGCGTAGAGCGGGGCCAAGTGTAAATGTTTCTCTCAGTGTACAGTTAGTCCTAGTTCTCGCGTAAGTTCTCATCTATCCAATTGTCCTGCGTGTACATCCTGAAAGCAATAGCCATCATACTATGCGTATACAGACGACTATTTATTATATAGCTAGCTAGTTAAACCCTTCGACGCCATGATTTAGTCTCTAACTAACTGCAAGCAAAAAGAACTTATAGCTCCTAAGTGTTTTTCCAATGTGATTGCCAAATTCTACAATATGCTTAAACAACTGAACACTAATTTATCATGTAAAAAGTAGGAGAGAAAAGCGGAAAACAAATCCCCTTCGCAAATAAGCTAATTTTAATGTTAACTTTTAATTTTGTTTGTTATTTTAGTTTTCTAAGCAAGCGGAAAGAAAAGTGAGAAAAAAATGGAAAAGAAATGCGTGAAAAGCAGCGCCTAAAAATATACCAAAATACTTAAAAAAAACACATAAATTGGGGTTTCTTTTATTGTTTCTTTTTTAATTTTTAGTTGTTTAATCTTTTATTTGAACGACAAACGGAAAGCATTGCGCATGCGTGCGTTAAAGTGTGTTGCATACTTTTAAGCGGTGCTTACAGAGGGTTAACAGCTTTGGCTAACAGTAGCCCACGGCAACTTCAGGTGTGTTGCATACATTTAGGAAGCCGACTTAAATGTCAAAATAAGCAGTGTTGCCAAATCAGCCTTTTTTCATGTCACTTCTAGCTTTTTTCAAAACTGAGATGCGTGAAAAATTTTGAAACAGCGGATATAGGGAAATTTGACTTTTTCAGCTTTTTTTATTTTGGAGTTTTTTCCTAAACTGACAAGCATATAGGAAGTTATTTATATAGACTTCAATGGCCAATTTTAACGGAAACTGTCATCTCTAAGTGCTAGACAAGTTTAAAGATCGTTTAACATAAATGCCAAGAGTTTTCAAACAAAAATGTCGTGAAGTGAAGAAGATTTTTTAGCTTTTGCTGTTATCTCATCATATTCATATAATGCCAATAGTTCTTTGGATGCATTTCATTGTTCAGATTCGTACTCCAGGAAATTATTTTTCTATATTTAAGAAAAATCAGTCAAGGGCTAGCATCTCCCTTAAATATAAAAATAATTTCTATTTATACTTAAGACAATTTTTCTGAGTTTCAGTAAAAACTCTTTAGGGCGGATTCAACACTTGTCAGCATTATCTTAAATCAGTAAATCAAATTTTCTGAGTGTATAGCCTAGTTGGCGTTGTCGCCACAAGTTCTCAGTTGGATAACTTGATCGATGGATTTTAGTACTTCCTTTACTTCTTCTCGCTCAACCTTTTGAGAAGGTCTCCATCTATCTATTCTGGATATTCTAAACAAAAAGAGCATGTACTGGAATTTTTCGACCTCTTCACTAACATGACATTACTGTTTTCTATCAATTTCTTGTAATGACATTTTCAATTGAGAATTTGTTTTTACAAATAGGAAAATAGAAACTCCTAAAAACCGATATATTCATTTAAATATTTTAATTCATTTTAGGAAGAATGACAAACATTTTACCTTTTTTTGAACTAGACGAAAATATTTAGAAAACGAACAATTATTGTGGACACCTTTAGACAACACAAGATCTGCATAACTAGTGTGCTGTGGGGAGTTTCAGCAACCAACACGGCCTAGCGTTTTTGACATATGTGAATGTTCTTACGACCTTTATGATAATCAAACCTTTAAGTTTATGCTGGCTTGAGGTATTGTTATGCTTATCTATAAATTCAGTTTTAAGTTGATTAATAATTATAAACAAATTAGAGCATTCTACATTTTGTTCTTTTCCGGTAGGTGAATCATCTTTCATTTGGTTCAGATGAACCGGAACTTAACTTTCATCGCTTTGCGGTTCGATGTACGAACACAAATAAGTGGTACGGAATGGTTTGTCTGTACAGTACTGTTTCATGGGCCTCTCAGCACTCTGTTTGCTGTCACATTTCATGTCGTTTTACAAGTTTCTTTAAAATCTACTGTGCACGGAATATGCATTGGGGGACATGCGCAACGCAACAGCGAGCACTCATTCGTGTAGAGGTATGCGCTTGAGCGAATTTTTATCACATCACAAAATTATTGAAGCGTTTCGCGTCACTCGAGATTCATGCACTATTCAAGGAAGCTTTACAAATGATCACGCACGATATAAATATTAATATATTTTAAGACATGCCAGTGCCATATGCATAACATCCTTCAAAATCATTTCATTTTAATGGCAATTCCCATCAAGTTTAGTTTAATTCGAACTATTTGCATTAGTCTGATGACTAATTTAGTAAATACTGCTTGTCTTATAGTTTAGCTTAAATTAACTCAATACTCTGTCGATCACTGATCACGGTCACGAGACATCGTATTACACCTTTACATCACGCTCTCACCTCTAGTAGAAACCACGGCGTGTTTTTGTATTTTGTTTTTCGGCTAAACAAACGCTTTACTTAAATCAAATGGACATTTCCACAGCTACGATTGTGATAATCGTACCAATTTTTTAGTTTTTAAGAAACAATTTAAAAATAAATTTCCGCATATTGGTTTTTGGATAGCCCTTTAGATTCAGGCATACAAAAGAGGCATAATTTTTCTCCGTTCAAAAAAAGGTAAAAATCTGTAACTTTTTATTTATAGCTTAATCGTTGAAAAATTAATGAAACTTGTTCATATACTTGACTCATTATGATACTTTACGTGACAACCCTTTCTCTTATGACAGTTTATTACATTAAAGTTATATCTTAAACTCGGAGACATTCGTTATCTCCAAATGTAAGAACCAAAAATTTTGAATTATTATTTTGAAAAAAATGAGTCAGGTTAGCTTTTATTTAATAAATTTTTTGGTTTTTTATGTAGATTTTATTATTATTGTAGATATGGTCGTATGAGGCCCAGCGGTTAGTGAGCCGGACTGCTGGGCGGGAGGTCGTGGGTTCGATCCCGCTTCTGAACATCTAATAAAAAAAGTTTTTTTCTTTCTTTAGAAAATAGCTTTTACACATACGGTCACCTTCACCAGCTATTGGCGCCAGCTGTGAAGTAACTAGCCATGAAAAAGCAAATTCTCAAACTTTGCCGGTCGGATCCGGCGTTAAACTGTAGGTCCCTTTCTCTTGGGCGAAAAATTTAAAGCACACCCTCCAAGAGATTGAGAGAAGCTTGACTTTGCACCGTTGTAGGAGCTGTATAGCCAATTTTATATTACATGTAGATATTAATATTTTTTTAACATCCGGCAACCCTAAAGGGGGTTTTTGTAAAATTTTACTACATGATCGTTACTCATGTAGTTAATATACTAAAGAGTGTTGCATACTTTTAAGAGCAACCCTTCAACGGACTGTGGGTCAAAAATCTTATTTCTTGACCAAAACACAATAATTTGTTCACCGAACGAAAAATATGATTTATTTTGCTTTGTCAATTTGTGTCTGACATATTCATTCGTGATCTAAACGAGTACAGACTTTGACTGCTTACCAGAGAACGGCTTTGTTCGATTGCCAAAAGCGCATACAATCATCAATATCCGAATTAACTGGCTTTGCGTGCGTAATTAACATGAATCCAAAGTCGCATGTTTTAATGGTTGGCTACGACAAAGATATGGAAAAACCTGGAGCAAGACAGCGGTGGAAAAAGAGAGAGAGAGGCCGGAATCAAAGTTTCGCTATAGAGCTCGTGGCTAACGCTCTAATTTGTTTTAATACAAT
The DNA here is from genome assembly GCA_018904275.1 of Lordiphosa clarofinis. Taxonomy (NCBI): domain Eukaryota; kingdom Metazoa; phylum Arthropoda; class Insecta; order Diptera; family Drosophilidae; genus Lordiphosa; species Lordiphosa clarofinis. The sequence continues at coordinate 107,040 of JAEIGQ010000348.1, read as the reverse complement.
TTTTTATTTTTTAAATTTTATAACCGATCCAAAATCATATCCGATATTCGTTTTTGTTATAAAGCACACATATGTGTAAAAAACTAAATATAATTAGTTTCATTTATAGCAACAAAAACCCCTCCTTGAATGCTATTCTGTACTTGAACTTTTGGTTACTGTATTAGAAGCGGGGAGGAAATCTCTCTCACTAGAGTGAGCGAAGATCGCTGATGATTTGGTAGAGATACCAATGAAACAGCTGTATGATCAACTAGCCTTCTTTGTGGTGTGTTGAGTTCCTTAATTTTTGCAGCCATAACGAGACTTCGAGCCAGCTAAATATTGATGGTTATCATAAAGGTCACACACAAAAAAAATTATGCAAAACTTTTTTTTGTATTTTTGTTTTTGAAATTGTATATACAACTTGTACCGTATGATTTACCGTAAATGGTTTACTAGCATTGAATGTATACCAGAAGGCATGGCAGCTATACAATAAATTCTTGGGATTTTGATAAAATTTTGTTAAATTATTAGGAGTTTCGACAATTTGGAAATTCGTAAATTCGAGCTTATAATAGAAAATATTCTTTTCACAAGAATTAGTTTTTCGACCGGTCGTTTATAGTTAGTAGTAGTAATCCTTTATTTTAAATATTTTGCTTACCTACTTATTACATTTGAAGCAATTTTTCTAAGGATATAGTTAAAATTTAAAACAAGAAGTTTATCGATATGGCCAGGCCTTCCCCAGTTATCAGATCATTCAACCGCGAAGCTAAGAACCCAAGTAACTGTGTAACCGTTTTCAAAACTGTTCTTTAATAATTTGTTTTCTAAATTAAGTTTTTGATTAGCGACCTTTCTAATTGTAGAATGTGATGCTTTCCGGCTCGAGGTCAAGAAAAAAACTCAGTTAATGTTTGTTTCCAATATATTTCGGATGCACATCGGCATCTGTCTTAAGGGACACTGCAAAAAACAATTCGGCAATTAAAACAATACATTTAAAACAAAACATTTTTAACGCATAACGTGAAGTTCAATACTAAGCTATAGTGTGTTTAGTTGTATATGTGGGCGCAGTTTTCGGTGTCCACCTTATAGTTAATTTTTCTGCGATATCTGCGATGCGATCTCTCTATTAATTTCTTTATAATACTCCTTGGAAAGTCATTATTCGTCAAACATAAGCTGAGTTTTTTTCCTGACCTCGAGCCGGCAAGCATCATATTCTGTATCCTAAATCTTTAAGGCTAACTTATAAAACTAAATAGTGCCGACCAGTTTTTGCCATTAGGATTATTTATTATCCCGTGCAGTTGTAGGAGCCGATGAAGTGTACACTATTTTCTTTTTCTCGCACATTGCACAGTGAAGGATCCCCAGCTAGAACGCTCTTCTAAGGAAAGAGCTTCCGCGAGTGCCAGCTGAAGAAAAAATTGCTGATGCTAGCGTAGTAGAGACCGGACCAAGATGTTCGTTAGCTTGGCATTTTGTGGCTTACATACTTATATACTTAGAATACATGGCTGCGGTAGTTATATTCAGCTTGGACAGCCCTGTTTCGAGTTTGAGCATCCAGTATTGCGTGATGCTTGGCAAGTAGGTTGTAGGAGTAGGTTGTCAAAGTATTGCAACAGACTCTTAGAACAACTTTTTTAATTAATAGGGACCTTCACTTGAAAATTCAAATTGATTCAAATATTAATGGTTTAACAGTTGGAGATTTAAGTAGAAGTGATCACTGAATGGAACTGGGTTCCTTAAAATACCATGACATACTTTTGGGGTTCGCTTAAAAAAGTTGCAAAATTTGTTTAAGAGGAAGAGGTAAAGCTTCCCTTGATCACAGACCAGATAAAAAAGTTACCATATTGAATGGATCAGAATTAAAAAAAGGTTTCGCTTCCCAAGAAATATGTCTAAAATTCGTTTAAATCAATTTGCCATCATCACAGTCGAATGAAGATAAATCGTTTTTAAAAGCTGACAAATTATGTACATATTAACTTACAATATTTCATTAGTCAGGCACATTGCTTCTCGCGTGACCGTTCAATTGCTTTAATTTCCTTAACTTAAAATTAGATAAACTTCTTCTCTATTTATTTCCTCTTATTTTTCTGTTCAGCTAAAAAATGCATTTAACAAAGCCTGTGGCCACTTTTCCCCTAAAAAAAGGCTCTAACAAGACTGTTTACATATTAATAGAATCATAAAACATATTTTACTTAACGCCAAAACAATAAATTGTATTAAACTAACTAGTGCGTAGTGCTTGTAAGCTACACTGTAAGAAACGAAACTACATAAAACACCCATTAGGTATATCGAGTGAATCATTTTAGCGGGCTTGGGTGTTAATGCCCATCCAAAGACACTTGCTAGGTTGTATCCGAATTGTAAATAGTAGCATGCCTCGTAAGAGCCCCTCCCCTCCCCCCAACCCAATTAACTAAGGACGTAAGAATGTTAAAATTTTCTTATATGAGCACAATGCAATGTATCCTATAACTCGTAGTATAAACATACAAACAAGTTTAGCCCCTGCAAAAAAAAAAAACTACAACCAAATGCATTCTAAGTAGAATTTAGCATAGTGTTCACATACCATTCAGCCATCAGACATATAAATGTAAAAAAAACACACTTACATATGCAAACATTTGCTTTAGATCAAATTCAAGTCGTTGTGATTTTTGGAATATCCCTGCCCAAACAACATTTGGTTTTATAATCTGTAAAAAGGAACGAGAAACAGAGAGAGTATAAAATAGTTTTGAATATTGACAACAATTAATGCAGTAGCACAATCATTAAGAGCGAGTGAAATAAAGTAAACAGCAACAACAGCAGCTTACATAGGACTATCCTTAAACCCTAAAAAAACATATAATTAACTAGGTAAACCAGCTGCTTTTGAACTATCATTTCGTTGGAAATAGATATTTAGTGCTATGACATGCATGCAAATTTATTACCTTTTATTCACATATTATTTTTGAAAAATATTCTTCTCGGCTCTTTCTATTGTCAAAAGATGACTCAATAATAAATGAGTTGAGGACAGCTTATTTTCTGAACAGTTTTTTTTGCTCTGTTAAGGAGTGACTTTGAAACGGAGATTTCCCCTAAGATAATTATAGAGAGACGTTTTTATAGAGAAGAGAGAGAGATCTGCTAAGAGCAGGTATAGAGATCATTATAATTTTGACATAAGACTCGAAATCGATTGTGCTTTGCATAATCAGTTGTGCATCTAGGCAATACTAATGGAAAATAGTTTCTGGTTGGCCTAGAAGGAACGGAGAAGTTAAGGCGACCTAAAAGTTCAGATGAATCTACATCACCAATAATTAGTTTATGAAGAAAGGAAACACCTAATACTGTTCTACGATTGGCAAACGAAGGAAGGTCAATAAGCAAGAGTCTGTTAGCGTACGATGGCAGACGAAGGTTAGGGTCCCAATTTAAGCTACGTAGGGCAAAAAGCAAGAATTGCTTCTGAACTGATTCAATACGATCTATATGCTTTTTATAGTGCGGACACCAGACGGACGAGCAGTATTCAAGTACAGGACGGACTAGAGCAGTGTATAAAAGCTTTGGGTATATGGATCATTAAACTCTTTCGACCAATGTTTAATGAATCCGAGTACACCGTTTGCTCTATTAACAATAGAGAAGATATGAGGATTGAAACTCAATTTGGGGTCAAAAAGAATTCTAAGATCAACGACTCTTAAAGGAAGTTGTTGCTCTTGGCAAACTCACATCTCAAAACTAAAATATAAAAAAATGTCGAATAATCATCATTTTGTATTGTTTTTTAACTTTCTCTTCAAAAGTATAACGAATTGGACTAAGCAATGAAGGACAAAATAGTAGCTTAGTCTAAAATAAGCAATCGGTTGGAATATACCAACTTCATTCGATTGGTCCTTCATATAGTTAAGGGCCCTTAAGCATGTATAATTTAAAAAAAAAACTTGAGAAATTACAGTTTTTGGTAGAAATTGGCTGACACAATCAAAAATTTCGATTGTTTTGTTTTAAATCAAAAAAAGTGTAAAAAAATATAATATAAAAAATGTTACTAAAAAATTTGGACAAAATCCTAACTTAAATGACCTAGAGCCTGCTTAAAAAAGTTCTATGAAAAAAAATTAATTTATGTACTTCTTTACCGATAATATTAGTTTTTTTCGAATTTTTATGACAGTTTTTGATGCTTTTGGTCTTTTAACTAAATGAAACATACATGTCCAGATTTGTAACGGGTTTCAGGAAAACGCTAAAAACCTGGATAAAATTTGTGAGAACTTGGATTTTTTAGACATCTTTTGTAATTTTAAGTAGGAAAATGTCATTTTTTTTGATTTGCTACAAGGAAATGTTTTGTAGGCCAAGCCAAGAGCAACCACTTTGCTAAAGATATAAAAGCCAAATTCAAAATATCGTTAATCCTACTTTGATGCTGAAAAGTTTAAAGGTCAATAAAAAGAAAACGACAGCTAAGCAGATCAAACCCAGGCAGGGTTTTTGTACTACCATCACACCCTTTCAGAATTTTTTGGTCTCGACCGTTTCAACTTTTTGGAGTTCAAAAATGTGTCATTGGGATTGAAAATTTGAGATTCAAGATTTTTATACCCGTTACTCGTAGAGTAAAAAGGGTATACTAAAGTCGTGCAAATGTATGTAACAGGCAGAAGGAATCATTTCCGACCATATAAAGTATATATATTCTTGATCAGCATCAACAGCCGAGTCGATATAGACATGTCCGTCTGTTCGTCCGTCTGTATGAACACCTAGATCTCAGAAATGGTAAGAGATAGGGGTTTGACATGAAAAAGACAAATGCTTCCTATACTTGCAGGCAGATCAAGTTTATTTCAAATTTTGGCCACGCCCCCTCCCGCCCCCGCAAATCGAAAAAAATGTTATTTCTCCTACAGTTTTAAAAATAGACGATTCGTACCTTCTTGAGATAGTTAGTAATTAGTAAAACGAATAAATTTGCAGAAGAAATGATGAAGATCGGATGAGCGCGTCTCAAGTTATGAGCAGAAATCTGAAAAATAGCCGAGTTCAAAAAGTGTTGCATACTTTTCAGATGTTCACCCTAAGGAACGCAGGAAAACTGTTAAACATGTTTTTTCATGAGTAACGGGTATATCGAAGTCGCTTTGAGCCGACTTTGACTTGCGCTTGTATTAAGGTTTTGGTTCGGACCTTTGTTTCATCTCAGGCTTTATATGTAAAAAAAAACTAATTTAGTTTTTTAATGAGCTTTTGTCTATTATTTATTTTGAAACTTTTTCATATTTGAAAAGTTTAGTTTAGAGCTACAGACCTCCTACAAATCGCCAGGGGCTCACGGAGGGGTTCACGGAGCGGGGTACAGAAGGTCGCTGAACCTAGGTTCGGGATCGAACCTGATTTCAGGGATTATTTTGCTCTTCGCTAATTGAGAAAACATGTATGAAAATTGAAACAAACTTAGTGCCGATTTCACTTCATCCCGATATCTGCTATGTGTCAGATAAGCTCACATTTTGCACTGTTATTTGTGGGTTTGAATTTTAAAAAATAAAGCATAATTTTTCTTTTTAAGCTCTTTTCATTCCAAGGCCTTAAAGTATTAGAGCTTTTAGCAGCTAGAAAAAAACTCATGAAACATTTTTCTTTAAAGAGTGTCCGACTCCGGAGCGGTTCAACTCCGAACCTGGTTTCAAGTATGTTTTTACACTTAGTTCGGCTTATGGATTGGTAAATTCCGGGCTTTCACTTAGCCTCTGCCAAGTCGAGCGAGGACACAAAGTAAGAGTGTATTGGTGTGCGAAAAAAGGAGACGCACACCAGCTTTTACCTAGTGCATCGACCAAAATAATGTTTGTCGCTCTTGCCATGCGTTCGGCTCGTGGCGGTGTTAATAGCGATATGTGTTCGGCCCCTGCAGGCTAGGCGTGACTATCGCTGCTCTGACTGCTTCGTTTCAAAACAGGTTTCCAGCTCTGCGTTTGAATTTTAAGGTTTGTTCTTTTAAGCCAGAGATGGGCGCTTCGCGATGTTCCAATGCACACACAAAGCAGCGCGTGCATTAGGGTTCTGCCGCGGCCGACTGCAAAAATCACACGTACACTATAAGCATTGACAGCTACTTATATTTGCATGTGCTTGTATGCGTGTGAAAAGTGTGACGGTATGTGTGCATGCCCATCTCTGTTTTAAGCTAACAAAATTAAATGGGTTACCAATCGAAGAAATATATTCAAACGGAAGATATATTGGAAATATACTTGCGTCATTTGGTCAAGTAACCGGAGATTTCTAAAAAGCCCTCGTTTAATATTTTTACTTAATTAATGTTAAGTTTATTTATATTTAATTTTGTGTTCTATTGTTCATAGCACTAAAATCTAATCATAAATATTGATTTCCCCCCTTGCTTCATTTCCGAATGTTACATATCAATTTTGAAAAGACAAAATCCGTATTTATGTAATATAGCACACCTGGTTTCTAATACTATCAATATACAAGTACAAAAACGAATACAACTTTTACCAAGCATTTATCTATCCAAACTCGATAAAACCAAAAACCTATCCCCAATAACCATCAAGTATTGTACATAGGACAAGTCGATAATAAACTTGTTTGTAGTTCTTCCAAAATTTCTTAACTAAATTGTAAATAAATTGTTTTTTGTTAAACTCTTTTGATATTAAGAACTTTGATCGCATATCATGCATTTGACTTTTCAAGCATAAGAATCTTTCGTATACCGAAGACACACAAACGCACACACACATAAATATATGATAGATACTAGCGGTGTAGAAGAGCTCCTTCATTTGCAACCCAAAACAAAAACAAAAAACGATTTAATCGAATTTATAATGTTAAAAGCCAGTTAATCGAAGGAACCCCGAGAACAACAATTAATATCAATTAACTGAAATGATTAGTAATTATGCCGGAAATCTAGTTAGTTTATACATTTTTTGTAAAACCAATTCATTGAAATTAGTTTCCTTTTTCTATAAGCAGATATGGATAATAATTATGAAATATGAGAAAAAAAGAGCATAAATACATAAAAGTGTTTTTCTTTCTTCCCGCACAGCAGGCAACAGTTGGGGGTGGCAATGACATGGGAAGAGTTGAAGCTGGAATCTAAAGGCGTAAATCTGCAGCAAATTAAATATGCGCGCGTGTGCGAAGTAGACAAAAAGTGTGTGGGGGAGGAGCAGGCAGTTAATGTGCTTATTTTAAAATTTAAATTGGCTTGCGCACTGCGCACTCTTGAGGAGGAGCCAAGTAAGAGCAACGGAAGTGAACGTAATCACTTGCATGTGTGTGTGAGTGTGTGCACCTCTAGCAAGTTTCAGTTTAATAGAAAGTTTGCTTTGCGCTTTTTCTCAAGTTTTTTTCTTTTGCATAAAGCTCATGGTGTAATTAACAGTTACTTGCAGTGGCCCTATTAAGACGGCAAAAGTGTGCGGGAGGAGAGGGAGCAGGGAAATCTTGCATTAAGATAAACAACTTAATTATTTTCCTAGTGTGAATGCGAGTGTGTGCAGTGCACTTTGCCTCGGTGGCTGCTTGAGCAGCAGAATATGCATTTGAAGTACAGGGAAGTTAATTTTCATACTTGTTTTGTTGTTAATAAAATTATGAGAGCTTGTTGAGTAAATTAACTAAATGTGGCAAGTGCCTCATAGAGTAGACCACTTTGCAGGTCGCAAATTTTGAGGTGAAAGTGAAGAGCAGGGATCGCATCCGCATGGCCGCATATTTTGAAGTCAATTGATTGAATTAACTAAACTTAACTATAAATTTATGCAAGCTGATTGAATACCAAAACATAAAGGAAAACTTATAACGCCTGCGCCGCAGATTTTATTACCTTGCAGCTGGTCTAGATTATGGGGGGGTGTCCTGGAAATTTATAGAGATTTTGGCCTCGTCGCAAAGTGAGCGAAATGACCAATTTGGCGAGACGATTTTATTCAAAGAAATTGAGAAAAACGCAATGACTTTTTCTCTTAAAGGTAGGTATAAAAGCAATTAAAATCAATTTTTAAGATATATTTTAATAACAGCTTTTATTATTTTTTAAAGAGCACAGTCGAAGTCGCGAACAATTGAGACAAGCTTTTTCAAGTGTATCAAAACTTCGGCACAGACGAAATTAGCTTTACCTTTCTCGTTAAAAATATTTTTTTTAAAGATCTCTTTTAACCCGAACATTTGAAAATAATTTTAAAGCTCTATTTTAAACCGCTTTCGAGTTATTAAAAATTTAAAAATTAAAAAAAGCTAACTTCGGCTGTGCCAAAGTTTTGATACATCGGCAATTGATTGATTGGCAGAATTTGTTTCGTGAATAATATTGGCCTAAGATAATATATATTAAGCGACGATGTTGTAACTTTAAAATTCTGGCTCTGACAGTTTTTTGCGTTTTAAGGGGGGAGGGGGGAAAATTTTGCTAATCTGAAACAAACTTAATCTGCGTACGGTATACATCTATGTACATGCAAAATTTTTTATCTCTATCTCTTATAGTCTCTGAGATCGACGAGTTCATACAGACAGACGGCCGATAACTTTTTGAACAGCCCACGCATCGAAGCCGTAAAAATTTTGTTATACCCTTGGAGGGGGTATATTGAAATTGTCCGGATGTCTGTAACGCAGGGAAGGAGGCATCTTCGACCACATAAAGTATATATATTTTTGATCAGCATGACGAGCTGAGTTGATATAGCCATGTCCGTCTGTCCGTCCGTCCGACTGTCCGTCTGTTTCTATGCTATCTCCTCCGTCAGTTTTAAAGCTATCTTAACCAAACTTTGCACGAAGTCTTTTGGTACAAATACGCTGCACATTTGTCGGAACCTGCCGGATCGGATGACTATAGCATATAGCTGTCATAGGAACGATCGGTCGAAAAACTATAGTTTTAGTGAGAAAAATAGAGGCCAGTTAACTTCGGCTCGACCGAAGTTTATATACCCTTGGAGCTTGATATATGCCAGGCAGTTTGTATGGCAGCTATACTATATAGTGTTCCGATTTCGACAAATCTTGTTGAAATTATGTAAAATCATGGAAAACTTTTAAATATGAGCGTTGGGAGCGATACCATTGAAAACAAACAAGTTTTTCTCACTAAAGCTAGTTTTTCAACCCATCGTTCCTATGGCAGCTATATGCTATAGTCATCCGATCCGGCCGGTTCCGACAAATGTGCAGCGTATTTATACTAAAAGACTTTGTGCAAAGTTTGGTTAAGATAGCTTTAAAACTGACGGAGGAGATAGCATAGAAACAGACGGACAGTCGGACGGACGGACAGACGGACGGACAGACGGACGGACAGACGGACATGGCTATATCAACTCAGCTCGTCATGCTGATCAAGAATATATATACTTTATGTGGTCGGAGATGCTTCCTTCTGTGCGTTACAAACATCCGGACAATTTTAATATACCCTCTCCAAGGGTATAAAAACTTTTTTGTGTGTAGTGCTATCGCTCCCAACGCTCTTATATATAAGTTTTCAATGATTTCACATAATTTCACCAAGCCTTGTCGAAATCGGACAACTATATAGTATAACTGCCATATGAAAGTTAGGTCTGAAAAAAAGTCTTAGTGAGAAAAACCTTTTTTGTTTTCAAAGATATCGCTCCCAACGCTCGTATTTAAAAGTTTTCCATGATTTTACATAATTTCAACAAGATTTGTCGAAATCGGAACACTATATAGTATAGCTGCCATACAAACTGCCTGGCATATATCAAGCTCCAAGGGTATATAAACTTCGGTCGAGCCGAAGTTAACTGGCCTCTATTTTTTTCTTTAATCTGCTTGTAACAAAATAAACAGAATTGGAAATTTTTTGCGTTTTCAAATAAGATTTTTTTTAAAAAAGGTCCATAAAACAGCCTCAGCTTGAAGAATACCCCCTTAAGCCAAGGACCATAAAGCCTGCCGAGATGCGGAGTTTTTATACCCGTTACTCGTAGAGTAAAAAGGGTTTACTAAAGTCGTGCAAATGTATGTTACAGGCAGAAGGAATCATTTCCGACCATATAAAGTATATATATTCTTGATCAGCATAAACAGCCGAGTCGATATAGACATGTCCGTCTAACCGTACGTCCGTCCGTCTGTCTGTATCTCAGATCTCAGAGATGGTAAGAGATAGAGGTTTGACATGTATGGGACAAATGCTTCTTATACTTGGAGGCAGATGAAGTTTATTACTATTTTTTGTCCACGCCCCCTTCCGCCCCTGTAATTTGAAAAAAAACGTTATATCTCTATTTAATTAGCAATATGAATCGATTTGCCGAAGAAATGATAAATATCGGATGAGCGGTACTCAAGTTATGAGCAAACAAAAAAGTGAACCAAGAACCAATTTTTCGGTAAAAAAGTGGATCTTCGGCTAACTTTCCAAGAGCCCATTCACCAAAAATTCTACGTTGCGGTAGGTCGTTCGGCTTCAATTCTTGCACCAGCTGTATTGTGAATGGCTTTACATCTAAAACCTTTCGCAAAATTTTCCACGTTGTTGAGTAGCGGAGGCCCAATTGCTGCGAACGGCGACGAATCGATAATTGATGGTCATCATTAACACTGGTCGATACATTTTCTTCAGTTCGCACTCTACGTAAGCGTGTTGGTGGTTTAATGTCCAACAATGTAAATTTGGTGCAAAATTTAGTCACAATAACCCGAATAGCCACTTCAGTGGGTCGATTAAACTGACCATACAATGGAAGAAACGCGCATTTGATAATAAAATTCAATAATTTGCAAGGGTTGTTCGTTTGTAAGACGATTCATGGTTAAATTATACACCAAACTGAAGATGTTTGACAGTGAAACAAAACACGAAACGTGCGTGAGCTGTTGAAACCAGTGTTGCCAAAAAGATAAGAGCTAAAAAATCACCCTTTATATAGGTTTATCATAAGCAGTTCGAAAATGTCAAAACTGTTTTTGCGACAAATTCGAACAATTACACAATTGATTGCCAATGTATGATATCTGCCATCAAATATGATTCTATATTGTCCTTCCTTAGCAAATTGGGCAAACAAACGATCTTTAATCCCCTTAAACAGACGCGTAAGCTTTCTAAAATGCATTCAATAATTAGTTATTTTATAACTAGATCTTTAAGTACAGAATCTTGCAACGCTCTCCATGTTGAAATGACAGCAGAGTCTAAATCACTTTCAGCACCTGAAAAAATTAAGCTTTCCACATAAGTTATGACTTGGTAATATTGATCAATGAAGGTTTATTTGATACTTAATAAGTGTGGGATAGTTGCAGATGTGGTGATACAGTTTTTATGATTAGTTTGCTTACAGCGTGCCAATTTTAAATCTTCAAAACGTATTTGTCAACTACTTCACACCTAACAAGCAAATCGCATTTCCCAGAACACTAACTAGGCAGAAACTTAAATATTGATAGCTAAAAATATGGTCTGGAAGTGCAAAGCCATTGAAATTCCTAGAACAATAACCAGCCACTGTCAACTATTATCTTGGTGAATTTTTTCATAAATATTGTGTACCTTTTCTCAAGTGGGTCCTATATCTTTTTTTCATTGCAAGAGTCATTACATTTTTCAGCTACACCAACTGTTAATACCAACTTTTGCTATCCCCAACAACTCACAAAAGTTGTTTATTGTACAGCATGAGCGTTTCCATTCATTAAAAATTTCACACAAGACTCAATTAAATTATTAAGACATGAGAGTCAGCAACACACAATGTTCTTCACAGTTCGAAATAGTTTTAATTAAATAACCAGATGATGCTACATAGATACGAGCAGAAAGAACTGGCGACAAAGGATGAACTTCTCCTCGCATGAACAATGCACCAGGTACTGCATCCTACAACCGAGTTCGGGGGCGTGTCACACATATTTGGCAGTTAAAAGTTTTCGGCTCCCAAGACGTTTTACCAGCCTACACTTTGTGCCAAATGTGTGTCAGCTGTACCAGAAAGTTTACCAATTTCGTATGCCTTTTATCTTTTACAGCAGTTTCTAAAACATGTAAGGCATTTAAAATTAATGTTTGAGCTTACTAACATACAAGCCAAGGCGACGACAAGTGGCTGTTGGCACTATCGTTAGCGTAAAGCTGGGGACAAGGCCGGAAAAAACAATGGTTTTAAATGAATTACTAAATGGATGCTTAACACAGACTTTTTAAGAGTTTTAGTCACACAAGGACACGCTGCCTTCAATTTGACACGAGCTCTAACCCTTGTATTGAAGGATTAAAGTTCCAACTATAACTTAAATTAATTTATTATCCCTTTGTGTTGTGGCTCTGGGACTTTGTTACATTTTGTTTGCTGGTCACTTCACGTATGAAACTTATCGCTTATCTATAGCAGCGATATCTCGGACAACTGTTACACAATTACTTAACGCACAATGACCTTCATCATTAAGTGCTCAGCTGACCATCACATGGCAGCAAATCTTTGAAAATATTATCAACGGCCTTTCATTTGGGAGAATAATCCCTATATTAAACTTATGCAAAAGTTTTCAAGTGATTGATAAGTAAACCATGAACCGTATAAGCATGTTAACCAACACTGAAAATAATCAATTTTTTATCAAACGAAAGATATCAAATGATTAATTACCGGCTTACTGTGGGCCAATTATGTGCTCAAGTCACTTCAGTAGCTGCTCGCCAGTCACAAGCAACTTAATTGCAGAATGTCTTCAAAGGGCAACGCATTGGGGCTGCTTTGCCTGCTGTGGCTGGCAGTGCTAGCAAATCATACGATCCAGGCCCAAAATGATGATACTTCTCCTCTAACGACCTGTGATGAGAGCATAAGCATTGCTCTGGATCTGGAGAAGGTGAGGCAACTTCAAATTGAAAATCGCAGGTACTTCAACTTCTTTTATATCCTCGCAGTTCTCTGGCATTTGGTGGGAAGTTGCACGAGAACCTTCGTCTTCTTATTTTTGCACTAAAATCAATGTAACAGTCCTTGACACCGAGAACAATAATGTGCTCATCGATACGACTTATTCCAACACTCCCACCTATCCATGGGTTAATCAAACCATGAACGCCACACTGACCGTGGAGAATGATACGGCCACAAACGTGGGTTACAATTTCACCTACTGGAATCCACCCAACTATTCACCGTACACGGTTTTCAAGATCTTGGATATCAACTACACCGATCACGCAATAATTTGTGGTTATACCAATTCCTCCGATAACTCCACTTCATTTGGCCTCGTATTGACCAGAGATCGTATAGTTTCAACAGACACTTTGGAAGCACTGGAAAAACAAGCTTCGGCTTCGTATCCAAATTTCTTGGTGGGAGGCATGTCGGTGATTACCCAAGATACGTGAGTAATGAAATACAAGAGAGTATTTTGAAAATACTGAATTATTTGATTTGATTTTTCAGGTGCTATGGCGCAGCTAATCCATCGTCTGTGCTGTCTGTATTTTGTGCAATTTTGACTTTCATAATTTTCTTGTATGTAAATTAAACAGTTTGATTAAAATAATTTTATAATGGTGTTCCATTTTTGTTAAAGAAGTTAAATGATAAATTGATTTTGAATATTAAATAATTTATATTTTTGTCATGTGTTTTTACTTGTCTAAAGCAATCAGGTGATCCGTCACTTACTTATCACTTCTAGAGAGGGAAAGAAAAGGAAAAGAGAGAGAGCGAGAGAGAAATAAACGAAACGGACAGTTATGATAGTCGATTTTCCCCCATTGAACCAAATCAACTTTTTCTAAAGTAAATCGGCCCGCTGAAAATTCTATCGACGCGTTATCGAGATATTACCGATAATCGTTCCAAAAGTTGCCTCCACCTAAACTCTCATAACTTTTTTATTCTACAACTGATTTTAAAGCTTTAGACAAACATAAAAAGAAAAAACTTGGCCCAACGTTTTGTTCTTGGACAAAAATGAGCTAGGGTTTGTGCCTTTAATGCTAAGGGTGATTTGTTCCTTTTAGATTGATTTGTTCCTTCTAGAGATAGTTAGTCATTCGTAATATGTATGGATTTGCCGAAGAAATGAAAAAGATCGGATGAGCGGTTCTCAAGTTATGACCAAAAAATAAAATCCCCCCTGTTTAGATTATTGAGTTTAGATTATCATAAAGAAGCGTGAGCCGGCAACTAAAAAGGAGCACTAGATGAAATGGTCAAGAAAATCAAAGAACCTAAGACAATCATGAAGATTAGCAGCAATTAAAGACGCGATTATAAGAGGTTTAGTCCAAACGCTGCGAAATTCGTCAAATTTTGCATTTGAGTATGTGCAAAAAAGCTCCTCGAACGGGGCCAAGCCAAGCTTCTCTCAATCTCTTGGCGTGTGTGCTTTAAATTTTTCACACAAGAGAATGGGACCTACAGTTTAACGCCGGATCCGAACGGCAAAGTTTGAGAATTTGCTTTTTCATGGCTAGTTACTTCACAGCTGGCGCCAATAGCTGGTGAAGGTGACCGTATGTGTAAAAGCTATTTTCTAAGGAAAGAAAAAAACTTTTATTATTAGATGTTCAGAGGCGGGATCGAACCCACGTACTCCCGCCCAGCAGTCCAGCACACTAACCACTGGGTATATGAGTAATATGACTTTAGATTAACACGAAAACGTGTAGGTCGACGGCTAAATAGAAGATAGATCATACAGACCATAAAATCGCGAAGTTTCGGAAAAAAAAATTTTCTAAGCTTCGTTTTGTGTATAAAATTCTAAAGGTTGCGTAGCAACGCCTCATATGGAAATATGTACTTCAAAACAGTTTGATGGCAAATCTTTTAGCCGTTTATAAATCAAACGTGATTTTTATCTCTCATTTTCTGTTGTTGTCCTTTTAATAACCCTAGCCTAGTAGGATAACAATTGATCTGAAATATGTAATTTCATATAAAAAAGGTTTTTGCATATTTGCATATTTTTAATAAATCGACTGTTTTTCCCATTTTTTCACTAATAAAAAATATCTTTTTTTTTACGAGAATTAATATAACCAATAGGTAGGTGTAGGTATGTCTCTGCCAAGAACAAACAATACACCGTTGAACAATATTGCTGACTTATTTTGAATATGTATCCTATTATACCATTAACTAACATTTTGATTTTGAACATTTTTAAATTTTAGCCCTTGGTTTAAAAATTTTCGGACTAGTCCCTAAGGAATCCTTTTTTTACCAAAAATATATGTGTGCTTTTTATCAAATGCCAAATATAAAACAAGAAGAAGCATTGCAGTCGAGTGACCCGACTCCGAAATACCTTGTGCCATTGAGGCACACATACAAACACAGACGAGTTTATGATAGATAGATGATGTTTATTTTTCCATATTCATATACATTGTTCGTAACTGCAGATTATTTTACGTATTTAAGAAATAAGCATTTATAAAGCTTGGTTTGTAACCGTCAGCCTTTCCTCTGTTGTTTAAACAACGTTTACAAGTATTATAAAATCTATTATTAGTATTACATTTGTATTAGAAGTCTTCATTAATAATATTTTTTCTATATAATATAGCCCCCTCAGTAAATCTAGCCAGATTCTTCCATCCCATTTCTCCATTTAACGCCATGACTACCTCTTCTGTTGTGAGTGTGCCTTTCTCAAACCAACGCAGACGGAATTCTCTAAGAACCGGACATCGCCCCACAAAATGCTGCATGTCTTCCAACTCCTTGCTGTTACATAGTGAGCATATGCCACTATAAACAGTCCTTCTTGGACAGCCATTCAACCATAGCAGATCACCTCTCGCCTTCATTATCCAGGTTATGTCCGTTGGTCGGAACAGCTCGTTGCAGTATGACGGTCCTACTTCATAGCTTGAATCTTTATATATTCTCAATGCGCTTCCTGAGGCTTTGAGTAAATGTTGGCTTCGGTTCTCTTCTTTTAGCGCTGTGAGAAGCTGTAAGTTGCTTTCGATCCACCCGGCGTGCGATGCGTTGCTCTCCATAGTAACTCCATTTTGTCGACACAAGTTTTGAAGTTTAGAGAACCATCCCAAGTTATTGCGCATCATTTTCTTAGCCAGGACATGCGGAAGTCGAGATTCTTCATATTCAAATAGTGCTCGTGCCAAGTATTTAAGATGAAGCGTTAAGCTGTAAATGTGCCCATCTTCTAGTCCAGCTTCTATTGCTAAAATATAATTCCGCGTACAGTCTGGCAGCTTAAGTATCCTTTTGATAAAGTAGCGTTGCAATTGATCTGTCTCGTCGCTTATTTCTCCTCCCCATATTTGAGCTCCGTAACACTGCACCGTTCTGCTGATGGCGTTAAATATTTTCCATTTTGCAGTTAGATTTAGGGTTCCCTTGTTTAGGAAATTTGCCCACACTGAGTTTATACTCGCTTTCGCTTCTCTCGTTCTTGCTGCTACATGTTTTTTGAAATTCATAGTTGGCGTCAAAACAACTCCAAGGTATTTGTACTCCTGTACTACCTTCACCGGTTCTGCCTGAAATGTCCAATTTTCTAATGCTGACAGCCTGCCTCCTTTTCGGAACACCATGATCTCGGACTTCGTTTTATTCACTTCCATGCCATCCAAACAGACGAGTTTATGTAAACGCACACACACACACATGCGCACGCACACTGACTTATACGCTCTTGCTGCCTGAAGTAGGTACAGCGTTTTTTACTCCCCGTAATGCAAATTGCACTGAATTCAGAATATTCAGATAATTAAAGGTTTGTGCAAAAACTGTATCGCCGCACAAAAAGAAGAAGAATAAAATATATTAGTTCTGTTTTGAGCTGATGTGACGGGAAGGTTGTGATTTTTTCTCGTTCAAATTTAACCTAACAATTTTTCCAAGTCAATGAGGAGGAACATTTGCTATATCTGCGTAGTCCACACTTTCCAAATAAATATTGAATGAAAATTTTTCAATATTAAAATGCTTGCTTCATTATTATACAAAGTTGTTATGTTTCTATACCCTGTACTCATTAAAAATGAGTAAAAGCGGATCATGAAGTTGTACGTAACAGCTAGAAGGAAGTACCTCCGACCCCATAAAGTATATATATTCATGATCAGCATCAACAACAGAGTCGATTTAGCCATGTCCGTTTGTCCGTCTGTCTGTCTGTGTGAACACGTCGATTTCATTTTTAGGCCAAAACCCGTCAAAAAAAGTGAAAAGTGAATTCTCACCAATGCATTTGTAAATCTCAGGGGGGGGGTTTAACCCCCAAAACCCCGCCCCCCCTACGTACGCCACTGTGTGTTCGGATGTTCTATTTGCTTTATACGCTTATTGGTTGATAACGTTAATAAGCAAATATAACATTTCCGAAAAGTTAAATTTTCTGCTTAGGGCCGGCCAGTTTTATACCACTTTACTTTAGGACGGGATGATCTTTAGGTTTTGTTCCAAAATAATAAGAAATCGAAATTGATGGAAAATAATAATGAGACACTTGGCCTTACTCACCACTCCAACTTTTCAATATTAAACGAGAGCGTAAGTTAAAGTCGGCTCTGACCGATTTCGATATACCCCTTACTCATGAAAAAACATGTTTAACAGTGTTCCTGCGTTCCTTAGGGTGACCATCTGAAAAGTATGCAACATTTTTTCTTAGGATTGGAGGAGGGGTAGCGGGGGCCTTGGTTCACTTTTTTGCTCATAACTGGAGAACCGTTCATCCGATCTTTATCATTTCTTTGGCAAATCGATTCATTTTGCTAATTATTAACTATCTCTAGAAGGAACAGATCGTCTATCTTCAAAACTGTAGGAGATATAACGTTTTTTCTAAATTGCGGGGGCGGGAGGGGGCGTGGCCAAGATTTGAAATAAACTTGATCTGCGTGCAGATAAAAGAAGCATTTGTCCCATACATGTCAAACCTCTATCTCTTACCATCTCTGAGATCTAGGTGTTCATACAGACGGACGGACGGACGGACGGACAGACGGACATGTCTATATCGACTCGGCTGTTGATGCTGATCAAGAATATATATAATGATATATATCGGAAATGAATCCTTCTGCCTGTTACATACATTTGCACGACTTTAGTATACCCTTTTTACTCTACGAGTAACGGGTATAAAAATATCTCTAATAAGTTTGCACTCATTAGGTGCGTCTTCAATTTGAAGGTAATGAAATACCTAGACCTACAGTTCCATATCTTTATTTAAGTACTTTTCTCTAGTCTAGATAAGAATTTGCGAGCAATGGTATTTCTATGACTGTTTACAAATGTCATCTGGTTCTCTTTTTTTTTGTTTTTAAACAAACTGATTAAAAGTTATCAATACATAAAGTCTTGGTATGTTTATTGTTTTTGTGTTTTTACTTTATTTCGAATGATGACTCAGTGTCTGTCGACCATAAAGCGATAATAAAACTTGCAAGTTGAATTTATTGTACATATAGTATAAATGTTTGCATCAAACTAAGCTAAATTACTAGAGTCCTTCGCCTTGACTTTGTAACGTTTTTGTTCTATCAAGGACTTTCTGCTCAGAGCTCACAAAATGTTTGATTCATAGAACTATAACTCATGACATGAGGCATGACACATATGATCTGTTTGAAATGATTCAAATCAGATCAGCTGAACATAGTAACAATATGAATCAGTCTCACAAGGACCAACAACGACCAAATAAATAAGGAAATTTAGAAATAGCCAGTAGAAGACTTCGGAAGTAAAATAGTTGCTGACTTTAACTTCACTCATCCAGGTCCCTACAGTACATGGTCTTTCTCGCACAAATGACGCACAACTTATCATTTGAAAATATAGCTATAAGATATTGACATATACCTACTTTTATATATTCTGAGCACATTGTTAGATTTTTAATTAAATATTTGAGGTATGTTGATTAAAATGTTTACTTAGAGGCCTCGTGCACCATATTTGAGTTGTAATTTGCGTCTTGTCAAGTGATGACTATTTCCTTAAGTCTGGTGACGCTTTTGTTCTGAAGCAGATTTGAAAGTATTCACGTAAATATTTAATATAGTTTGTGACAATAGAAGCTAAATTAGCTCAAAACTAAGCAAACTAATAACTTAATAAACTGTTTTGATATGTGAATGGCCAAGTGAGAAGTAAAGTAAACAGAATTGCGTCCTCACCTGCTACAGTCTCCTTATTTGGCCCCCAGCGACTCTTATGTCCCATCAAAATATGGCTTAATCGATGATAAGATATTCTTTTACTATATTCTATTTCCACTAAATTCAAATAATTTTGGTTTTGAACTAAGAGCGCTTTATAAATAAGTTGTGATTTTACTATAATTCACATAGGTACGTTTGCCATTCAATATCTTTAAGTAAACGATTCTGATATTCAAATTCCTAATTTCTTATGTATATTCAGACCTGCACAGTTAATATATTTCTTTAATTAATTTATCTACATACTATTTTCAGAAATTATTCATGTCGTTAAGTGCAAAACCACAAAGCGTATGACAAGCTACGCTATTCATTGTTAATCAAATTAAACAAATTTTTACGGCATTGATAGCTGCACCTTCATGACGACAGAGCGATAGGAAATCACCTTCAAGTTATACTCATTGCTTACATTGGGAAACATTATTTACAGGCTTAAGGAAGGAGGGGAATTTTTTCTATACCAACTGATAACTCTCTAAGCTACCTGTGATTAGTCATCGTGCATACACAGACCAAAGCAGCTTCGACAAATAGCCCGATTCCTGGCGATAAGAGACGTCACGCCAAATCGGTAGCTGCACCGATGTTTCAGCAAGTGTGTGGGTGCGATAAGGATGGGCATGTATCTCACAAATGCCTCGGCTATAAAAGAGACTTCTTTTCAGGGCGCAGCGACAGTATTACGACGCATTCTCAGCGAACCGAGCGCGAATAGTGAAAGTGAAAAGAAACCTCTTACAGTCATGTGCAAAATTGTGATTTTAACGGCTGCCATTTTGGCTGTGCTCACGGGTCAGACTCTGGCTCAGGCTCAGGCTCCATTAACTTGTGCCCAGGCCACCAGTTTGGATTTTAATAACACCGATGTGAGTTTGTGAGACATGACAGAGAGTAGTCCATTCCCTCCAACAGTTGTGTTCACTTTTCAGTTCCGAGGAAATTGGATGGAAGTGGTTCGCAATCCCTCTCCCAATGCCCAGTGTATTAACGTGCGTGTGGAACTTCTGAATGAAACCACTTTGGGCGTACAACTCAGTCAATCGTCCAGCAGTTCTTCGTTGTATATGAATGTGTATGAGACGGCCAATATTACTCTGGAGAAGGATTCCACCAAGGGCTACAATGTGACCTTTACGGAACTTGATCAACCCCAGCAGCCCACATTTATTAAGCTGCTGTCGTTCGTCAACTATACCTATCTGATTGGTTGCAGCTATACCGATGCCAATAATGTCTCGACCAGTGCAGGCTTTATTTTGGGCCGCTCCAACTACACCTCCGGTAACTTGACCCAGGCTAACAATGATGCTGCCGATGGGTTCACTAATTTCCAGAAGGACCAGTACTATAATGTCACGCAAGTGGGGTAAGTTAAATTAAAGATGGTTTTGACATCCGTTTCTCATTTTTGCTCTTTTTTCCACACACAGTTGCTTTGCCAGCTCGGCGGTACAGAATTTGCCAATGATTTCTGGCTTCTTGGCCTTGGCCCTGTTGCTCATCCGGTCCCACTAAATCAGTTAGTCAACAACAACAAGAGCGTTTTTGCTTTCAAGTAAATGCGTCAGTTTTTTTATTTAGTTTTTAGTTTAATTAAAACTCACTCAAACTATGTCCATGAGTAACAATAAATACAAAAAACCAATGTGACGCATTCCCGGCCACCAAAGAAACCGACAAAAACAAAAACAACCAACCAAAGAATCATGTGTTTTGCTCAATGTACCGAACATATTGGCTGTGCAATCAGTTCTTTAATTTGCTGGTGACAAGAATGTATGTACCCGGCACTTCCGATAAGATAACTGAGACAGACAGACAGACAAAAAAAAAGAGGTAAATGATAAAAAAAAAGACATAACGAACGAGTTCCATAACAAATTTGTTAATTTACAAGAGAAACTCTGAAACAATTATCTGCCACATACTTTTTATCAGCAAAATTCCAAGAAACAAAAGAATTTAATGCATAGTTTGCCTTACAAATTTGGAAAGAAGCTTAAATCGATTTAATTATGGCGGGCTTAAGTTTTATTTTATGGTCACTTGTGCCGGTAGACTGGCAAGATGTATAATTTATCTTTCCGATAATTGTGGCTCATTAGCAGATAAGCGAAATACGATTTGATTTTTACCACCCCTCGAAGTACTTGTTAAAAAATATGGTTTTATGAGGTATATGGTAGCCATTAGTAAGTGGAATATTAATTGAATGATAATAAACTGTAGCACCTGTAAATGGTGCGAGTCTGTAGATTAGATTGAAAGTAATCTAACATACAAATCAAATTTAATTGGTTCCAATATGTACCAATGCTTGCATTTTGAGTAAGGGTTACAGTTTTCATGTATTTAGAAGAACGATAGATAATACCGGATGTAAGGAAACAAATTCGATACAAATTTCCCCAAAAAAAAAAGTTTTTCTCACTAGACCTACTTTTTCGGCCTTTCGTTCCTATGGTTCCTAAAAGTTTACAGAATTGTGTGGTAGCAGGTATCATGTAGCATTGATCAGTAATAAGTTTGAATGTGATTGCATTAAAAAGAAAAAAGTTTTTCTCACTAAGCATTGTTTTCAGACTTATCTTTTGTACGGCAGCTATACTATATAGTTGTCCGATTTCGATACATCTTGGTAAAATTATGTGAAATCATTAAAAAGTTATAAATACGAGCGTTGGGAGCGATAACATTGAAAAAAAAAAGTTTTTTCACTAAAACTAGTTTTTCAACCGATCTTTCCTATGGCAGCTATATGCTACAGTCATCCGACCCGGCCGGTTCCGACAATGTAACAAAAGACTTTGTGCAAAGTTTGGTTAAGATAGCTTTAAAACTGACAGAGGAGATAGCATAGAAAAAGAAGGACAGACGGATGGACAGACGCACATGGCTATATCAATTCAGCTCGTCATGCTGATCAAGAATGTATATACTTGATGTGGTCGGAGATCTTTCCTTCTGTGCGTTACAAAAATCCGGACAATATTAATATACCCTCTCCAAGGGTAAAAAAACATTAAGCATAGTGCTGATCAACTTCGAGCATTATTATTAACCAAATCGAAAGGATTTCCGTCGGAGGCTTGTGTTTTTTTTTGGGTTACAGACACAATTGCTAAGGTAGTAGGTATAGCGCAAAAAGCTATCGAAGACACAGGGTGGCATGGTGGACGCAAGAAGTACTGCTTTATTAGCAAGCTGGATGTCAAAATACTGCCTTTTACACTGCCAGCTGGGTGACACAACTCTTTTACACATACAATTTCGCTCAAATTCAGCACAACACAAAATTAACACATGCATATTCAACACCATACAATTTCAGCACAAGCAATTTCATCACATTCAATTTAAAAACAGGTCATTTCAACACATGTGAAAAATACACAACGTTTTACAACACAGTTCAATTTTAACATTCGACAGTTTCAGAGGTTAGGAACATCTCACTCAAATTGAAAGTGTTGTACAATAACCCTGTTATTTTTCGAACAATGTGCTAGCAAATAACAGACATCGAAATTACTCTAACCCAGAAATGCGAGCGACAATACTCTAGCGCAATAAATACCATAGGTCACATAGGTTACACCACTTTCCGCGACTGACAAATCATTTAATCGCTGAAAACGAAGAGGTTAAAAAACTGTAATAATGCCAAAAACTTTTACTCTTTACCAAGTGGATAATCATGCCAGGATCAACAGATAAGGTATCTCCGTGGACCATGATAATAAAACCGCTTAATTCTTATGATTCATTCAAGACCTCAAATGACAACACATAACTACAAAACTATGTATATGACAATACTGAACCGCGATATATACCATGGATGATCAATTTTTTTTTATATTTTATTTATTTATTTATAGTTTAACAATGTTCTGTCCAACTTTAAGAGGGCCTACTTAGGAACGACAATAAATTATTTTTTACTACAAACAAGGAGGATTGAGATAAAAAAATGTGGAAATGCAAGTTATAGTTTAAACAAAGGTTTCGGAAGGGTTCGTGATGAGCGTAGTTTGTTACACAAGGCTGTAGATAAATACGATAAAAAATTTCTAGTAACGCGTTGTGGGACTGCAAGACTTAAATTAGATAACAAAGCGATAGAGTCAATATCTCCTGACAGGAGTTTATGAATAAAAATAAGACTTTGGCAAATTCGCCGGCTCTTAAGAGAAGGAAGGTTGATTAGGCGTAATCTGTCCTCATAAGGAGGAAGATGAATGGTGGAATCCCAGTTTAAGCCACGAAGAGCGAAAATTAAGAACTGTTTTTGAACCGATTCCAGTTGATCTTGATATTTTTGGTAGTATGGAGACCACTCACACGACCCATATTCAAGTATTGGTCTCACTAGTGAGACATAAAGTTGCTTAGTGACGTAGGGGTCATTAAATTCTTTCGACCATCGTTTGACAAAACCGAGAACTCCCATTGCCTTGTTTGCGATGACTGATATATGACTATTGAAACATAACTTGGGAACAAATTGTAGACCCAAATCATCAACTTTATGGATACGTTCCAAAGGGATGGAATCAATCATATAATCAAACTCATATTGTTTATTTCGACTAAAAGTCATACATTTACACTTGCTGAGATTAAGAGGAAGGCTATTAACCGAGCACCAGGTGTAAAGAGAGTTTAAATCAGATTGCAGGAGTAGAGGAGACGTAGGGTCATTATACGACAAACAAAGTTTGAGGTCATCGGCATACATCAGTGCCTGCGAATGGGATAAGCCCTGTGGGATATCATTTATAAAAAGGTTAAATAGTAAGGGGCCTAAATGACTACCTTGGGGAACCCCAGATAGTACATTAATGGAGCTGGATAGTACTGATTTGAAACGAACTCGTTGAGATCGATCGCTTAAGTACGACTTTATCCAGTTCAGGAGGATTGGTGGGAAGCCGAGCAGACACAATTTATGTACTAAGAGCTCGTGATTGACTGAGTCAAACGCTTTACTGAAATCAGTATAAACTACATCAGTTTGTTGCTTATTGACAAACCCATTGTTTACAAGAGTAGTAAATTCAAGTAGATTCGTAGAGATTGAGCGATTCTTCATGAAACCATGTTGAGATGTAGATATTACCGAACGACAATAATGTTGTAGTTGGGGAGTCAAGATCTTTTCAAGAAGCTTAGGAATGTCCGATAGCTTCGACACGCACCTGTAGTTCGAAATGATTGACTTTGGTCCCTTTTTATGGATAGGAATAACATAGGATTCCTTCCAAAGACTAGGGAAGTCTCCCTGTTGAAGAGATGTGTTAAATAGTTTACAAAGCGGCACACACAAGGAGTCAGCGCAAAGTTTCAACACACAGCTGGGAACTTTGTCAGGTCCGGGGCTGAAAGAGGACTTGATTGGTCGTAGGCTAGATAGAACGCTATCTGCATCTACAACAGGGCATACAATGCAGTTGGAATTAGCCACAGAATACGGATATTTAGAGACTAAATTATTAGCAGATGCAGAATAGCATCGTTGGAAAAATGTTGCAAATAGATTGGCAATATACATATCTAAAGAAAGGGAGGGCGGAAATTGAGAGGATTTCCTTTTAGCATTAACAAAGTTGTAGAGCTTCTTTGGGTCGTCCTGAAAACTCAACTTACACCTGACCAAGTAGTCCTTATAGCATTCTGAGTTGAGGACCGTAAACTTGGATCTTGCTACGGAATATTTGGCAAAATCCACGCGGGATCCAGATTTTTTAAATTTTTTGTACAGCCGAGATTTAATATTTTTCAGGTTAGATAAGCCTCTCGTGAACCATGGGGGCGCACGTGATGGAGAAGAAGAAATCCGAAGGCGCACAAATTCGTTAAACACAGTATAAATAACTTCGTAAAAAGCTTTTGTGGATTTGTCAATATCCTGAGATGAGTCTAGAAAAGACCAGTCTACCATGGATAAGGCTTAATTGAGTCGTAGAAAGTCAGCCTTTCGAAAGCAAAAGGATGCAGTATTTTGGAAAGGGGGAGAAGTGGTGCTCGGTATATCAAGGTCACAATCAATTTGTAGTGTAGGATGATGAATGTCCTCAGGGATTGACAAGGGTGAAATTCTGGATACCACCGAATTGGAAATATCGGAAACAAAAACAAGATCAAGGAGTCTGTGCAAACCATTTCTATTGGAGTTTAGCTGTCCAAGAGATGGTTCAGCCATAAGATTAAGAAACTCATGAGAGGTTGATGGGTAAAGTTCGATGGAATTGTCATATGAAGCCCAAGAGATATGTGGAATATTGAAATCCCCGACGACCACCATACGATCACGATCACCCAGCACGGAAACAATTCGTTGTATGTGTTCGGCGTGAAGTAAATGAAGAGAAAGGTCAGAGGCAGAAGGAATATAGGAGCAAGTTAAGAAAATATTTGAATCGTGTGTTTGAACTTTAACAGCAACGAACTCAATGTTGGGCGGTAAATCGCAAGGAATCTGTTGGGACGGCCAGATTGAGTCTACTGCAATTAAAACTCCACCTCCACGACCAAAAGGACGGTCACATCTATAAATAAAGTAGCGATCCGTTAGGATCTCATGATTAGAAATGTTTTCATAAAGAGAAGTTTCGGTAAAAGCAACACCATCTTGCATAAAACCAGCACTGTTGGTATGCAAGGCACTGAGCTTACCGCGTAAGCTATTCACGTTTTGATAGCCTACGGAAAATGACGATTTTAGTTTTTTGGGGTTTTTCGGTTTTTTGAAGTCTGGGCAGAAGTTAAAGAGCCATCACTGACTTTATGATTAGAGTAATCTTTGAAAATGTGCGCGATTACGTGCTCAGGCCAAAACGTCGGCTCTAACGCTCTGTCAATATATAAGTCAGGGAGCGAAATCTGAAAAGATGAAATTTTTCTCGTAGATTTAAAGTTAAATTTTCTAACTTTCACACAGCTGGAGTCAGAAATGTTAAGCCTTGAACAAATATAACGCATCACAACATCTTCCGAAGCCGTTGGCATTAGTCGAGACACATGCTCTCATTGATCTAAGAGTTATTTTTTGGCAACAGGCGTCATTCAGACGCCTAAGAAAATTGTCTTGCTTCGAGGCGCCGACACACGCAAGCATACAACAAGTTGAAACAACAAAATTCATGCTTATTGACGCACGGCGCCAACTGGGCGCAGCAGGTACACTGTGCGCGATCGAGACCCGCTGGGCACTGAAGCAGATGTTTGCAAACCAAAACATATGCAGTGTGTGTATCCGATAAGGTTAGTTTTTACTGTTTTTGTTGTTGGACTGCTCCCAAACTTAAAAATCCTGCCCACCGCTGGAATAAAACATTGAGAGAAATTCCACTTATCTTCATTTAATTTCGTTTTTCGGTTTGTCCCGGAGGAACAAATTCAAGGTGGACGATTTCTTTATTGTCAAAAAAGACAATGAGCATTGTTTTCACTTTTTGCTCGGAGATAACTGTCCAGCCGCTCTTTCGTTAGCTAGAAACGCCCTCTACCGAATCCAGTCGGTTGGCGCACGACCCGAAGCACAGTCGCGGCGGAAGAAACTCACTCCTAATACCTTTAGGACACACCCTGTATTGGTCGAGAATAATACTAAACCAAAAAATATTTGAAAAGATCAAAATTGATTTAAGACATTTTTTTGTATCAATTTAAACATGGAGAGTATTGAATTTATATTTTAAGTATAAATTTAATATTTAAAATATTAATTTGATACGTAAAAGTATTAATTTAAAAATACAAAATTTTGAATGTCAACGAATGTTACTTCGAAAATTCGAAAAGTCATGAACCAATGAAAATCGAAGAATATCCAATGTTGCAGCTGAGTCCGGCGCGTCTCCATCTTCTGTGCATACAAAACTGATATGCGACAGCGACGTCGATACATCGACAGAATATGAGCTTATACTGCTCTCATTTCCAACAACAACGAAGTGCTAGATTAGCGTGGCCAAATACTCACACGCCACGCCAAAATGAGCTTGTGTGCCTCTGTTTTAGTGCAAACAGATCAGTACGCAGTTAAAAGAAAATGCTATGAAAGGCACTTTCTCAGTCGACATGCTGAAGATAAATTAATGGATTTGAATATGGAGTTTGAACTTCAGCATTTACAAAAAACGTTTAAGCAGATACCACTCCATAATGAATGACGATGCTGCCGTTTCTGCGCTATACAAGACGACGCCCAATGCAAGCGGTTCCACACAAAGACAACTGCACGGCTGCCGCATCAATTTTTTTTTGCTCATCACTAGACCATCATTCATCCGATCCTTACCATTCCTTTGGCAGATCGATAACAAATACTGATTACAAAATATGTTTAGAAGAAACCATCTACAAACCGTGCAATACATGACTTTTTTAAAAAATTGCGGGGGGGGGGGTCCAGGGGCGTGAAAATAAACTTGACGTACCTGTAAGTATAAGGAGTTTTTCTTTAAAAAAGAAATCGAGTCTCTCAGTCTTTGATGCTTATCAAGAAGATATATTACCAAAAGCACTAAAACAAATATTCTTACATTAATGTCAGCTATGAGTCAATCATCTACGTCAATATATCAGCCGTAGGAATGCAAAGTATATATATATAGATTAAATTATTTGTAGTCGGGCTTAAGGTCTAAAAGTCATTTTAACTAAGATTTTGATCTTAATTTTTATGTCAAAAACAACATTTACTTGTTTCTATTAAAATAATTATAGAAATTCCATTTTTAAATTTTTTCTCTTTATAAGCCGACTCAAAAGTATTAATTTTCGAAACGAAAAAAGGTGTGTTCCTTAAGGAAAAGCTAAAAAACATTCAAAGAAAACCTGTGATGTTCCCATAAGTCCGCTTTTTATTATCGGATCACTATAAAATTTTAAAATAAATTAATAAATTCGAAATATTAATGTAAGTTTTATCGACTTGCATCGATATCTTAAATAACTTGATCTGCGTGAAGTCTACGTTTCAAATTATAATTATAAACTTTTGGCCAAAATGAGTAATCTCTGACAATAATACTATAAAAACCCCCGAATCAGTCATGGCTACCAATACTCGCACTCGTTTTGTTTGGCTGTTCAATGTTTTGCGGCTCATTTCCAAAGATTTGGATCGCAATAAGCTTCCTGAGTACTGATCTCATTCTTTCTTATCTTTCTCGATAACAAGTATCTAATCGTTTATTTCTGAGAAAGAAATAATTGTTAACAGATAAAATATTCGCCGAATACATCAATCCTGCCCAAGCTGATGGCGCTGAAGCACATAATTGCCGGGGTTGGTAATTGTTTTACTTCTGCATGGGTGAAATACTCCGCGTTTTTCTTATCAACATACAAAACTGCCAACAGATAGGGAAGACTCTCGAACGGCTTTATCAAAACTGTCCAGATAACAGGTGACACCGAAAGCTCTTGTCAAATTCTACTAGCCGAAAACTATTTCTATTTCTATTGAATATATATGACAAATCCACATGGAAGCATAATCTATATAAGAAAATTCCTAGCGCCTTCAAGAAAAGGAAGAAGTCAAGTTGAGAACTGTCATTTGCTTAGCTCTTGACTGACCTTGACATGAGAATCCTGTCGAGCGTCTCTCCCTTTGTATACACTTATCAATTTTCGCTTAGCATCGTACCGGGTGGAAGGAGAAAGTAGATGCTCAATGTTGCTGATTTCTTGTTTATTTATATGCTTCAACCCAATCAGCACACAGACACACACACACGCAGACAGATACTCAGATTGAACCCACACAAATGTAAACACAAGGCCACTAAATCACTGAACACTCTCAGCTTTGGCA
Source organism: Lordiphosa clarofinis (assembly GCA_018904275.1). Classification (NCBI taxonomy): domain Eukaryota; kingdom Metazoa; phylum Arthropoda; class Insecta; order Diptera; family Drosophilidae; genus Lordiphosa; species Lordiphosa clarofinis. Next base: position 77,950 of record JAEIGQ010000348.1, on the reverse strand, counting down.
TTTACACGCATATCCCGGCAAGTCCTTGTCAGCCGGCGGCTGGTGCTTCTGTTTCTTGGGATTTCTTTTGTGGCTGCTTGACCCGCGGTCTCACCCGGCGGTCTTTCCCCTTGTTTATGTTTATTTGTTAGCACAATTTGGTTACATTGTTTGCTTACAATCTTCTTCATTGTTTGTCATTGCTGTTGTTGCTGTGGTTGGGGCTGGCTCCTGCTGAAATCAAGTTAACATCGATTAGAGAGCTGTAAAAATCTTTGCTTGGTTGGAAGGGAAACAATCATTTTACATTTTGCACACACACCCAAATAATTAAACTGTTTCGAGTAGCTTTTCTGCCAAGCCCATCCCCAGCAACCCCAACAAAGTCTGAATCCAAAAGCTTATGGTCAAATGCCAGACAAACAGAGTAGAGAAGCCTCCAATCAACTCTAATAGCAAATCATTCTGCATCGCCCAGCTCAATGTCCTCAAAGTGCTTAGAAAACCAGAAGCCGAAATGCTCAAGACAGACAGACGGACCGACAGACAACCACCCACAGCAGCGGGACGGAGTGGAGGGGACAAAACTATTAATTAATTTGCCAGGCACTGCAGGCCATGACATCGACATTGGAACACCGCATGTCGTTGACATTTCAGTCAAAGGCAAAACCAAATACACACAATTTTGACCAGATCGAAATCAAATCCGAGGAGTGTCAATTAGGGGGCGGTTGTCTGCTAATGAATTGCTGTAAGGAGAATAGAAGCTCAAATGGAAGGACTCCACTTTTTGATTATACCCAAGAATATTTGCTTATTGCCTTGCTAGACATTCAAGTGCTACGCACTTCGCTCCTCCGACCATGATGATGTGTAATTTCCAGAAGCAGCAGACAGCGAGAAGAGGGAAGTTGGATGTTATCATACAAATTGAAATCTTTGCCAAGTTCTGGCGCTCCACTCTCAAGCATTTCAATATTCGCCAGTCAAGTGTAGGTGTTTGTCTTAAGTTTGGAACTTGAAATTCTAACTGGTTGTACACTCAGAGAAATTTAGCAAACGTTTCAACAGCATATAGGAACCAAATGATTGTCCCTGAAATTCTGCAAGTTTAATTCAATAATTACTTTTTCATACTCCCTACACAGAGTAAATTGGGATTGTGCAAATCTCCGTAGGTCCGTCTGTTGAGATGGTAAGAGCTAGTGGCACGAAGTGTGTGGGACGGAGAATCCCCATAATTTATTTTAAATTTTTGTTTCACCGCAATTTGGAAAACCCCTTATGTCTAGCAAAGTTGTGTAGATGAATAGTTCTCACCTTTTAGCACAATTTATCGACCCGCTAAAGGATTGATAATAAGAGGACGAACGATCCTCCCCATACACGATCTGTTTTGGTTCTTTCCAGCACAAAATGCTCTTTAAAAATACCAAAGATAGTTTGTGAGTTTAGCTGGCTCTAGGTCCCAACTGTAAACAACTTATGCATTATTTTCGGACCTAGAGCCAGCTAAACTCACTAATTAATTATATGAAAAGTCGCTAGTTAAATTACAAACATATCAAAGATATATTACAAAATATTTATATGACTAGCCCAAACCGTTAACGAGTGAAAGCAACAAGTTTATTATAAAGTCATAATTTCGGTACACTTAGAATGGCTTTTTTCTGAATAAACATTTCTTCTAAACATGGCTCTGAACTGTTTCGCTTACAGACAGTCTTACAGACATTGGAATTAACTAGGGTTGTCAATATTTTATTGATATATCGATATTTATGTTGAACGGTAAGGGTTATTTTGATAGAAATTTGTTGTTCCGATATAGACGACTATCGATATTTTTATAATCGATATAGAAACACACAGGGAAATATTGCAAATATCTAGAGAAACGATTGAGTTTTGAACTAAGTTCGGATGACTTTTTATTTCAAAGAAGAGAAGTTTATGAAAGCAATATAAAGCAATAATCAAATATGTTACAGATTCCTTTAAAAAATTGTTCAAGAGAACATACTATACATCGAAAAGTGTTTTATGATTTTGGAAAAAAATTGCCTTTTTTTTTACTGTCGTCAGCGACGTCATCACTCCGACAACATACGTACTCATACTGCTCTCTTTTGCAACAACTACTACTAGTGCTACATGAGCGCGCACTCGACTGGCTTAACACACACACGCGACGCCAAATCAGCTGATAAATTTGATAATTAAAATTACACCAAAAAGGCTATTTCCACAAAAAAAAAGAAGAAAAAAATGATATAGTTGCTCATATTCGATTTGGCATTCCTCACGAAAGAGTATGGTATTTTTTCAGAAAGTACTCGCTATTCTCTTGAAGCAGAAAGTGTCATCAGAAATAAATAGTTGATTTGAATTTAAGAAGTAGTTTTATCAATGAAAATGGCAAAATTTTAAGAAATTATGCAAGGCTAATAGATATAAAGAATATTATTTTTAAAAATAAGTGTTAATAAATCGGAACTATTCTTCTATGTTCAAGCGAACCGAGGCTCGAACCAAAGTCTTCGGTTCCAGGGTCTAAGGAAGCGGTCCGCGAACCGAACCTTAGACTTTACATCAGATTCGAACCCCCGGACCGAACCTTCTGCAAAATTTTTGAGGTTTGCAGCCTTGTTTGGAATAGACAAAATCCTTATATGCCTGTATTGTTTGAGGTCGTTTTGCGCGGGCAAGTAATTCATTTTAGACCCATGGTTTCTTGGTGAGATTTTCTTCATATACTTATATTTTATTTTATTAGTAGAAGTGCGATTTCTAAGTAGTATAAATAAAAATATTTTTTTTTCCATTCCGATTCGAAAAGAAAAATCCTTAAATGTCTTTTATATTTAAGTTCGATTTGCTCCTAGCGCCGGCTGGGAATTTATTTTAGAGCCATGGGATGTTGGTGAAATTTTCTTAGAATTTTCCGTAGATTTTGTTTTTGCTATACGCTTTGTTGATTTTTTTCCGCCTATACAAATCGATCTCCCCAAAACTATAAACTAGTTTCAGAAAAGTTAATCATTTAAGTCAGAAAGCTAACCCATTTGAAAGATAAGATATAACAAGAAATGGTAATTTGGCAGTGAGGTCATACCTTAAATACTTTTGAGTTTTCTGAACCTTTAAAAATAACGATCAATATAGATATTAAAAATATAGACTTTTGATATTATCGATACTGATATTTTGAGAAATATCGACAACCCTAGACCCTAACCAATGGTCGATACAGTTCGTGTGTCTCTCCATACTTTTCGATAACAGAATTAAAGCGAACATCTCGAAGAATTCAAAGGTCAGCATCAAAACATCGACTTTGAAAATGCTATATTTTTGTTGTGTGGGATCAAAAAATGTTATGCCATCAAGGGTAAGAAGTGCACTTCAAGAACCAATTCCTTTGATATTTAAACAGTTAAAAAACATTGAACAGCTAGAAGGCTGATTTGTATTACGCACGATTGTGCGTTGTGCACAACTTAAAATTTTTAGCAGCTTTCGGATTTGATTAAATAAACACATACATGAAATTCGGAAAAATGTACGAAATCTTTGTTTGAGACGATGGAACGATTTATATATTTTAATGTTAAAGGCCCATTTCCAGAACAAATAAATGCGCACGAAAATAAATTTTTATGTTGAACTTCATATAAAAAAAACAGCTTCGAACAGCTGATCAGCCATTTATTTAGTGGCATTGCCACATCATTAGCTTGTGTGGATTGCAAGCACAGCCGATTTGCTGAAATAAATTGAAAATAAATAACTTGCAGCACATTTTTCCGGTCAACATCGAACAAATTAAAAGCAACTGCAGGGCGCACCCAAATAGTCCAACAAATAATAAATATATTAGCACATAAAATAACACTCTTTTTTAATTAGTTTTAGTTTTTATATATTTTAATTTTAACTGCCTCAAGACTTTCTCTACCGAGGATCACGAGGGCGCACACTTGTGATAGTACATCATGTTATTTTGAAAGCTGTTAGCTGATTTTAAGATTCTTTAAACTCTAATTTAACAAACTCTTTTTGAATTCAAGCGGCTGACCAATCAGTGCGACCCTACAACTTGGCCGCCATTTTGGGTATTTTTTAGTGTATTTTTGGACATTGTGACCATACTATAGCTTACAATCCACACAACATAAATAAGTGGCAGTTTCGTGACATAAATTTTTATTTGTTCTGGAAATAGGCCTTAAAAGATAATTTTAAGTAAATGTTGACCGTGGCAACGACTCAAATGGTTCATACGCTGGGTCCAATTTCGGCATTCTTTCTCCAACATATCGGACGTAATGTTGCGAATAAATTCTTCAATATTGGCTTCCAGAGATTCAACTGTGGCTGGCTTGTCGCTATAGACATGTGCCATAGCCCGACAAAAAATAGTCTAAAGGCGATTTATCGCAAGATCTAGGCGGCTAATTGACCGGCCTCCAACTTGAAATAAACTGTTCACCGAATTCGCCTCTCAATTGGGTCATTGCTGTAGTGTTCTGTGGCATGCGGTACCGTCTTGTTGAATCCACATGTCAGCCCAGTCCACCTCCTCCATTTTGGGCAAAAAACAAAGTTTGTAATCCTCGCACGGTAGAGCTCTCCATTGTTTTTCAATATCCATAAGAGGGTGTTTATTAATTCGAATTCAGCAAAGTAGTTTTCCACAATTTCTCTTATTTTGTGACCTTTTCTTGTTGGCTTAAGGGGTTACATGCGTTTCGTCGGGTAAAAAAGGCCTATTTTCAATACTTTTTTTCTATGTAAAAAATTATTTATTTATTTATTCAATTCAAACTTTTTTCTGTCTTATAGATACATATTTAAAGAATAATATCTGAAATTTTCAAAAAAAAAAATTAAAACTCCTCCATTGTGTGAACAAAAGGTGCGTCTGCGTTGTCAGCATAACTACTAAGAAAAGTATATATATATTTTTAAGCTGGTTGCCCTTTATAATAAGTTCGTGGTAAAATTAACTTTTATTGTGCCCAAGCCCAATTTCATATTTACATTGTAAGGCTGGGAACGTTGTTCGTTCTGCTTTTCAATTTGCCCCAAACATTTCTTGCAGTGCCCCAACCTAGCTGAGCCACACATATTTGTAGCCTTCGAGTAGCTAATTTATGTTGATCCTGCCTTGGAAATCGTCACATTTTGCATTTGCATACAGATTTCAACTCTTGGCACAAAAACATGATTTGATTTCCAAGTGAAAGCAGATAATTCTCCCTTCCTACAAACACACACCGATACATATATATATTTATCTGCACATTTATCGTATACTTTGGGTGTATGCTGAATATGCCCTACAGGTGGGGTAATTGAATGTAGGTCCCCAGTCATTTACATTCAATTAACAGTTGTAGTTGCCAAGCGAATTGGCATCAATGAGATACGAGAGTATTGTGCACATTCCCCGACTTAGCTAAGCTTAAATATTCATACGCATACACACATAATTTATACCTGATGAGTTCCAGTGTTGTGCACGGATGCATTTATTGTGAAATCTAGATAAATACAATTGAAAGCAAAGTGTGTGCGGAATAGTCTCTGATTTGGCATATCCTACGAGTGCCTTTCGAGAATCAATTAAAAATTAGGGAGAGGAACCTACTTAAGTAGTTTTGTGTTTTATATCGTTACTCCTCAGTAGACTTTTAATTAAACGAACTGAAAGAAATTATCAACAATAAATATGCATTTGCTGTTGCCATCTCCCTAATCACTTTCTCAGCCACTTAAGATTATGATTAAAAGAAAACCCCCATTAAAAATCAAATTATGTTACGCAGGCAAAAAAATCCCCTTTCCTATCTATCATACACACTCCTCAGCTGCAAATATAATTAAAATTTTATCACGTAAAACGCAAACACCTGCCGCAGAATAAAAAAGAAGCCAAAATGAAATAACGGAAGAATCATATAAATGAAATTCAAAACTCGAAATTAAACGAAATTTTATTATTAAGTACATATAAATAAATGTATTTTGTTTTTATTGAAGACGCGACTCGTCTCAAGTGCCTCGTATAATAATCTCAAGCAAATATTACGTATACGCCGTGTGCTCGGTCACACAAACACGTACACACACACACAGACACACAGTAGGAGCCTTTGATTTTTAGTTAAGCACAAACCAAGCGTCGTCGATTTTTGCCAATTTTGACAGCCGCATTATTTCCGCCAACTGCCACCCCCCTTTGTGTGGGCGAAATATTGAAAATTCAGCCTTGTCGCCTGCTTCTGGTTGCCGCTGTTTGCCGCCAAACGTGCCATGGATTTCTAATGAAACGTGTGCCCCGTGCTAGAAAGGGAACCAAAAAACACTCATACGCCGCGTGAGCCCGAAAATTTTTACGAGTCTTTCGTGTGTTAGGCGTAATTTTAATGGCCTTAGCATGCAACGCCACATGGGAAAAAGTTTTCGCCGGGCAGGGAAATCAAAGTGTATTTGGGGGCGAAATTCGCCTACGTTTTTTTGCTCTCCCTTCCGTATGTGTTGTACCGGAAATTTAATTGTGTGCGTGCTGGCGCAGTCAAATTTGCTCCAGTTTGTTTGTAAACAGGTGTAAAAATAAAAACTAAGGCACTCCCGTTTGCATTTTGTGTTATATTTGCGTTTATTTTTATGATCATGTCGCTCGTTAGGAATAATGCTTGAGCCGACACACAGACAGACACACACGAATCGACGGCCAACAGAGCGAAGCCTTCCAAAATGGATTTACAGCAATTTGCGCTATCGTCATTTCACGCCGCATTTTCTTCTACGCTTTATTCGATTTTCTCCCTATGCCGCCTCCAACTGTAATTGGCATTTAAAATAATGGGCGGGAGGGTGAAAGGACAGGGTAGAGTTGCTCAGCTTTTTTTCCTACACAAACTAAATTAATTGTTTTAATTGCCCATGTTCGAGTGTGTGAGATTGTCAAACGGTTTGACACGTTTCCAGTTGAGTTGAAGTGGATGGCTAATTGGAATCATAACTTGAAGTGAGGACTTAGAGAGGCACTTGACAGGATGAGTGATTAGTTAGATGAAGTGACAGGGCTTTACGACTTTGAAGCAGAGTCTAAACGGTTTTTTGGTTGTATGGATATTAATTGGATTTTTCAAGGTACACTTAAATTAGGTCTGCGAACCCTATAAAATCTTTGCCGCAAATTTTACCAACGGCTATTGTTTGAAAATTTTAGGTTTCTTGGATTTAAGGAGAACGTTTTGGTTCGGACCAAAAAAGAATGTGAATTCATAAGAATATTTAAATATTTGGAAAGTTCTGTTCAACCATGGCTTGAGTCGATGATGATTGATTTAAAGTGAGGTTGAAGTCATCTATAAGCTTTGCAGCCTAAAACAAGTGAGAAAGTCGTAAAATATTTATGAACATTGTGGCAAATATACGTTTTTAATATACCCTTGGAGAGGGTATGTTAAAATTGTCCGGATGTTTGTAACGCATAGAAAAAAGCATCTCCGAACATATAAAGTATATATATTATCGATCAGCATGACGAGGTGAGTTGATATAGCCATTTCGGTATTTAAGCTATCGTAAGCAAACTTTCCACGAAGTCTTTTGGGACGAATATGCTATTTACACATTTGGCAGCATATAGCTGCCAAAGGAAAAACCGGTAAAAAAATAGTTTTAGTGAGAAAAACTTTATATTTTCCATGCAAACGTCTCCGAACCTCATATTAATAAGTTTTCTATGACTTCACACAATTTCACCAAGTATTTCGAAATTCGGACTAACAATATAGTATAGTTGCCATACAAAAGATAGGCCAAAAAGGCCACTATGGTCCCAAATCCCAGAAAGTTGGCTAAAAGTCGGAAAAAAGAATATTTTCTATATACTTTTAATGATTGGAATGGTTGTAGTGGTACACCTAGTTTGTATTCTGACCGTTAATAAGAAGAAAGTGTCCCCACCTGGTTTAGGTTTGAACTCCGTTCGTGAGCGTCGAGCGTGCCTCATCGTTTATTCGTCATGCGTCGAAAGTTACACAACGTTTAGAAGCGTATAGATTCGCGAAAAATTAACCGATTTGGATTCTGAAAAATGGATTCTACTCTGGAAAATAAGTACAACATAAGCGTATTGCTCAAAATTATTATTAACAATGCATAAAATAGTGAATCATTAATAAAAGTAGAGTTTTTTTTTTCGGTCACATTCTGAAAAATCGTGTTAAAAAAGCAATGAGTCAAAAATACCAGCAGATCCCACGCTCAAACGAATAAGAAATTGTTATTTAGACAATTCTTCAAAACATAGTCAAAAATTAGCTGCCGGTTTAGTCTCGGTGATTATTTTTGTGCGACAATTGTCGCGACATAATATATATACACTGCTCGACAACACTCTCCCCCAATTCACCAAACCAACTTGTTCTAAAGTATTTTGGGCCGCTGAGCACGAAAACAGACATGGAAAAAAATCTGACGAACATATAGAGATATTATCAAGTACGTTTCCGAAGAAATTGTCCGCCATATTCGATCCGCCATTTCGTTTTTCTAATTTTTGACGTCAGATTCGTGATCAGCGACCCCGAAAACCCCCGAGTACAAAATTTAAGCCAATTCTAAAACGTTTTTCGACCTTTGGCCGTGTTTTTGGAATTTGGGACCACTGTCGCGACAGCACTTGCAAAGGCAATCTTACTTTAAGCTTGGTTGGTAAACCGCATGCTAAAATGCTGGCTGGAAAATTTTGTGCGGTGTGCGTGTATGTGTTAAAATACGTTCACTGTACACCTATTACTTGCAAAAGCCCGCGGTTTTTTCAACACTCAAATTAAATTTGGCCAATTTTTTCGGTGTTGGTTTTTATGAAAAACGTTAAGCTTTTGCGATTTTTTGATCGTTCGGCCTTTAACTTCTATATAAAAGTCTAAGTAATTTTTATTTTTATACATTTTACATATTTTGCATTTGCAAAATTATAACTTTTCACTTAATTAAATTTTAACTTAATCTCTATAAATATAAAAGGGAGTGTCCTGATTCACTGACTGATTGGTAATCATCGCACAGCCTAAACGGTAAGCGATAGGAGGCTGTAATTTGGACAGGAGTTTCTGTTGGTGGTGAAAGCGCGTACTAAGACGGTAATTTAGAAAATTCCACCCGGAAAAGTCGGAAAAGCGATTTTGGAAAATTCGCCCACGAGGAAAATGGCCGGAAAATTCTGCATGCAAAAAACTATTTTTCATCCGATTGGCTTGAAATTCGGTTTAAAAGTAAGGTAGGTGAATTTAATTGAAATGTGATTTTCCGAAGTTGGAAAATTTGCTCTGACGGTCGGAAAATTTCCGGAAAATTCTGCATGAAAAAATACTATTTTTCATCCGATTGACTTGAAACTCGGTTTGTACGGTCAACATGAGAAAACAGTTTTGTTTTTATTTTCCGATGTTGGAAATACCGCCGGGATGCCCTCTGGGAAGTGGTTGGAAGTGGGATGTAGGAGGAAGGTGGGTGAGAAGTGAGCGGGAGGTGGGTGATATGCGGGTGGGATGTGGGCGGTAAGTGGGTGGAATGTGGGTGGGAAGTGGGCGGGAAGTGGGCTGGAAGTGGGTGTGCGTTTGTTCTATACTGTTGAAAGCGCAGCGAAGCGCTACGGGCTATTTGCTAGTTCTTTTATAATAGAATCATAATAATAATACACAATTATGTGTTACTCAGAGCGATAAAAAAAAAAAAATAAATTCAAAGCAAAGCCACTTATATTAACAAGTGAGAAAGTCGGTCAAGTTTTCAATGTCATACTCTGTACCAAGTTTTCAATGATTTAACATAATTTCATCAAAATTTTTCGAAATCGGACTACTATATAGTATAGCTGCCTTACAAACTGTCAGGCATATATCAAGCTCCAAGGGTATATAAACTTCGGTCGAGCCGAAGTTAGCTCGCCTCTATTTTTTTTTTTATTATTTTTAAGATAATCAAAAATAATCTTGTAAAGTAGTCGAATTATTTTTTGATTATTTTTTGATAATCCTCAATAATCCCGATTATTTTTGATTATTTCTGAAAGTAATCAATTAGTAATCGTGTAAAACTGAAAATAGTCGTATTGTAATCATTATTTTGCCTTTAAAAAAAAATAATCAAATATGTAATCATTACGATTAGTAATCATTATTTAACAGCTATGCTTTAAATGAAACTATTTCTTTTTGTATTCATTATCGCCTACTTCATTAACATACATATCGCTCACTTATTTCAATACCGGCATAACTCAAAAAATACGATTTTTGACTTAATGATGCAGAAATCTGCGCGCTTTGCTGTACTATTTTATGCAAAAATTTTCGTATTGCTATCTCTTCTACTTTCCGAGTGAGATGAGAATATGTCGCAATATCATTTTCTAGGTTCATTTTCATGTTGATGCAAGAACGGCCATATCTCAGTTGTCCTGCTGTCGATATTGACCAAACATACTTTTTCTTTCAGTTAAAACATCAAATTTTCAATGTTTATTAATAAGCATTCTAAATTTATAATATTTTACTTAATTGAGTTGAAACTGAAAGAACCATTTTTTTTAGGTTAAATCCATTGAGAACTTCAAACGTGTTTTTCTCAAAATGGATTATTTTGAGTTATGCCAGTATTGAAGTAAGTGAGCGATATGTGTATGTTTTAACTACTTTCATGATGGGCAACCCTTCAAGTTTTTTCGAGCTCAAGGCAGCTGCATACAAAAGCTGCTCGATTTTTAGCGACAGTTGATTTTTGAGTAAAGCAAAGAACATGAAAACAAATTCTCTTTCAATAATATTGTATATTGCGGTGTACCTGCTCCTGCCGTCATCGGCGTCGGCTCCAGTGGTCAAATGCATAACTCTATCGACAGCGACATAGCTAAATAATATACTAATATGAAATAATAAATATATATTTTATATTTACATATTGTTCTTTATTGTATACCCATATTTATTTAGATATTTAGTTGTATTGACGAAGGATTTAAATAAATAATTTGTTGTTCCCCATCGGATATTATGATTAAAAACTTAATAATTTTTTCTAAAGAGTAATTTTTTATGCAAACGGACTTTAATGCATTCATACCGCTGGTGATTTTCGCCACTAATCTGCTCATTAGTAAGTCAAAAACCGTTTTTTTTTAATCTATCTATACAAAATTTCAACTGTCTGGAAATTTCGATTGTTTATGGATTTGTCTACAATGTTGTTATGCAAAATCTGCACAAATCTGCTTTTAATTTGCATATATGAATTGCGTGTCAAAACTTTGTAACTAAATTGCCGCGCCATCAGAATTGCCGATATTTCTGATTCGAAGTGCGTTATGTAAATGCGATGCAGTAAAAAAATATGCAAACAATTAGCGCTAAATGCGTTTGCATAACAACAGAGTGTACAATTTGAAGCGATGCGTTATTGGGCATTTGAAATATGCACGAGCTGTTGGCAAATTTGCACAAAATCAATTAAATCAAAATGCGAACAAAACTGAAATCAGAAGCAGACAGTGGAATTGGAAGATAATCAAATGTTAAGGCTACAGGCAGGAGGGGAATCGATAAGGCAATTCAAAATGTTCAATGGAAATAAACTCAGTTTCAATTGCTTTGAACTTTCGGACTAACAGACAAACTGATTAACAAACTCAACAATGCCGAGGTAAAGTGATTGACTTCAACTGGTTAAATTGAAAACTGGATCAACAAATTGAAATTTTAAACCAAACAGGAACTTTGCGTTCAAAAAGTGGCCAGGAACTAGTCTGGCCACCCAAGTGCGGAGCGGTACGAAGCTAGAGTAAAATGGCGTCCCAAGATCACCGCTTTGGAGCGGTTAGGAAGTTGTGAATCTTGTCAGCCGCGAATCTCGTCAGTCGCGGTCCTCTTAAAAAAATCTTAGCTGAACAAAAGAGTCCGCAGGGAGTCTTTAAGTAAGATTTCTAAGCCCTTTAGCCACCCATTTTTCATTTTCTCCCGCGATTATGCTTCCTTCTGAATCTAGCCTGTTCCCAAGGAAAGAATAGAGCATCGTACTTGGAGTGCTAATGGTGAGAAATGCTGATTTATTAAAAACTTTAAATATTTGTAACTACATTTCGACTCTTGGAAATACAATTCCCCCAAATGATGCACTTTAAGTTATTATTTGCCGGCGTTTATTGCCAATGCACCGCTGCACGATTGCACATTTAGCGATGACTCCCATATTTAAATAAAATTTTAAGTGCATTTCCACCTGGCCGTAAGCCATCAGAGAGTAGGAGCAGCTTGTGCTCCTTTCGCTATTTACCACTCCCACCCGACCAGGCTGGGCAGTCTGGCAAGCTGATTATTATTTCCGAGCACACTTCGTTGTGGCATTATTATAATGACTGTTGCAGCAAAATTCACAACGCACCTGACTCGAATACAATGTTCCCAGTCAGAGCCAGCTGTTGTTAGGCAGCAGTCAGTCCAGACAAACAATGGACAGGCAAGGAGAGAGGGTGAGAGACAATGTCCACTTTAAAAAACATAAATGCCAAAATGTTTGCACTATTTCCCAATGAAATTTCACCAAAACGCTAAGTGCATTTCCAGTATTTATTTTTAAATCTTTTGTCTGTCTTTTCAGAGTTCTATACTCGAGTGATTTCCCTTCCTGACAGATAACATTAATTAGAAAAAAATAGTTCAAACAAATTTTAATCAAGTTTATTTTTGTTTGCAGTTGTCAAGCCTGGAGATAAGCAGGGGTAATAAAAGGTTCAGAAAGTGAATCACTCCCTCCATTCGCTTTATGATTTGCAAACTTCTTCATGCGAATGTTGTTGGTAGTTCATATAACTTTATTTGCAAATGATACGACGTAACGGGGTCTATAAACTAAACACGAAAATAAAAACATTTGAAAAGCTAACGTTTTTCATTGTTGGCTAAAAATTGTTGATTTAATGATTTTTCTTGTTGATTTTACAAATTCCAACGTATAAACAAGATAAAAGTCATTTTAAATTAACTGCGCGTTCATGGTTCCTTTTTGTCAAATGTTCAGACTTCAAACCAAGTCTACGCCAACTACTTAAACGAGAGCGTAAGTTAAAGTCGGCTCTAACCGACTTCGATATACCCGTTACTCATGAAAAAACATGTTTAACAGTGTTCCTGCGTTCCTTAGGTTGACCATCTGAAAAGTATGCAACACTTTTTTAAATCGGCTATTTTTCACATTTTTGCTCATAATTTGAGAACCACTCATCCGATCTTTATCATTTCTTCGGCAAATCTATTCATTTTGCTAATTACTAACTACTAACTTGAAGGTGTGAATCGTCTATCTTCAAAACTGTAGGAGATATAACGTTTTTTCCAAATTGCGGGGGCGTAAGGGGGCGTGGAAAAAATGGAAATAAACATAAGTGTTATTGAAATAAATTTTCAAATAAATGGAATTCAAAGCTATTGGAACCACTTTACTTGGGACAGAGTATTTTGCTGTAGGGGCACTCGACCGCAACACTCTTACATGTATCTGTTGTTTTTGTTATAGTGCGAAGCAAAAACTTACATTTAATTACAATCACATAGTTTGTCATAGTTTCTTAGGCATTCTTTTTTAACCTTTTGATGCCTCAGAAAGATTTGATAAAAGTCAATTGAAAAGCATTTTTACCAAATAAAAAGTAAGAAAATCGGTCAAGCCCGACTATAACATACTCTGTACCTGTAGTAGAAGCTGAACGCAATGCTGGTGCTGCGCTCATCTCTAAGTGTCTCTCTCTCTTTCTTTCTCAGTCTTTCTCTCTCTGTCTTTCTCTCTCTCTCTCTCTCTAAGATTGTGCGGTGTTAGTTGTAAAATGGTGGGATGGGGTGGAGGGAGGGTGATTTACTGTTTTGTTCATAACTTGAGAACTGCTTATCCGATCTTTATCATTTCTTCGGCAAATCGATACATTTTGCTAATTACTAACTATCTCCAGAAGGTACAAATCGTTTATCTTCAAAACTGTAGGGGGCGTGGCGAAAATTGAAAATAAACTTGATCTGCCTGCTCATCTCTAAGTGTCTCTCTCTTCTTTTTTGTCTACGTCTCTGTCTTTCTCTCTCTAAGATTGTGCGGTGTTAGTTGTAAAAGGGTGGGATGGGGTGGAGGGAGGGTGATTTACTGTTTTGTTCATAACTTGAGAACTGCTCATCCGATCTTTATCATTTCTTCGGCAAATCGATACATTTTGCTAATTACTAACTATCTCCAGAAGGTACAAATCGTTTATCTTCAAAACTGTAGGGGGCGTGGCGAAAATTGAAAATAAACTTGATCTGCCTGCAAGTATAAGGCATTTGTCCCATACATGTCAAACCTCTATGTCTTACCATCTCTGAGATCTGTTTATTCATACGGATGGACGGACAGACAGACAGACGGACAGACAGACGGACGGACAGACAGACGGACAGACGGACATGGCTATATCGACTCGGCTGTTGATGCTGATATGTTTGATATACTTTATATGGTCGGAAATGATTCCTTCTCCCTGTTATATACTCTTGCACAAACTTAATATACTCTATATACCTTCGGTACAGAGTATAAAAACGAGAACCAAACGTGTCAAAATGAAAAAACTTGCTGCTGCGAGGTCCTAAAACCGAATATTTCGAAATGTTATGAATAAATTTAAGATTACCTTACATTAGTTCACTGCATTTTTGGCCTTTTCGTCTACTAGAACATTTTGTGGTATATTCATATTTCAATCAATCAAATTTTCTAATTCATTTGAATTAAATCAAAATCAATTCAATTCTTTTTTTTGGAAATGAATTAAAGCTGCTGAATGATTCGCAGGATTGATTCAAAAATGAATCATTCGTTTACAGCTCGGCTTAGAGATGAGCGCAGCACCAGCATTGCATTCAGCTTCCGACCGACTTTCTCACTTGTTATACCCTTGGAGAGGGTATATTAAAATTTTCCGGATGTTTGTAACGCATAGAAGGAAGCATCTCCGACCACATAAAGTATATATATTCTTGATCAGCATGACGAGCTGAGTTGATATAGCCATGTCCGTCTGTCCGTCCGTCCGTCTGTTTCTATGCTATCTCCTCAGTCAGTTTTAAAGCTATCTTAACCAAACTTTGCACGAAGTCTTTTGGTACAAATACGCTGCACATTTGTCGGAACCGGCCGGATCGGATGACTATAACATATAGCTGCCATAGGAACGATCGGTTGAAAAAGTAGTTTTAGTGAAAAAAACTTTTTTGTTTTCAATGCTATCGCTCCCAACGCTCGTATTTATAAGTTTTTAATGATTTCACATAATTTCACCAAGCCATGTCAAAATCGGACAACTATATAGTATAGCTGCCATACAAAAGTTAGGTCTGAAAAAAAGTCTTAGTGAGAAAAACTTTTTTGTTTTCAATGCTATCGCTCCCAACGCTCGTATTTATAAGTTTTTAATGATTTCACATAATTTCACCAAGCCATGTCAAAATCGGACAACTATATAGTATAGCTGCCATACAAAAGTTAGGTCTGAAAAAAAGTCTTAGTGAGAAAAACTTTTTTGTTTTCAATTTAATCGCTCCTAACGCTCGTATTTATAAGTTTTTAATGATTTTACATAATTTCACCAAAATTTTTCGAAATCGGACCACTATATAGTATAGCTGCCATACAAACTGTCAGGCACATATCAAGCTCCAAGGGTATATAAACTTCGGTCGAGCCGAAGTTAGCTTGCCTCTATTTTTCTCACTAAAACTTGTTTTTCAACCGATCGTTCCTATGGGAGCTATATGCTATAGTCATCCGATCCGGCCGGTTCCGACAAATGTGCAGCGTATTTGTACCAAAAGACTTCGTGCAAAGTTTGGTTAAGATAGCTTTAAAACTGACGGAGGAGATAGCATAGAAACAGACTGACAGACGGACGGACAGACGGACAGACGGACATGGGTATATCAACTCAGCTCGTCATGCTGATCAAGAATATATATACTTTATGTGGTCGGAGATGCTTTCTTCTATGCGTTACAAACATCCGGACAATTTTAATATACACTCTCCAAGGGTATAACGAGTTGGTTTTTGCAGACATCTGCTTCAGTGCAGAGCGAGTCTCGATAGAGCACACTGCACATGCTTCACCCAGCTGGCGCTGTGCGTCGATACGCATCATTTTCCACTTAGTTGAGAGTGGAGTTTGTCTGGCATTATTACACATTTTGGTCCTTTTTAGTATATTTTAGCGATAAAATAATTTGTCATACGCAAAAAGTGGTTTGAAGCATTCTTTATGTCTTTGACTTTGTTCTTTACCATTGGTCATTCATGGTATTTATCGCGGTTGAGTATTCTCATAATCATGGCTATGTAGTTATGTGATATATTAAAGAGTGATAAATAAAGCTCGCATTTCTGTGTGAATTCGCATTTCTTCGAGGTGTGAGCGACATTTTTCAATGACTGTTATTTGCTTTCACATTGTTGATTGAGTGTAGTCACTTGTGGTTTTGAAAAGCAGTTTCTTGGGCACTTAGCGGTCTAATCACCATGGAGGGCTGTGAACTGCGCTTACGCATTGATTCTTATATAATTTTCCAGCGCTTTCTACCCACAAGGTCAAACTTCCTTTACAAATTTCTTGTAACGACCTCTGCCGAGCACTGTCGAATAACCGCGGTAAGAAACTACTTTACGAAAATTAAGTTCTCTGTGTTTAATTGTAGGCCCTTATCGCTGTGAATGAAAGTCAGTGTTAAAAATGCCACTTCCATAGACTTTGAATGAAAAAAACACTTATATTTTTCTCACAATAATAAGTGTTATTGAAAAACACATAACAGAAAAAATCTGAAAATAAGTGTTTCTCACTGAGATAAACACTTACACTCGAAAAATAAGTCACTTTCACTGAGTTAAACACTTAAGGTAAGGTCCCACAGGCAAATAATTTGCGCAAATATTTTAAAATATTTGGCCATTTTGTTTGCCCTTAGTTTAGTGGGAACACCAATTAGTTTGTTCGCAAACATTTGCCAAGTAGCCTTTGCCTATGTTTGTGCACCAATAATTTGAAGCAAATATTTGCCTATTGGGAACACGTGGGAACACCCACGGCAAATTTTGTTTGCAGGTTTGCGAGTTTGCTCTTACAAGCAAATTGTAAGAGAAAATAAGGCAAATATAAAAAAAAAAAAATAATTTTTTTTTGGCTTAGGCTACACAAAATTGAAGCTGTAGCAGCAACTAAAATTCAAATAAATCACAAGACCACGAAATAAAATAAGTTCGTAATAAAAAAATTATTTTAATATAGACGGTATTAGTTATTTTTTCTATATAAACATAAATATTAAATACGAACGGTGTGTCTCAATATGTAGAAATGTTTGTCCCATTTGGTGTTTCTCTGTCAATCAGGGTTGGTGAAAGATACGTAGATTTTCTCATGATCAAGAAGTAATAAAGAGCACAACTTGCTGAAATCACTACGGAAGTTTCTCTGGACTCAAGGCAATTGGCTTGCGAATCACGCGAAATCGCGCTGAAAGAATGCCAAAAGTGTTTTCTACAACACGTTGAGCTCTCGATAGTCGGTAAATAAATACCCTTTCGACTAACGATAAATTTCGTTGGGCAAACGGTTTCAAAAGTCTTCTGCTTATAGCAAAAGCATCATCGGCCACCATTACGTATGGAACAGCAATCTCACGCTGTGGCAAGGGTGCGTCGTCGGGAATGTTGAACCTGTTAGAGACTAGGGCCTCATATAAAGAAGTTTGACGAAAAACTCCTCCATCAGAAACGCGACCATTTGTTCCGACGTCAAAATACAAAATTTCTCTTTGATTTGACGGAAACTAAAAACAGGGGGTTATAGTCTACAAAAATGCGTACCATAAGACAATCAGTTTTGAGAACCTTTAAAATTGCAACACAAGCCTCAGGCACAATCTTGCTAATGGTATTATGTGTAATTCGATAAACATACTGCAATGAACGATAGCTATCTCCAGTGGCCAAAAAGCGCAGTGTAACCATTAAACGACATGTTGCCGAGATCGCATTGCGCATAATGGTGTCTTTACGCTGAATCATTGGACCAACAAGACGCAACTAAAAAATACTAATGTTAAATTTTATATAATTTAATGATAGTTCTATAATACCAACTGCTCAAAGTCTGCTGCTTTCATTCGCAAAAAACTATTGTAAAGATCTGGAGCCTCCAATCGCAACTCATTTAAGAGCTTTACGCAGCAACCTTCACTTTCGCGGCTTGTTTCTTCTTTGCTTCTTCTTGCTCAAGTATCCATAAATATGCAGCTCCGCATCATGAAATCATTAGGCAGTTATTTTTGTGACTGTTCATCCCTATGCCTTTTCTGTTGTTACTTCAAACAAATTATATTGTTTGCTCAAACAAATCAGCCTACTTGATTTATAAATTTAGTAGATTGGGCAAAGAAATGTGTAATAAAATTTGCCCCAAACCGTGTGAACACTAACGCAAATTATTTGCGGAGGGGAAATATTTGCGCAAATTTTTTAAGAGCAAATATTTGCTCATGTGGGAACACCAAATTTGTTTTACGCAAACATTTACAGTTCAAGGCTAACTTTGTTTGCACAATGTGTTCAAATTTTGTTTGCCTGTGGGACCTTAGCTTTATACTCAAAAAAAAATCCCTCTATTTATTTGAGAGATATTTCAAAGTGTTTTAAAATAACAGGGTTATTTTAGAGATATTCCGGACCTCTGATAAAAAGACTTATTTTGTTAAGAAAAATAAAAAAAAAATGAAAAAAACCACTCGGCTCTCCTGGAACTCGAACCACAACCTTCTCGTTCCAATAAAGCTTTTGGCATCCTCTTAATCGACTCGGCTATTAAAGGAATTTTTTTTTGCGCAACCAGTTGCAGTATAAAAACTCAGCTGGCATAGCCGTGCTGAGTTCTTATACTACGACTAGTGACGTGCTAAAAATGAGGCTCAGCAGCCGAGTGGGCTGAGTGGCCATGCAGTGTGGTCAATCACCCCGAGGTTCTCAGTCCAAGTCCCAGTACAGGTAGATTAATAATTAACATCTATGTAAGTTTTTCAGAAAGAAAAAATTGTTAATAAATCAAACACAACAAACATAAAAATAATAACAGCTTAATATAATTTTTTTATTTTTCCTTTCATATTTAAAAACGAGATTGTTTCATCTTGTAGTCGAGTATAAATGATCTTTATGGATAATTGATGGATTAACATTAAAATTGAGAAAATTGAGAATATAATCTTGGGGTAAGATTATCTGGTCTTAGTCGAATTCTGACACCGTTTCTACTTTGATTCAAGATTATAATCTTGATTTTAGATTGATTTTTTTCTCAGTGTGTACTGTTATATGGGTCACTAGTATGGTGCCCAGCACTCGGGAAACATTTTGTCCTGCCTAAGTAAGGTACAGAAAAGCGCTGAGATATGTATGAGCGGCGCGTTCCAGACCAACGGAAGCGCTTAACGTCATATATCATCTAGTACGACTAGACCTCGTAGCAAAACAGATGGGTATAACAACTCTCAGACTATCTCTTACCATCTCTGAGATCAGTTTGTTCATACGGACGGACGGACAGACAGACGGAAATGGATAAATCGAGTCGGCTGCTGATGCTGATCAAGAATATATACTGTATAGGGTCGGAAATGATTCCTTTGCTACAGAGTACAAGAATCCAAACATACATTCATTAGTAATGGCGTTGAAAACTCATTTTGAAAAATGAAACGTAAAAGTTGCAGATATGGGGAAGAGGAGAAAACAGTACAACACCATCTGTGCCATTGCCCCGCTCAGAGAAGAAGAAGACTTACGATTCTGGGTCAACCCCTAACCTAAGGTTGAATAATTGCAAACTATCTCTAGAAAGTACAAATCTTCTATATTTAAAACTGTAGGAGATATTACGTTTTTTCCAAATTGTGGGGCGGAAGGGGGCGTGGCCAAAATTTGAAACAAACGTGATCTGCGTGCAGATAAAAGAAGCATTTGTCGCATCCATGTCAAACCTCTATCTCTGAGATCTAGGTGTTCATACAGACAGACGGACGGACGGACAGACGGACGGACAGTCTATATTGACTCGGCTGTTGATGCTGATTAAGAATATAAATACTTTATATGGTCGGAAATGATTCCTTCTGCCTGTTACATACATTTGCACAAACCTAATATACTCTATGTAGCCTTTGGTACAGAGTATAAATATCAAAAAAATCATAAAATACATTTCATTAGTAATGGCAGTGAAAATTCATTCAGAAGGAAACGGTATAACAACTTCTGTGCCATTGTCGAGCTCTGAGTAGAAGGAGACTTACGATCCTGGGACAACCCCTATAATCCAATTTCACGGAGACAGTCAAGCCAGAGATCCCTGCTTTACTAAATTATAATCAGTCCACAGAGGGTTAAAAGGGAATGGCATCGCAATTGGGCCATGTGGCCTAAGTGGAGGAGGGACTTGTCGCTCTCAGCCATCGAAGCCTAACCTAACCTATGCTGCTTGAACTATCTCAATGAGCTTCGTGCTCGTAAGCTCATTCTTAATCAAATAAATAAAAAATAACAAGTAACTTTTGACCACATATGAAAATTTGAAGGTACAATTTTCATTTTTTAAACAAAATCACATTTACTTTAATTTGCTAAAGTTTGCCAAACACTTTCATTCCCATGAACTTGCAACCCTAACGTTCCAAGTTACTTTACTTTAAAGTTAATCAAACTTTTTAATTTGAAT
The DNA here is from genome assembly GCA_018904275.1 of Lordiphosa clarofinis. Taxonomy (NCBI): domain Eukaryota; kingdom Metazoa; phylum Arthropoda; class Insecta; order Diptera; family Drosophilidae; genus Lordiphosa; species Lordiphosa clarofinis. The sequence goes on along the minus strand of JAEIGQ010000348.1, from coordinate 57,111 downwards.
TTACATTGAAATTATGAGAAAACGAATTTGCATACGAAAAATGTTTACAATTTGTTTTTTTGTTTCTTTTTTTTTTGGTGCGCGACACATTTGCATAACTCAAAATCTAGACACGCAGCGATAACATTAAAAGTAAAAGTCACGAAAAACAAATATGAATCATACGCCATGTGTGACAGTAATAAAAAGGGGGTGGTAAATGAATTCAAAACGAAAATCACAGTTCCTGAGACATTATCCATCAAAAGTGTAATTATTCTACACCCTCAATGCCAGTTCGTCACTTGGAAATTCACATACTTGCGCTATACTTCACACTTACTTTAATCTCGATACCCAATCCGAGACATTCTGCCAATTAACAGACAATTAACGGAATTTCGGACAGTTTACTTAGTCGTTGTCGTCACCGGTTCAAGCAGTACCAAAGTATCAGCTTGAGCTTCAATTAGATACAATGGGACCGTGTGATCGGGGCGGATGGTGTCAGGCGAGACCAGCGCTAACTGTGATAATGTACTAAATAAAACAGGTGAGAGCCGAGAGAAGTACCGTGTGTCAACATCTGTTGTGTAGCTCACAATTGAGCTGTCTCTTTGTTGCTCTGATCTATTAAGCAAACAAGCATAGGCGAGTTGATCCGCGATTATTATCAGCAGCTTGAGCAAATTTAGTATCATTTACAAGTGGCGTCTTGTGGAGCACAGATCTTAGGTCGCGCCATGTATCCGCAATTGGAGGCGGAAGACGAACAGCTGCAAAAGGCAAACATAGTACGTCTCTTGCCCAATGGCGATGAGGCGGGAAAGGAGGAAAAGACTGTGCCGCCAGCTGGTAAATTGAAGCGTAATCTGCTGCGGCATGTGCCCATCCTTCAATGGCTGCCTGCCTACAATTTGGAATGGGGTATAGATGATTTGATAAGTGGCGTTACCCTGGGACTCACCATTATACCGGAGAGCATAGCCTGTGCCCTGCTCGCAGGTCTGCCTGTACGCTATGGCCTGTGTTCGGCCTTTGTTGGTCCGCTGATCTATTTGGTATTTGGATCCATCGATAAGGTTATCATTGGGCCCACCAGTCTGGTGGCATTGGTCAGTGTTCAATTCACAGTCGGTCGTCCTATTGAGTTTGCGTTTTTGCTTACATTACTCAGCGGCGTTGTGGAGATCATTATGGGCACATTGAGGCTGGGTAAGTGGACATACATAAATATTCAGTTTTAAATTTACTCAGCTGATTGTTTTGACCTACGAGGGTCACTATTTATAAGCAAAAATTAAGTAACAATTTAAAAAATAAATTCATTAAGGGAGAATGTTCAAAAGATTTGAAAAGAATACTGTTCGTAGATTCCGTCTGCCCTAATCAGGGGTTCTACCAGAAAAATTCGAGTGCTTTAGTGCTAAGTTAAGCCATATTATTGGTGCTGATGTTCAGATGGATTCAACACAAATTTTTTTGCGAAATGATAAACCAACGAAATAATTCAATTAATCCATACCACATCTGTTATTTAACCAGTGATCAAGGTGTAATAGTGAAGCAGAGGTGAATTCAAATAACTGATTCAGTATGAAGATTTGTTACTCAAATATTAAGTAGGACTCTGAGTTCCCTTTCTGCCAGTGTTTTGATAAATGCATCCGTACTTGCAAGATCCTACAGAAAGTTTTGAAAGCCTTAATCAGTATAGAACCAATATCAGAATCAGTTTGAAGTCATTCGAGAGAGTCTAATATCATTGGTGTCCTTTGTCACAAAGCTATTGACTTGCCGGTAATCCCCCATTGTTTCATTATCAAAAGATTCCTTCAGATCCCACTTCAGTAGAAATTGCATATTTGCACATTTTCGGAGTCTGAAATACTTGTGAGGCACTTTTAAAAGATTAAATTATTCCAAAAATAAAATATTTCTTCTTTTGAATTCTCAATTCTTCTCAGACAAACTAAATCGCTTTCGCTGGCAGACAGGCCTCTACGATCGGTAGAACTCAGACTCAGACTCGTTGACAGCTAATTTGACAGGTAGAGGCACTGAGTTGAAGGCGTAAACAGCTGATTCAACTCCTATGGGGTGGTAGAAAAAAAAAGTTTGTAATTTTTCCGGAACCGAACCGTCGGAATGGCAGCAACAAAAGTTTGACTAAAAGTTTGACCCTAAATATTTACAAAAACAATTAACCAAATTCAAATGCAGGCAAGTCAGCGCAGTGTGACCGTTTCACATTTGATGGTATTTTGATGAAGGGTGGTATTTTGTCGTTGAACAGTTACACTGCACCGTACGCTGGCCCACCCATTGGAATAAGTTGTCAATTCCGGTAGCGGACGATTTAGTTTGTCCATGGAGAATGAGTATAAGCGAGAAACTTTGCTCAGTCTACGCCGCTTCTGTCAGGAATAAGTGAGCTGTTCGCTCTCACTTACGCTCTCTAGATACTTTTGAATGAGCTGTTCGACGTCACTTACGCTCTTTGAATACATTTAGGAATATGGTCGTCTCGCTCTGACCACAGTGATTTCCTATTGGCACTATAAAGTATCTTTTTGGGCACTATCGTTTAGCATCAGCAAAATTGAGAGGAAGCTCAAATGTACTCTCGAATACTAACTGCTCCATGGATTGTCTGTGGTAACTGAGTTTAGTAAAGCTTCTGATTCAGTAAGTCATGAACCATGGAGCAAAGAATATTACAGAGGAATTTTGCTCAGACGACACCGCTTCTGTCCGAAAATTGTCAGCTGTTCGCTCTCATTAACGCTTTCTATATACTTTTTGGTCAGCTGTTCGCTCTCTCTGGATACATTTGGGTTATGGTCGTCTCGCTCTAACCACAGTGATTTCCTACTGGCACTTTGAAGTATCTTTTTGGGCACTACGCTTTTTTAAGTTGCGGCTGGTTTCACATTAAATTTGCTTAATTAAAAAGAACTCAGCGCACTACCTAAGGGGTGTCACATAGGACCCCTTCTTATTATTCTAATAATAATAAAAAATTTTAATCACAAATTATTTGCGAAACAATTGATTTTTAATGTTCCTTATAATTTATTTAAATATTCTATCGTGAAATTTTCGTTCAATTTAAACTCGGACCTTATCTTTCAACAATGAATTTTATCCCCCATTTTATGTATTATGCTGCAACTAAAATTTTATTTTATCAAAATTTCACATTCTATCTATATACAACAATTATAGGGAAGAGTTTAAAATATTACTCATAGAAGTCCAATGCGAATTGAGAACAATGCCTAAACAAAATGGATATATTTTTTAATCCTAAGTGCAATAAAAATAGTAACACTCGTACCCAGATCCAATGTGAGTCAATTTCAATAAAAGAAAATATAATCTAATTCAGTAATCTTTTCCGGACACGCTTCTTGAACATGAATGAGTTGTGCTGATCAAGAGATCAATTAGCGCATTCGTTTAACAAGACAGATCAAAATATTTACCTTTCATATTTAAAGAGTAGCTTAAATTATAATCCAGCTGTTAATCAATTTGGTAAACACTTTAAAATAAATATAGGTTGGCAGTTTCGATTCAGTTGCACAACAGAGGTCATTCAATTAACATTGTTTCCTTATTAAAAGTGCAATATGTGTGTTTCTTTATATTTGTCAACTTGCAGGTTTCATTTTTGAGTTTATTTCCATGCCGGTTATCAAAGCCTTTTCCTCGGCCACGGCTATTTTGGTAATTGAATCTCAACTCAAAGTCTTACTGGGCATTAAGTACTTAGTTGCGGGTCTCTTGAGATCCATCGGCATGTTGAGCTCGCGCATTGAGGAGGCTAACATGCCAGATTTTATAATGGGCTCCTTTGCTATAGTTTTCCTTCTGCTATTTGAGGTGAGTATTGATAAAGCTATTTATTGCGACAGATGAACTTATGTATATAAATATTCCACTTCCCATTTTAGCGCTTAGAGCATGTGGCTGCCAATGAGAAACTAAATAAGACTCTACGCATCTGTTGCCGCTATTTGTCCACATCTCGGAATACTTTAATTGTACTCATAGCTGGCATTGTCAGCTACATTTGGATAGAGCAGACCGGTCATGCGCCCTATGCTTTGAGCAAGAACGCATTTTCCAGCTTACCCAATTTTACGGTGCCCAGTTTTACAATTGAAACCCCTGAACGTACATACACCTTTTGGGAGGTGTTAAGTGAATTGAATGTTGGCATTGTTGTCATACCAATTGTTGGCATATTGACCAACATATCAATTGGAAAACTGAGTAAGTATTGAAAATCAAGTTTGTAAATATTACAGCGAGAACGAAGACCTTGCAGTACAAGGTTGCGATTTATTTATTAAATGGTTTGGTCTGGAGAAGTTTTCAAAAGCATTAACGTTAACCCATGAAATTGGTTCCAAGCCTATGAGATCGTAAAAACAATTTCTTGTTCGGCAAATGCTCGGTAAAGATCACATACAACGAAGAAAGAACTTATCCAATTTCAATCGATAGTCAATCGATAATACGCTACATTCTCTTCCACAACTCTTACCGACATCATTAATCAAAGTGTGAGAATAGAACTTAAACTTGAATTGGTAAAAAAACCATGTTCTTTCTGAAATAAAGTGATTAATGTCATTTATCACTAACCACAAACTAATGGTCCGGTTCGGGATGTCGTTAATTTATTTCAATTCAGGAACTGGTTCATAAACACATGAAACTTAAAACCACTCCAAGGTCTTCACTTTTAGACCAGTTTGTAGTATCTGTTTTGAAGTTCGAGCAGCGTGTTCAGGCAAATTATGCAAAGAGTCAACCCATTTCATAATTTCAAGCTAGCTCAAATGTTATCAGTAATAGAAAAAATTATTTAAACTTTAGGCTTTAGGGTGCTAACTGGTTCTGTACCGAACCGAACCTCAATACTACTTCATGTTTGTAATCCGAAACGAGGATCTTTTAAGAATATAAAAACGAACTGAACATAAATTAAATTTTGGTGCTTTCAAAAAGATGGAGATTTTTATAGTTTAAAAGACATTAATGTGATAGTTTTTTTCAAAAAAAAAAAAGACAAGACCAAACTCGACGGTTTCCCCCTATTTCGGGTCCTACGAATCCAACTGCATCATTACTTTTTTGAGTTACAATCATGGTTTCATACAAAATTTTTTGTTGAAGTTTTTCATTGTATGGCAGCTACAAGAAGTAGTTATCCGATCCGGTCGGTTCCGACATATTAGCAGCGTGCAGACAAAAGAATACTCTGTGCAAAATTTCAGCTCGATTGCTTCAAAACTGAGGGACTAGTTCAATCATGGTTTCATACAAACAAGCAACGAGTCAAGCTTTTTGCCGATGTACCAATGCTCAAGGGGAGCGGCGACTTGGTGAAATCTTTCTCCATGCTCATCGGATTCAGTCGGAACTTGCTGCTCAAAATGATCCTTGAGATGGTGAAGGAAATGAATTTTTAAGGACATATTCACACCTATTTCTTCAAAAGCGTCTAACATGTCATCCACATATTTTTTCCAATCTTCAGACCGGTGCACTCCTAAGCAATGGTTTATAACGGCCATAACGGAGTTCCAGGCAATTTTTTCATTTGGCCTTAAAAGTTCTCCGAATTTTGCGTTCTTCATAAGTTTTCTTATATCAGGGCCATTGCGAACACCTGAAAATAATGTTATGATGATTTAGTTCTATTTGTGCGCTGAAAAAAGACTTAAAATACCTTCTTTTATTTTCGCAACACTTAGTCTTGGAAATATTTTTGTCAAACATTTAAAAGCTTCGCCATCTCGATTTATTGCTTTTATGAAATTTTTGACAATTCCCAATTTTATGTGCAGTGGTGGTAGCAAAATGTTATTAGCTGGTATCAGCGGAATATGGATAACATTTGCCACATTTAAATGAAACTCTGTGCGAAGCTTCCAATCACGCATTCTATATTGGTTTCCGCGATACCTTGTGTCCCAATAACAAATAAAGCACATATTTTTTGTGTATCCTGTCTGCAAACCAGTACGCAAGGCGATAACTTTTAAATCCGCACATATCTTCCATTGATGCTGCTGATACTGAACTCTGTCCAAAATTAATTTCATTGCTTCAAATGTTTCCTTTGTGTTGGAGCTTATGGCGATTGGAACCGGATTTTTTGTGTTGTCCACATACAGCAATACTGCTTTCAAACTATTTTTCGACGAGTCAATAAACAAGCGCCATTGCTCTGGTTTGTACTCACTGTTCATGTATTGCATAAGACCAGGAATATTTTTACAATACGAAAAAGTATTGTCGCCATTAACCTCAAAGAAATCTAAAAGCTCCTCCTGTCTATTGCGGTATCCATACACCTTCACATCTTTAGACAATATATTTACCGATCGAAGATGATGTGCTAGGCAAATCGCTTGTCTTTGCGATAATTTTAGCTGTCGTACCATCTGATTCAAACGGGCTTGGGAAATCTCCAAGTGACGACATGGGCTTTCAACTTCGGTTGGGTTATACATTGAGAGTAGATCTGTAGCTTCGGTGGCAAATGTTGGTGCAATATATCTTTCAGTTGGACTTGGACATCTTGGTATCGGAACATTTTCTGAGTGAGATAGTGGTAGCTTTGCAGATTGAACACTTTTGTAAACTGTGTTTTTTTTGTTGAATCTTGCAAGTTTGTTCTTGCACGCTTAGCAGTTACCAGTATGATGCCCTTGTGGATCTGTCCAAATCATTGGGATGCCGAACCCCATTTTTAGGCACAGTCTTTTTGACCAGTTATGCAGGTTGTTGTTGCATTGCGTGCAAATGGTATTTGGCACCCAATCTACGTCTCTTAGAACGGGCAAATCGAAATATTCCTCGTAGATGCTAGCAGTTCCAGAAGATATTTTACGTCTACTCCGAGGGTTTGTAAATTTTCCACATACGTAGCAGAACAACGATAGGCCAATTGGACACTTATTCATTTTAATTTATTTTCCTTATATACAAGGCACTAAAACAATGTTCTTTCCGGGAAGTCAAAATCAAATTAACTACTGCAATCAATGCTTAAATTTTGACAAAAAAGTCAACATTAAAAAAGTTAGAGACCGAAGAAAAATGTGCCTTTCTGTTACAATGCCACTTTGATGAAAAACTTCAACAAAAAATTTTGTATGAAACCATGATTGTAACTCAAAAAAGTAATGATGCAGTTCGATTCGTAGGACCCGAAATCGGGGGAAACCGTCGAGTTTGGTCTTGTCTCTTTATACACTTGAAAAGTGTATTATAATTTTGCCCAGAAGTTTGCAACGCATAGAAGGCATCATCTCCGACCACATAAAGTATACATATTCTTGATCAGCGTGACGAGCTGAGTCGATTAAGCTTTGTCCGTCCGTCTGTCCGTCCGTCCGTCTGTTTCTACGCGAACTAGTCCCTCAGTTTTGAAGCTAGGGAGCTGAACTTTTGCACAGAGTCTTCTTTTGTCTGCACGCTGCTAATATGTCGGAACCGACCGGATCGGATGATTACTTCTTGTAGCTGCTATACAAATGATCGGTCGAAAAATGGGTTATAATGAGAAAAACCGGTTTTTCCTCAATATTACCGCTCTCAATCACGGTCATGGGTAATATTAAATGTTTTTAAGCTGATCTGCGAAGTTTGGTCGAAGTTGCTAGCCGTTGAGACAAGCGTTTTCAAGTGTATAAAAACTTCGGCATTGACGAAGTTAGCCTTGCCTTTCTTGTTTTTTGACTTTCACAGTGTTATTAAAGTTATAAACAAATAAAAACATGCCTTTAAATAAAATTTTAACACGTAGTCAGTTTTAAAGCTGTGGGATTGAATCTTGGCAATTGTGCTTTATTATTACCAAGCTTTTTAAAACGTCAACATCACTCAGATCGGAAGTAAATATCAATACACTTATGTTAGTTAGTTCGGTTAGATATTTTAGTTACTAAACAAAACCTAACTAGTTAGGTTAGGGTAAGGTTAGGTTAGTTAAGTTGGGGTTAGGTAAGTTAGTTAGTTAGGTTTAGTTACGTTTAGTTAGGTTTCGTTTGGTTTAGTTAGGTATAATATATGTTAGTTAGGTTAGGTAAGGTTATGGTTAGATTAGCTTAGTTAGTTGACGTGAGCCCAATCCAAGAGTAAACCTGAGTCCAAGAGTAAACCAGAACCCAAGAGTGAACCGGAACCCAAGAGTGAGAGTTAATGAGGTTTAGTTGGGTTTAAATATGTTAGTTAGGTTAGGTTAGTTAGGTTATGGTTAGGTATAGTTAGGTGGGATAGGTTAGGTGAGTTAGGTTTGGGCTTATGAGGTTTTGCATAAGGCAATGGCGTAGCCAGGGGTTTGGGGGTCTGGGTTCTGCCACTTTAACAGATTCAATGCCTGCTCCTTTGGTACAACCCTCGGGAAGAACACTTTCTGACGGAATGCATTATCTGTCGACTACCTCCAGCTGAGCTTCCCGTGTCTGCAACGACGTTTGTGACTCTCCTGAGGGTGAGATAGTTCATACACTTGAGGATCTTGACTCCAAGCAGCCTGCTCCGTCAAATGTTACAGGTTGCGCTGCTCGGTCGTCCATACTCTTAAGGATCTACTCGAACAGCTGCCACTGTTCCTGTGTCATTTTGCCGAAAGGGTCGCTTTTAGTGAGATGCCTCTTTGCCACGTCACTGGCTGACTCTGTCATCGTCTCCACCGTGGATTTTGTTGTTGGCTACGAATGATTTTGTGTGCATCAGACATCCACGAACACACACACACACATCAACAAGCAATATTCGGTTTTCTTTTTCTATTTCTGGCGCCATAAGCTGGCTCTGGGCGCCCCTGTTCTACAATATAATGGAGAGGCCATCGGCTGCCTTTCCAATCTAAATGCCAAATCGCACCTGGTCACACTTGTAGATTGTTTCTCAAGTTGATGCATTTCTTCTATATTCCGTTTCACTGCTCTTTTCAGCACCAAAGGGATTGGTGGATACCAACCATGAGCTGCTCACCGTTGGTCTGTGCAACATATTTGGATCCTGTGTTCAGGCCATGCCCTCATCGGGAGCTTTCGTTCGCTATGCAATTAGTACGGCCTCTGGCCTCAAGACGCCCATGGCTAATTTGTATGTGGGTAAGTGACGACAGCTCAAGCTCATCTTGCTGCCCAGCATCCGTTTAACTGCAATCTGCACTTTCCTAGGCATCATTGTGCTGCTGGCCCTGGGCTATCTGAGTCCGTACTTTAACTACATCCCGGAAGCAACATTGGCCGCAATTCTGATGTGCTCGATTGTCACGCTGTTAGACTTAAAATTGCCCTTGCGATTGTGGCGTGAATCGAAACGGGATTTTGGCATTTGGGTGCTGTGCTTCAGTGTGTGCGTTTTCTTTGGCGTTGAGGTTGGCCTCGTTGTGAGCATCATAGTAACTGCTCTGCATCTGCTCTTCCTCTGGGCACGTCCCGAGATCCATGTGAAGATACAACAGCTGGACGATATGGAATACATTTGTGTGACGCCCGGCAATGGCATCTATTTTCCGGCCATCAATTTTCTGCGAGAAAGAGTACTCAAGGCCTGCGCGCAAGCAGATTTCAAGATCACGGTGGTAATTGATGGTCATCGAATAACAGGACTGGACTATACCGCTGCTCAGGGCATCTCCAAGCTGTCCAGTGATCTGTGTCGACACTCCGATGCGGCTAGCTCAGGCCTCTTGATATTGTATAGATTTCCCACGGAACTGCAGAGGCTAATCGATCATACGGACAATTTGGTATTTTGTGAAAGTGAAGCCAAAGTTAAAGAGTTCCTGACCCAAGAGTCGTTGCGCAATGGATTGATCGATCTGAAAGAACACATTCGCGCGTCCATCGACTTGGGCTACAAAATTGATATTGAACCGGCGGAGATGAAAGTTTAGCTTAACGATTTATTGTATTTATTTAGGTTTAACGGAGTTAAAATCACCAAGCAAATTGGAAATAAAAGTGAGAAGAAAAGTGGAACAAATGCCGTGATGGCAGCAATTTATAAAAGCCACACTGACCTCCTGGCCGGAGGGGGCGCGCGGTAAGGAGAGCGAATGCTGCGGTGCCGTTGGCGACGCCGTCAATGATTGCCAAGCTAATGGATTTCTGTTTACTTTTTCACTTAGAGCGGGAGCCAAGCGCAAAAAAAAATTCGAAAACTTGTGAAAAATAGCGCAAAGAAATTAGAGAAAAGCGAAAGCGCAACACAAGCTCTGTGGGGGAGGAGGGTGGGCGGCCAAACTAAAGAGAACTGCAAGAAATTAAACTAAAATCCTCGCGCAAAGTGGATCAAACTAAGAAAAACCCAGCGAAAAAACAAGCCATGAATTGTTTGTGGCCGTCAAAGGTGGCAAATGAATACACTTTCCTATAGCTATATAAAACTTTTAAGTGAAAAATTATAAATGGGGTAAACAATTTCATGAGAATTTTATATTATATTGATCTAAATACATATCTTTACCCCTGATCCAACCCTTTCAGTAATAAGCAATAACTTTGTTTAAAGTCAAAGATGTGTCAACTAGCTTTAGACTCTAATATCCAGATCTAGATTGGTTGAGATGTTGATGCTGATCAGTCTATAATTGATATATTTTAAGGCTTTTTGCTCTCAAGAGCTAGCTCTCACTCACTGTGAATAGCTATCAGCTGTTGGTACTAAATCGAGAACCTCTTAACTCTCCAAACTCTCCAACAGCGGTTTTCGGCTCTAAGTGAGAGCCGACAAGAGCAAAACCGAGAGGTAAGCTCCTTTAAAAACACTGAACATGTTTCAGTTCTTTGATGACCACCCAAATTTGGTAAACCTGCAGAATATTCCCATGTTTCTTGACAATTTCAGTATATTTCAAACTTCAAGGCACATTAAAACTACTCAGCTTAACGAAGGGAATTAAAAAGGCAGAACGAAAACAAGAGCAAAAGCAAGTTAATTACGTAAGGTTAAGAGATGCTGCCGCCATTGCCGCCGTCGTCTCGGGAAACCCAGATCCCGCGAAGGTACCGGGAAGGAGGGATCTAAGTAGATTTGAAGCACTTGAGGCGTTGTAAATAAAATGCGGATTCCCTTCCCCCCCTGACCACAGACTACATCACTTAGCTCCTGGTTTTGCGCTTTGTTGATTGCATTGGCAAACGAAGTGAGCAGATTTAATGAAATTTAAAGCGTTGTCCAGAAGTTGTCCGAAGGAGGCAGTCAGTAACAGGGCCTGCGGTTGGCCAAATGCAGATGGCCAAGGTGGTGGTGGTGGTGGTGGCCCAGCCGAATGCAAATTCACAGAAAACTGGGTAGAAAGTGCCTCGGTAATTATTTCAATGGACTTTATTTGCTAAGCAGTTCAGCTGACTTGGGATTTGCTTGGCATTTTCTGCGTTGTTGGGCTAATGAGCTTTAGCGCTTGGCTTACATTTGCAATTGAAATGCTGAAATTATAACCAATGATTGATAATGGTTTAAATCTAGGAATGATAGCAAGAAGGAGCAAAAGAGAGGGTAAAGCTCTAGTAAATTTGTTCATACGACAAAGATTGAAGAAAAAGAAAAGATGAAAATAAAAATCATCAAATCAAAAATCACAGTTAATAAGCACCAACTATTAAACGAAGACATAGCAGACTAAAGAAAAAGTGGAGAGACTTTGTCGTGACACGAGTCTTAAATCATATGCACACATAAATATGCATGCCCTTGCATAAGCCATTGGCCGTATTTAGCGGAAAAGCTTAGTCCTTGGATAAGTTTTATGAATGGATGTCGAAAGCATTATCGATATTTCGAAATATCGATATTTTTCCTCAAAATGCCGAATATCATTCGCATATTTTTCCGAGTCGATATATCGGAAGTCGAATTCTTGTTGGCAATATTTTTGGCGAGTAGCTTGGCCTGGCCCCGTTGGAGGAGCTGTATAGCCAATTTTACATTTACAATATTTTTGGGGATATCTGTTTCTTCTGCTCTGGAAAAGTAAAGCAAAATGTTTAAGAGTTATTCTATTAATGTTGGTGCACAGAAATCGCAGTGCAAACTGCTTGGAGATGCTTGGCTGAAATGCAGCTCATCAAAGGTAAATGTAGGTATAAATCATTATAAATTTTGGGAGTTTGTGTTCTTTGTGTGTCAAATTGGTGGCTATATAAATTATTGGAGCTATATTTTAATTTAGAGTTGTTGGGCATTGTCTGTCTTATTATACCGGGAAGCTCCGTGCTATCGGATCGCTTAACTTTGGCTAAAAGAAGTATGGTTTCTGACACCAGAAGCCGAATGACCGATCACATAACGCAACGGGTCTTCTCCAAATTTCTGTCTAACAACTATTGATAAAACCAAAAGTTTTTTCGTTTCGTAGATTTGACTGAATACGTTTGTTTTTTGCTCTGAAGTTCGAATGCTCTAATTTAAAAAATGATAAATTTGAAAAGTAAACAGTTCTTTAGTTCCATAAATTTAAAATTTATAAATAAAGTTTACATATTATATATAATATGTATGTTAAAAACGAGATCGTAAGTTAAAGTCGGCTCTAACCGACTTCGATATACCCGTTACTCATGAAAAAACATGTTTAACAGTGTTCCTGCGTTCCTTAGGGTGACCATCCGAAAAGTATGCAACATTTTTATAAGGGTGGTTGGGGTGGTAGCGGGGAGGGCTTGGTTTACCATTTTGCTCATAACTTGAGAACCGTTCATCCGATCTTTATCATCGAATTAAATCGATTTATAGTGCTAATTTCTAACTATCTCTAGAAAGTACGATTCATCTATCTTCAAAACTGTAGGAGATATAACGCTTTTTCTAAATTGCGGGGGCGGGAGGGGGCGTGGTCAAAATTGAAAATAATCTTGATCTGCCTTCAAGTATAAGAAGCATTTGTCCCATACATGTCAAACCTCTATCTCTTACCATCTCTGAGATTAGTTTGTTCATACGGATTGGCGGACGGACGGACAGACAGACGGACAGACGGACATGGCTATATCGACTCGGCTGTTGATGCTGATCAAGAATATATATACTAGGGTCGGAGATGATTCCTTCTCCTTGTCAAGTTTTTTTTTAAATTTTGGCCAAGCTTCAAAAACTCTTTAAATATCTGCCACAATCTAGGATATAGATGGTTCGTTTCTTCTTGAGACATTTAGAATTCAAAATATTTATCGATTTGCCAAAAGAACGATAAAGAAAGAATGATTCTAGCTAAAACAGCTAATGGTGTTGGTTTCTGCTGGTTTACTGGGTGCACAAGGTTTTCTGCTTTCCGAATAACTTATAAAAATGTTAGTTTTTCACCCACCCAACTAGGATTCGAACTCAGTACTTTGAGGGACTTAACTTATTTCGCCGCGCCATCGGCCATCATTTTTCGGGCGTCACCAGTCGCAGTAAAATATCTTAGCTGGCAGAAATCTCTACGTGTCAAATGAGTTTTTTTTTTTTAACAAAATAAATCTATGTATATCATACGATTTTTTAACTGAAACCTTACAGAAAACTGTGTGAAGGGTGATAAGTTGCGGAATGATAATTCTCGTATTTAAGATATCTAAGCTTATTTCAAGATTAGTCCTCGTTTTAATAAGATTTTATATTGCCATTTTTTCTCAGCGTTTACACTTAAGGTGTTTTAGAACGGAGCCGATAGTCACATTGTATACAGAATGGATACGAGAGAGCAGACGGACAGAGACGAACGAAAACAGACGTTGAATATAAAATGGACAAGACAAACCGGTGCCGACATTGTAATTAGTTATTAGTATATGTAATTTGTATCGTGTGTATACAGAAAATCGTTTAAGTCGTGTGTAAATAAAAGCCCGAAAGCCCGAGAAAAATGTTGTTATACCCGTTACTCGTAGATTAAAAAGGGCATACTAAAGTCGTGTAAATGTATGTAACAGGCAGAAGAAATCATTTCCGACCATATAAAGAATATGTATTCTTGATCAGCATCAACAGCTGAGTCGATATAGCCTTGTCCGAAGAGCTAGAGCGACCAAACTTGACATGTAGACTCCTATTGTCTGCTCTACACTTTTTTATGATATTGAATTTAAATTAAAAACTTAAACTTATATTTACAATAGGTAACTATAATCCCTGAAATCTTCATTAAGATCGGATAATAAATAGCGGAGCTTCAAAAAATGTTGCATACTTTACGGATTTTCACTTTCTTAAACGCAGAAACGCTATTAATCACTTCTGTTCACGAGTAGGGGGCATATTTAAGTCGGTTTGAGCCGACTTTAACATACGCTCTCGATTTTTTTCAGTGAATGCACTTCAACTTTCGCAGATGTATGTGCTGTTTTCCACACCCACAAGCAGCACCTTCCCTTTACCCATTTTCTAAATTTCATTTCACTTAACTTGCAAATGTCTATCGGTAGCCCACCAAGCCTCAAACTTGCCTCAGCTTGCAATATCCATTACAACTCAATTCCCATTTCCGTAAAACAAATTGATTTATAATTTAAATTAAATGCTCTCTAACCATTCCCCTCTTAAGGTCGCCCCTTCCTGCTGCCCACACAAGCTGTCAACCGAAAACAAGCCACTTAAATAACTATGCAACAAGAGAATGAAACCCTTTAAGCAGTTTCGTATGCCACATTCCACCCACTCTGCTGCCGTAGGAAAATCAAAGACATTGAGAACGTGACATTTTAATGGCCCCCGTTCCCCGTTGCTGCCCGGCCGGCATCTTGAAGCGGAATCCCCCGCTTTACCCCTAAACACTATTTTTTTCTTCCTCTTTCGCTCATTGACATCGTTTTCATTTGCTTGTTATTTTGTACAAATTGTTAATTATTTTCATTGTCCTTGTTATGAAACTTTTTCCCGCGCGCTCTCTCCCTGTCTCGCTCACTCTCTTTGCTTTCCCGCATTTGTGTTGTCCTTAAGGATTTTTGGCATTTAATTAAGCGCAATCAAGTTGACATTTTAAACAATTTAAACAAGCAAACAGACGTCGCAGCGTCTCTCCTTTTGCTTTGACTGCTTTGGCGCATATTAAAACGCTTTATGACCGAAGGCCAATTGGTATTGCTTTCGAGTTGGGGGAGACAGCGTCCTTAAAGCCTGGCCGCAGGCCTAAAGGAGCTAGGCCAAAAATCGATAAGGAGACTCCCGAAGCCCCACCCCTCGGCTTGTATTAATTATGTCTTTTGCCGTTTGTCGTATTTAAAGGGCAACGCAATTAGAACGCTTTTGTGGCATGGGCTGGGGGTGTGCTGCCACTGAAACCTATTCCCCATGCCAATTCCCTGCCTGTTCCTTGGTCAGTCACATACGAACATACGTATCAATGGACAACCTCGTGCTCTCCACTACGTGACCAGCAAAGTAATTCATATGAAAATTTAATTTGTGAACGAAACGAAATGGTTTTTACGTTTCCAACCGCATGCGAGAATAAATATTATTAGGCCCAGCTCGTCGGCATCATGAAATATGGAAAATTATTGCATATTTAGCAATAAACAGCAACCATGCGGTTTAGCTTGTTTTGGCTTTTTTCGGTTTGTCAACACGTTCTGTTTGACCACACACGGGCCGCAAAGTATGCAATGCACATTTTAAGGCTTTTGACAGCGAATTTTTTTTTGTTCAGGTATCAGTATTGTGAGTTTGATTGCATGAACCGCAATTTGAATGATGTTTGGTTTTGTGGTCATTGCACTGATATGGATACATGAAAAATTTAATTGTCTGACTATTTTAATAGTCATACACTTATATTTTTTGCTTTATAAGTGGAACAATGCTAAAAACTAATTGGTTCTCTCTCAGCTCAACCGATATAATTCCACAGAAAGTAGAAAATAATGTGCTATTAGTCTAGGCAAATACCTCTAAGTTGTTCTGGTAGAACTCTTGCACCCATTTGGTGTTCGTCCATGCTTGCACGATGAAGTTTGCTTCGATTTGCATCTTCTCAACTACTTGAGTATTAGCCTGATGAAGTTCGGCACGAGATGTTTTACAAATAAAACCAGGGCCGTCCAACCAACTGCAACCGGTGCACAGTGTAAGATTTTGCCTATCTAGGGGGACTAAAATCGATTGCGGCTGTAGTTTAAGAGATATTGACTTGAAATTTGAAATGGAAGAGTTTTTAGGCCATACGAAAATATGTTTTAAAGATGAACAACATCGGACATGAACTACTTCTACCTCCCATACAATATCGCATTTTTCACTTTTAGCCAGAACCCGTTTTTTATATGCTATACAATAGTCACCCGATTTTGATGAAACTTTGCAGAATTGTATAAAAGCATATTAAATTACTAAACAAAAAAGTTGTTCTCTATAAAACTAGTTTTTAAAACGATTGATCAAGTTTGTTTTTACTGACGGAGGAGATAACGTGAAAACAGAAAGACAGACAAAAGGATGGACGGACAGCCGGACAGACATAACCATATATGCACTCAGCTAGAATTTAATCTGGATCGGAATTATCTTCAAAAGTTTGATGGCCTCCCGCTTTGTTTTTCGGGATCTACGCAAACTTTCTATGAATGGGTCGGATGAAATAAGTAGACTGTGCAATAAATCCGCATTTGTGTCAACTCGAGATGTTTTTCTCGTAAAGAATTCGCGGTAATTTCTTGCATCTTTATTTTTTGACTCCTGAGCTTCTTCCTACCTATGGGAAAGATGCAAGAAGAAATTAAATCATGTCCATGGTATAAAATTTTGTGCAAAGTTAGTTCTGATAAATACAGTTCGGTAGTTTCTTTTGTGAAGCGTTAAAAAAAATGTATATTTATCGGGTATCCACTTCCCATGCTAGTTAGTATTGTGCGAAACCTTTTTACCAGATCGATATTTAAGCCTGCTATTTCCGATGTTGTTTCGGCGTCATTGAAAAATCTTCTTGCTGTATTACCATCATAAAACTGTTTTAAATTTCTTTTTTCCTTTCTGCTACTTTAGCCTTATTAACCTCACCTGGCACGTACCATTTCTTTATTTCAGTCCTGTTCGATATGTGCCCATGTTAACTCCAGTGTGACCGTTAAACTGCAAAATACCACCAAATAGTATACAGTTTTTCCAGCAGTGTCTCGTGAATTTGATTGCAGGTTTAATTACAATAAAATGAAAAACTCAAAATGGCGGAAACATGCGGACGGTTTTTTTATTGAATTATGTTCTGGAAATCCACCCGAACTCGATGGAACTTAGAAGTTGTCCATAAAAGCAACCTGTTTTTTTTTAAACTTGCCTAGTTTTTAGGTGTTTATAAAAAAAAATTATATAAAATGTTCCAGTAAAGGTATTAAGACTTGGTTTTAAAATTTTTGCAGTTTAACTATTCGAGAATAAGAAAAAAATAGCTCCGTCTTGGAAACAAGACACGGACGGCTAAATTTTAATCACTTTAATTTTGTGCCTGATGCGAGTTGTCAAATTGAACTTTTCAAGCGTTGCAATGTGGCATGTTTAATGACTATTTTATTGCTGTTAATGATAATTTAACTCTGATTTTTGTTTACTTTCATAATAACTGGATATTTTACTAACATTTAAAAAAAATTATTCAATTTGAAGCACTTTTTTTGTATTATAAGTTCGCCCAGAAGTTTGCAAGCTGAAATCTTCACTGTGCGGCCCCTATATCTTGACAGGGCGACGGCGGTCGTGGCTGTCCGCCGTCGTCGTCCGTCTGTCTGTCCGTCGTCCGTCTGTCGCAGTCGTTAGCTACGAGCTGAAACTTGCACAGAGTCTTCTTTTACTGCACACTGCTAATAGCGGCCGACTGGCGGTGCTGCGTAGGCTCGGGGGTTTGTGAGAAAACTTTGTTTTTAATGTAAACGCCTTCCGCTTCGACAATTATAGTTTTCGAGCAAAACGGATGCTTATCTTGCGCGGCGATTTTGTAGAAACTTTTGTTTTAAGTCGACTTCCGCTTCGACAATTTTAGTTTTATACGCTTTTACACAGATTTGGAAGTTTTTGTCAAAATCGGATTCGTTTACCTGTTGGTGGTCGGCGTTTAAGTCACACAGAAGTGAGACGAACTTATAAATGTGTAAGTCAGTGAGAACAGGAAAAAAGTAAACCGGGTGAATTCAATCGCTCTTGAAACTAAGCTAATGTCGTTCTGAATTTGGTTTTGTACAGAAAGTGGAATTGAGGAGGAGTGTTGGAGCGGAGAGGGCAAGAAAACTTTGAGAGAAGAGCGCTGAAACGCTCCCAAAGTTTTTATCCATCCCATCCCCCTTCCTTCTAATACGCATTGTAAGTCATTTATTTTGAGAATATTCGTACTTGGATCGATTACTGAAACTCTTAAATCAAAACAAGTGAGAAAGTCGGTCAAGCCCGACTATAACATACTCTGTACCTGGAGTAGATGCTGAATGCAATGCTGGTGCTGCGCTCATCTCTAATTCTCTCTCTCTCTTTTTCCCCTCTCTCTCTCCCTTAAGGTTGGAAGTGGGTGGGGGGAGGGTTGTTTACTTTTTTGCTCATAACTTGAGAACCGCTCATTCGATCTTTATCATTTTTCGGCAAATCGATACATTTTGATAATTACTAACTATCTCCAAAAGGTACAAATCGTCTATCTTTAAAACTGTAGGAGATATAAGGTTTTTTCACAATTGCGGGGGCGGGAGGGGGCGTGGCCAAAATTGAAAATAAACTTGATCTGCCTGCAAGTATAAGAAGCATTTGTCCCATACGTGTCAAACCTCTATCTCTAACCATCCCTGAGATCTGTTTGTTCATCGGACGGACGGACAGACAGACGGACATGGCTATATCGACTCGGCTGTTGATGCTGATCAAGAATATATAAACTATATGGTCGGAAATGATTCGCACAAACGTAATATGCTCTATGTACCTTTGGTACATAGGTCTTTACTATATTATTATTTTAACTTTACTCGAACTGAATTAAGTGAGAAAGTCGGTCAAGCCAGACTGCAATATACTCTGTACCTGTAGTAGCACTAAATGCAGCGCTGCTGTTGTGCATCCGCTGCGAACTTTCACATGCTTTTAACTTGACCATCGTTCTTTCGATCGTTACCAATCGGACGGGCGATAGAAGATACGAAGCATCGATCTACATTACAGTAAAAAGCCCAGGCCTTGGCAAATTAATTGTGAACACGGTCCAAAGTATTGGGAAAATTAAAAATTTTTCATAAGATCTCAGACTATAATTATAATTATAAATATTTAACAGGCAGCAAGACTACACGGGGAAATAAAGCAGGTAAAGGAACAAATGGTAAAAAAATGGGGAAATATCAT
This sequence comes from Lordiphosa clarofinis, assembly GCA_018904275.1. Classification (NCBI taxonomy): domain Eukaryota; kingdom Metazoa; phylum Arthropoda; class Insecta; order Diptera; family Drosophilidae; genus Lordiphosa; species Lordiphosa clarofinis. The sequence continues at coordinate 37,797 of JAEIGQ010000348.1, read as the reverse complement.
AAATTCACATTTGAGCTTACATTATCATTATCATAATGACGGGTAAACCGGCGCGTAAAAAAAAGGAGTAGATCATGAAAAATCACGAAATTTGCCAAACGTTTAAAGGACCTACGCGCATATGAGGTGAAGACCGAAATTGCGAAATATGGAAAACTTTCATTTAAGTGTTTACTAAAGCGGAGGAGTTAAATAAAATGCCAATTGAAACGGCTAAAAGAGTCGATAAATTAGCAAATTTTTCGTATGGCCAAAGAATATTATAAAGACCAAATAGACGGCAATAGTAGACGGTTAAATATAGAAAGTGTAGATCGTACTGTGAAAAGTATTGCGAAATTTCCCAAATTATTATATGAGCTTACATTTTTTGCGAAATTTGCAAAACTCTATGATTTTTGTGAATCATTAAGATTTAATACATGGCAATTGCAGACGCGTAAATGATTAGATCAGACAGTAAAAAGGACGCCATATTTTCAAGTGTAGACTGTAGACTGCTCAAGGTCACGCGGTCTATATAATTCGGATATGTAGAAAATTGAATGATTGGTTCGGATTATCACAGAGGTAATCACGCCTGCTATGTTAGTTTGTATTTAAAAACAGTTTGATGGCAAATCTTTTAGCCACTTTTGAATTCATAAAGTTGACTTACAAGTTGAAACATATTATATTTGCAACAAAATAAAAAAAAAATGGTGACCTCAAAATTACAAAGGGAACACATTTATCTGAAATATGTAATTTCATAAAAAATATGTTTGCATATAAAAAAAAACATAAAATGCAATTCATGCAATATTATTTTAGCGGACTTATCTAATCACAACTTAATTATGATATGCGGTTCAACATATTTCGATATCCATTTCTAATCTTTTACATATAGCTGTCTCACGTTAACTTACAAATAACAATATTCTTTTATACACAAGCGAACCGAGGCACGAACCAAATCCTTGGGTTCAGTGGCTCCATGAAACAGTTTCGGAAATAGTTAATAAAAACTAACATTTTTTAAAAAAAGTGGCTTCATTGTTTTTCAAAATATTCTCCCTGAAAATTTATGCATATTTGCAATCGCTCAATCCAATTTTTTGAAGCACTTTTTCTAATCTGTGCTTAAAGTTGAAGAAAAATGCCGTTTTTGACTCTTTTTTAGGAGCGATTTGTGGGTATCCTATAATTTAATTTGGACTCCCTTTGGTATTTTCGTTTTAAATTTGAAAAAAAAATTTTCCTTAAAATTTTACTATTAAGAGTAAGAGTGTTGCGGTCGAGTGCCCCGACAGCAAAATACACTGTCCCAAGTAATGTGATTCCTATAGCTTTGAATTCCATTTATTTTAAAATTTATTTCAATAAATGGGCAGGCGCACTTATGTACATATCTTCGGTGTTTTTGCTCGGATCTGTTTGTGGTACACAGAATAGATAGATGTTGGGCCTAACTGAATATATATTAAGTCACTAGGTTAAACTTAAAAATTGAAGCTCGGACAGCTTTTCGCGGTTAAAAGAAGATGGAGGAGGAATTTGCCAAACCAGGAGCAAACTTTATCTGGGTACGGTGTACACCTACATACATGCAAAAATTTGTGGCTCTACTTCTTATAGTCTGTGAGATAATCGCGTTTATATAGAGAAAAAGACCGTTTTTCGCTGTTTAAAAATGGAGGAGGAGGAATTTTCGAAATTTGAAACAAACTCGATGTGGGTACAGTATACACCTATATACATTCCAAGACTAGTGGCTCTATCTATTACAGTCTCTGAGATCGACGCGTTCATACAGACAGACGGACAGACAGACAGACATACAGACAGACGGACAGATGGACATGGCTTAATCGACTCGGCTGTTGATGCCGATCAAGAATATATATATTTTATGTGGTCGGAGATGCTTCCTTCTCCCAGTTACATACATTTGCACAACTTCATGATCCCCTTTTTCCCAGTTTCGTTGTGAATTTGTTGGTTTCTTTGGGGTTCCTAATTTTTGCCGTCTTTCCTCATTGAGGTCAAAACAGTTTTAGGCTGTGCTTCCTCCTGAGCGTTTCGGCAAATTGTCACTGTTAGAGCCAATGCCAACGCACAATGAGATCTGTGCAAAAACACAGAAGTTATTCACGAAACAATTTTTGCACGCCCCCTCCCCCTATGCTTTGCTTATTACGCATTGGTTGCAGCTTGCGCCCGCGTGTGTGAGGGCTCGTTTATGTGTATGTGTGCGTGTGTGTTTGTTTGTGTATGTGTGTGTTTGTCAATTGTACAGTAGACTGGCCCTTATATTAACTTTTTTTTTTTGATTTCAAAATACCGGGCGGAAAAGGGTTCGTTTTGGTCCCAATAGATATGAAAAAAAGTTTGGCAGCGATCGGACTTCATTTAGTGGACGCGCGTTCGCCCTCAAAATCGAAAATTTGAAATGTATGGGAAATGAGGGGGATGAGATTCGAATTTAATTTCTAAAAATTCCAAAAAAATTTTTATGTGTTAATTCTTTTTACATCCTTTTAGGGTAATATCATAGCAACATTTTAAATATAAATGTGTCTTATTTTGAGAGTCAGCCTGGCCAGAATCATATCAAAAGGGTAAATTTTTCAAATTTTTTTTGGTATTTTTTTCGAAGAATTTTTAATACATATAAGATTTTGATTTTTGCTTTTGCCCGGGCGGCAAAACTATCGTTTTGGTCCCAAAAGATATAATAAAAAGTTTGGCTGCGATCGGACTATATTTAGTGGACGCGCTCTCGCCTTAAAAACCAAAAATTTTAAATATGCTACCAATATATGGGATGAGATACGGATTAAATCTGCAAAATTTGAAAAAATTTTTTTGTGATTTTGCTCTTTAAATCCTTTAAGGGGAATACCATAGCAACATTTTACATATTTTTGTTGGATATTTCGAGCGTAAACTTGGTCAGAATCATATCGAATCGGCCAATTTAAAAAAAAAAATATTTTTCTGAGATTAATTTCGGATTTAATCTCAAAAAATTTTCAAATTTTCTTAAAGTGTTAATTCTCTTTAAATACTTTTTGCGGAATATCATAGCAACATTTTAAATATTTTTGTTGGATTTTTCGAGAGAAAACTTGGTCAAAATCATATCAGAACTCCAATTTTTCTCATTTTCTTGGGGTTTTTTTTTTAATGATAAATTAATTTATGTGAGACTATGATTTTTGCTCTTGCCTGGGCGGAAGAAGTTTCGTTTTAATCCCAATAGATAAAATAAAAAGTTTGGCAGCGATCGGACTTCAGTTGGTGGAAGCGCACTCGCCCTCAAAATCGAATATTTGAAATATGTGCGCAATATTTGGGGTGAGTTTTGGGCTTAATATCTCAAATTTTTAATAGAAAATGTTTATGTGTTATTTCTCTTTATATTCTTTTAAAAGAATATCATAGCAACATTTTAAATGTAAATGTCGGATATTTAGAGCATATCTCGTAAATATTATTTTATCTTAAAAAAAAAAACATAAAAAAAATTATAAAAAAATGTGAAAAATGTGCTTTTAAATATGATTCTTACCAAATTTATTCTCAAAATATCTAACTTTAATATTCAAAATGTTGCTATGATATTTCGCTTAAAGTATATAAAAATAAATAACACATAAAAAAAATTTTAAAATTTTTTGAGATTAAATCCGAAATTAATCTCAGAAAAAAATTTTTTTTTTGAAAAATTGACCGATTTGATACGACTCTGACCAAGTTTACGGTCGAAATATCCAACAAAAATATGTAAAATGTTGCTATGGTATTCCCCTTAAAGGATTTAAAGAGCAAAATCACAAAAAAATTGTTTTCCAAATTTTGCAGATTTAATCCGTATCTCATCCCATATATTGGTAGCATATTTAAAATTTTTGGTTTTTAAGGCGAGAGCGCGTCCACTAAATATAGTCCGATCGCAGCCAAACTTCTTATTATATCTTTTGGGACCAAAACGATAGTTTTGCCGCCCGGGCAAAAGCAAAAATCAAAATCTTATATGTATTAAAAATTCTACGAAAAAATACCAAAAAAAATTTGAAAAATTTACCCTTTTGATATGATTCTGGCCAGGCTGACTCTCAAAATAAGACACATTTATATTTAAAATGTTGCTATGATATTACCCTAAAAGGATGTAAAAAGAATTAACACATAAAAATTTTTTTGGAATTTTTAGAAATTAAATTCGAATCTCATCCCCCTCATTTCCCATACATTTCAAATTTTCGATTTTGAGGGCGGACGCGCGTCCACTAAATGAAGTCCGATCGCTGCCAAACTTTTTTTCATATCTATTGGGACCAAAACGAACCCTTTTCCGCCCGGTATTTTGAAATCTATTTTTAAGGGCCAGTCTATTGTACAGGGTATTTCGAAGTAGAGCTCCTCGACTGCAACGGTCTTACTTGTTGTTTTTGAAGTCGCACATTTCTTCTTCCCCTCCAAATTTAATTGCATCCTCCTCTGTTTCCTGAGGGTCTGCCATAAAATCGCACCCAGTTAGCTGGTCCTTAGGTAGCAAAATTAAAAAATAATCATTTCTTTGATTTCTTTTTACTGTGGATACGTAAAACTCAACATACATTTGCATTTATTTGCAATCGACTTACTTGTTTAATGCAGTTTTACAAATTTAATCATCTTCTATAATTGCTCACCCTGGGAAAATTGTTATTGTTTATTGAATAAGAGTATTAGTTACTTTGAGCTCTTATACTACTTTTTAATTTAGCTATAAAATTAATCAGTTTTTATACCCTTGCAGAGGGTTTATTGAAATTGTTCAGATGTTTGTAAGGCAGAAAAGAAAGCATCTCCGATCCTATAAAGTGTATATATTCTTGATTAGTATCAACAGTCGAGTCGATATAGCAATGTTTGTCTGTCAAACAAAAATGGTAAGAGCTATAGGATTTATAAATACAAACTTTGGGGGTACAGAGTATGTTATAGTCGGGCTTAACCGACACCCTGCCTTTGTTTATGTTTGTACTCGCCACGTACTTTGCGTAACCGAATGCAAATAAATGTATCAATTACATTTTAAGCACATACTTCAATTAAACTACACAGAAGGCATTCATCAATCAAAGCTAAGCAACAATTTGAGTTACCAATGAACTGCTTGAAGCACTTGAATATAAAATTAACATTAGGCACATTAGGTATATTTGGCCACTCCTAGTTACATTTGGGCAATTTCAAATGCAACATCTTGAAATGATGGCACTTGACTTTCAGTACTTTCAGGGGCCATCAAATAAGGCCTAAAATAAAAGCTCCACAACAGTGGCAGATGCACTTACTCTTACAATTACAATTAAAGTATCTTAAAGATACGCATACGCCACACAAAGAGATGTTATGTGGCAGCAGCTGGCAATGCGGCGACAGCTTTATGTTTGCATAATAAAAAGTGCGTGGGCAATAAATTCTCTTCCTCTTTATAAAGTTAAAGCACAAAAGTTGAACGCACATCAAAAGCCAACTAATTTGGCTGTAAAAATAACATTAAATCACATTCAACAATAAAGCGAAAAAATTCGAAAATCGAATTGAACGCACACATGCCGGAGCCGTTGGAAAGCGGACTTGCTACCTTTTCTACTTCCTTGGCAGCACACGAATTGGTCTTTAAGCTTATGTTGCACTTGACTGGGTTTTATGCTTTGATGCTCAATGATTTTATTATTAAAAGCAACTGTCGTGGGTCGTTGGAATCTCTCTTTTTTGGGGTTGTCTTACAACCCTCGCCCGTGCTTACTGCTGCTTGCTTTCCGTCTTTGGTCTAGACACTGGAAATTGCCAAAGGCATTGAAGCCACTTCACCTTGGGAGTTGGGAGTTGAGAGATGGGAGTCGCAGTCGCTTAGCTGTCTAAATATGTCACTTGAATTTGACGACGGCCACTTGCACAGGAAACAAAAAACTGTTGCCCGCTTTTGGGCTGGGCCGACTCATGCACACGCACTTTCACGCTGACGCTGACTCTGACGATTCCCCCCTTCGTGCCGTGCGATGTTTTCTTAAAATATTAGTTTCCTTTTTCGCATTTCTTCTAAGGGGAAATTGTTTTACTGCTTTTTATTGTCATCTTTGTTATTTGTTATTGTTGCTGCTGCTGCTGCTGTCTCCCCTCCATACGTGCGCTTGGGTGTTTGTTCGGGTGGGGTGACGTGTTTAGGTATTAGTTTTTTGGCTGGACTCAGTTACATAGCTACCTACCTTTAAGGCTCTGGGCCAAGAGCAAGATGTCATGAATAATGAAAAAGCAACGTGAATACATTTCTTTAGGAGAAGTGGCGAGACTGTGGGCGCTCAATTGTTGAATACACTGAAGGAAACAGTCCACGAATGTACTGATAACTTTTAGCTAAACTTAATGTATGAACATGCCACGTTCAAACCATGAGTTAAACATGCATTTTCCAAATTCAGACCACAAACACTTAAGTATTGGCATTGTGATTCATTAATCGTCAAAGTGAATGCAAGACGTATCGGAAATAGAATTCGCGTAAAACCAAAGGGCACATCGGAATTTACGGAATAACAACTTCCTCACCTTGAAAACTTTCTTTTGAGTATTGTCGATTTTTCATTTCTCTTAATTTTTTTAGATTTTCTTATTATCTCTCTTAATTTTCAATTTTAAAAGATTCTCTTCATTTCCTTTGATAGTCATGAGACGGGTAAATTTAGGGGACATATGTATAGAAGGTGTTTTTCGAACGGTCCAATAAATCGCGAAATTCGCAAAGTTTATTTAAGTTTAGATTGTCATAAGCAGGTAAATAATTTTTCGAAAGTCCTGCTACTTGAACTTTACCCTTCTTTATCTCCTGTTCTTAAAAACTTCTTAACTTCTTATTTATTTTTTACAATTTACTTTAATTATGTATATTCGTTTGTGTATTTTATGTAATTTAAATTTTTACTACTAAGTTCCGATTTCTGTTCTCCCAGATAGCTGCTATGTGTCAGATAGTCATCGAATTTACACTGTTATTTGTTAGTTTATGTGACAAATAGCTCTATGTAGAAGATGTGAAATCGGCCCTAAGACTTTATTCTATATTCTGTAAATGTTTTTTAAGCTGAGCTTGACACAGCGAGATGCTTGTAAGAATTTTAACATTATAAGGAAGGTCCTACCACAGACGAATTTCATTTATAAAGAACTGCCTCTTAGAGATTAACATTTTTACTCGCGGACATATGAGTTTTTTAGTTCTTTGTAAGAAATCAGGCCTTAATTATTGAAACAGGTATAAAGGTTCCTGTGTAATTATGAAATTGTGAAGAAATGGTAGAGACGTAAGATTAATCCAATCCATAAGTCTACCGTTAAAGATTATGTGGGATAAATGGGATATGCAGTCCAAACGTCCGATATTAAGAACATATACATATGGCAATTGCATGCACGGCAACAGCCACCCTGTTCATATCACGAGAGTCACAATGGCCGAACGCTTCCACACCATAAAAGGAGAGGGTATTAGGTAAGCTTTTGCAATAAGCATCCTAATATTCACAGGCAAACACATTTGTGTAGCTGAGAGCAGCGTCAGCTGTCCGTAAATCCACCCACATATTGATCTTCTTGATCCACATATTGTATTGGAAGATCATTTATATTCTTTTATTTACTGATTTGGCAGTTCATTTGTATCAAATGCTTTTTTGTGAATGACTATGCATTTGGATTTTTAAGTGTTGAGCCTCAAGCCATTTGTTTAGCCTATTTTTGAAACATTATAAGTACATTGTTACAAATTTGAACACAATCCACAAGCTTCACAGTTGGACAAAACATTTGATAAGTTATTGTCATATAAAGAGATCAGTAACGATCGTAAACAGATCCCTGCGGCACACTCGTAATAAACGATTAGGACCGGACATCAACGATCCTGAGACCTCTGCCTGTAATCTATCAGTGAGATACTACTAAAGCAAATTCACTGCAGTGTTAGAAAAATTGTAAAGATTTTTTAGTTTTGGGCAGAGAATATTATTGTTAACAGTATTAACACTACCGGAATCGGTCTGCGACGAATGTCTTCAACTATGTTAGTTACAGTTACACAGCTTCGGGTTTTCCGAAATCCGGATTGGTTATTGCTCAATAGCATATTAATATTGAAAAAGTTTTGCATTTGCGCATCCATTAGGTTTTCAATGACTTTTGCCAGAAATAGAATCAAGATTGTGTTCTATTCTTTATTTGGCTTGGGGATAGGACAAATTTTGCCTCTTTTCCACAAAGACGGAAAAGTGGAAGTTGAAATTGTGTATTGTATTTGGGGATGAGACTATCTAGTTCTTCTACATTAGACTTTACCTTAAGGATAAATCTTTTAAGGCAGCACAGGTACTGACACACATAAAACTAAAGCTATTATCACAGAGGGGTTGGACATTCAGGTACTCGTTGCACACTTGTGATTAAGAGCATTTACATCTACGTCGTTATTATTAGTCTGCCGTCTCAATTTCCATATTCCTAAGACAGTGATTTCCCCTCTTGTCTTGTTGTCTAATGCCGTAGGTAAACTTGGCTGTATAATTGTTAACTTCAGCAGATTTGATCAATCTTGTAACAGTTTCTCGCATCCTCTTATAATGAACGTGCAGGTCACTCGTTTTGTAGCGTTTCCACCTGTGATAAGCCGCATTGCGTAATTTTTTGTTTTTTTTTTAATGTCAGGACTAAGCCAAGGTGGGTGCTTTGGCTTTAATACTTTGGTTTTTAACTTAACAAACTTATTATATAAATACTCAATATTATCAGGCAGAACTTTAACAGTCAACAGAGGGCGAGTTGTTGTTAAAGTAGTTAAAGTTATTGATATTGGCTTATTGGCGATAAGTCCAGTGCAGTCAATATTCCTAAAATCTCTTTTATTCGAATCTTCCAAATAAATAAATAATAAATCTTTGGTCAAAAAATATAAAATCATGTCTGAAAAAAGCAGGTACGGACAACTGGTGAAAAAAGAATACGTCAATAAGTTTATCAAAGGTTTTGGAAAAATAAGTGGGTTGCGTTTTGTTGTCCGTATACAATCCCACAGTCATAAAGTTATTTATTAAATGCGACTCCCTTAGAGGAATACTATTAAAGTCCTCCGTTATATAAATTTACGTATAATCTAAAGAAATGTTAGTAATAACATCAAGGAATTGCAAGTAGTGTATTGCTCGATGTGGTCAATATATGCATCCTATCAGTGCTTTTGAAGATAAACTATTGCTAAAGACTTTAAAAAAAAAGATATTCTATTTCGGATCCATAAGAATTTTGCATATTTCTCTAGCGTTTAGCATTTTAGTCCAATATATGGCGACCCCCCGCATGACCTACACGATCAGAGCGGAACACATTGCTCAGGAATCCTACCAAGGAACTCGCTGTGGAACTACTCAAACTATTATGCATTGCGAAAATAAGAAATCATTAGAAGAAACACCCGCGTATCAAACACAAAAAAGCATCGTTAAATATTAATTGCACAGAGCGCACGCATTTTTATACACTTGAAAAGTGTATTATAATTTTGCCCAGAAGTTTGCAACGCATAGAAGGAATCATCTCCGGCCACATAAAGTATATATATTCTTGATCAGCGTGACGAGCTGAGTCGATTAAGCTTTGTCCGTCCGTCTGTCCGTCCGTCTGTCTGTTTCTACGCGAACTAGTCCCTGAGTTTTGAAGCTATCGAGCTGAACTTTTGCACAGAGTCTTCTTTTGTCTGCACGCTGCTAATATGTCGGAACCGACCGGATCGAATGGCTACTTCTTGTAGCTGCCATACAAATAATCGGTCGAAAAATGGATTTTAATGAGAAAAACTGATTCTTCATCAATATTACCGCTCTCAATCACGGTCATGGGTAATATTAAATGTTTTTAAGCTGATCTGCGAAGTTTGGTCGAAGTCGCTAACCTTTGGGACAAGCGTTTTCAAGTGTATAAAAACTTCGGCACAGAGGAAGTTAGCTTTGCCTTTCTCGTTTCCATTATTTTTTTCTCCCTATTCCTTCTCAATCCTTTGTCCTTACCCTACTTATTTACGCTTTTTCTATTTTTTCTATTCTGGTTTTATTCCGCATTTACGGAATCACATTGTTCTAAGCGCTTGTTAAGTCTGCACACCAGGAAATCAAGTCGGAACCGCTTAACAAAATTAATCTGTTAAAACTCACAACAAAAACTGAAAGTATAAATTGTCCGACTCTTTTGAGTTTTCAACTGTATTTTCTAAGCCCTCGCATAGATTTGTTTTTAGTGTATAACATCGTGAGGAACTCCTCCAACTGGTATATGAAACACCAGCTAACCGAATTCCAATTGCTAATACACCAACAGTCGAAGTTGTCACACTTCTCGATGTTGTCTCCGACGAAACATTTCCTTTGTCTTCGAGTCCTTCCCTGCCAAGTCATCGTCATCCATGTCATACCTTAAGACATGGCAGTGGGAAGGAAATTTGTGTTCCCATCCCGTACATATATTCCCTTATTTAACGTTCACTGCAGACAGGCGTGCTCATAGTTTTCTCTCTCTCCCTGAATTTTCCCCTGTATCTTTTTCTGACTCAAGTGTAAGGCATTTGCCTTAAGCCAGTGTCCGTGCCCTGTCCCTTCGTTTGCTGTTTGCATTTCAAATATTCTTTGTCCATTCGATGGGAAAATCGAAATCAACAAAGCAAATAAACATTCAATAAAGCGGAGAAAATATGTCAATAGATAAACTTCCCGAAAGTCCCCCAAGTCAAGGCTAATTAAAAAAAGAAAAACTTTAAATGAACTGCCAGCTAAATGACAGGCAATGACTGTAGGTGGGGGAGGATGGAAAAATATGCTTCCCGTTTAATGAAAAACTGGCCCCACTCCACCGCAAGCGGACAAAAAAAACTTACCAATTGAGGCAAATGTCAGCTAGCAAAAACAACAACTCCACAGCAGCCAGAAATGAAAAGTTTTCCAAGAATCTACGCACCAACCAAGACGATGTCAAGGCAGCCAAAATGCAATTTGCCCTCTGCTCAAGCCCCACCCCCCCTTCCCACAAAAGCAAAAAAAATAAACGAACCAGAAACAAAAACCCGAAATGAGTCCCGGAAGTGGCAAAACAACAACAAAACTGAAATGCTAAACCAACAAATATTACAACAACGAGAAAGCAAAGCCTTGGCTGTTCAAACCGCAATACAGATAAAGGCCAAAATTACTTTTTGGCCAAGAAGCTGCCACGTTGCTTAACCACGAACCGCAACTTGAAAAACTAAACGCAACGACAACAAGAGCATCAAACGCTGTACTGCCCTAAAGAACGACGACGACGACACCAACAAGCCATCAAGTTGGGGAAAATGAGTTTATGAGAAGGATCCTTTAGGGAAAACTTGTTTTCGAAAGGGATGAAAGCTGTTTTGGGATCAGCCAAAGTGAAATGAGCTGTGATTTATGAAGATCCTCTGAGAAGTTGGCTTAAATACCTGAGGGATTGAAATTTTTGCTGTTGGGGTGTCAAACTGGAATATCAAATACTTGGAGTACAAAGAAACTAGAAGTATTGACTAAAAGGAAGCCTTGAGGGGATGCAAAGTAAGCAGCAAACTTCAGACTAAACCAAACCAAACCAATTAAAACTTGCAAGACATTTAATGATGAGGAGCTCAGGACAGCGCGAAAAGTTTCTGGATTCATATTTTGTATCGCAAATTTTTATGTAGTTATGATAGTGTTGCCGTTTCAGGCAACTTAAGCTTTCTACGTAGGTTTGGCAGCAGCACCACTCCACAATCAAAACAATGTGAAGCTGCAAACAAAATTAGCTCAGCCATCCCAAAGTCCGTGGTTCAATAATTAGATTAAACGCAATGCAGCCTAAAACAGGTGAACACGCTTAAAAAAAACCTGATTTACGGTAAGAACTTTAAAAGTTAGAGTCTCAGTTACCAAAATGTTAAGATGTGCAAAATTCCACACAAAGCTAAGCAGTGCGGAAGCAGCTGATCAAATTTGGAAGGAGCTCAAGAAGCAGGATATCATGATTTGAATGTGGATCAACTTACTAAAAAACTTTTTATGTCTTTGCTGATCGCTGCTGGGCCAACACTTACTGTTGGCAACAGATTTCTTGATACCCAAGTTAACGGGAAGCCCTAGTTTTGAAAATTAATAAGATAACAAGCCGTATTGTAAACTCAAATTTTATTTAATATTTCGCTTATAAAATGAATTTACAAGAATAAATAAAGATTTTTCGATTTATAATCAAATTCACGGTATTTTTTTCCACAGCATTATAGTAATTTCTGTGCAAACAATTCTGTACTTAGTTATAAGTAAAGACGACGTGATGAAGATAAATAAATCGATTTCAAATGGAGCAGATTTACATAGTAAGTTTAAGCAGCTAAGTATTAATGTTGTTTTACTCCAGGTCTGTGCAGGCGTAAGCCGCTACATGTATGGGTTCCAGCCAGAGGCATTGCAGTGACTTCTGATTAAACAACATTCGCGTGAACACGAGGCATGCAGTAAGAGACCAATGTTTCTCCTAGTGAGCTGTGAAATTAGTGTCAAATTCATACGAAATAATTAATACAACAAAATTTTAACCTGATTTACGATGGTATTCCTTATAAGGGTCTCTCGTTCGAGTAAACTGCCTCCGCAGGGCAGGTGGGAGGCAGGATTGTGGTCGGAGATCCTGTAATTTGGGCGCTCTTTCAGTGCTGTTGCATGCACCTTATTAACGAAGATTGCAAGCACATCTGTATCCTCAGCAGAGTCCAAGGTTCTCGTTAGAACCATCCTAATCCCTTCCTTCCTTAAGCCTAAGAAGGGCCAAGTCATTGCTAGTTGAAAATAACCGACAAATTGTCACCCTGCATCGAGGAGATCCGTCCAACTCAATCACTAGGGGGAGGTGTTCGGATGAGACTGCATATTTCATCCTAATGCTCAGTTCATCAGAACGCAGTGTGTTAAAAATGCAGATGTCAATGGCATTGGGAGTGTTATAGTCCCTGCACACTGAGCACATTTTAGAGGAACGCATGGAATTGGATGTTGATGTGAAACTGTGATTTACATTGTTAACATCTAACATCTAACATCCAACATGCCTGTCTGTCAAAGTGTTGTGAAAAAAAATTATAAAAAAATTGAATTTAAAAAGAAATTGGCAATGGTATAAGCTGTTGTGCAACAACAACAGCAAATATTGCAACAACTTGTTGTTATGTTTGACAATAAACAGCATATTGCAGAGTTTGAGGAAGATGAATTGTTTACTTTCATTAGTATCAATATAAATGTACCACGAAGTGTTTGGATGTTGGTAAGTGTCAACAAATGGCAGCATTAAAGCACCATAATAATGACTTTACATTTTAGCGAAGGCACGGGATTTTTTGGAAGAAGGACATTCCGGAAAAAAATGAACAGTTTTTTTAAGAGAGCTTTCGGATAGAAAAAACAACATTTTCTTTTTTAGTAGAGCGGCTAGAGGTATTAAGGAAAAAGGACACCAACTGGCGTAAAGCCATCCCGACTCTGCCTTTCGCTTTTCAAGAAAGCTCATGAAACCTTATACATTTTCGACAACTGTGTAGTGGCGCTTGTCTCATAAGTTCTACCAAGCCTAAAAGTAGGCAACAAAAAAATCCCGTCCCTCAGCATAGCATCAAAAATTCATTTAGGAAATTTTACAAGAAAGCGAGTGCACCTATTTGTGTGCACCATTAAGTAAAATCGGTTAACATTTTTCATAGCCTATAGCATATTCTGTTGATACCGATTGTTGGATGCACTATCGAATCACCCTCTATTCGATCTATGCGATAAGGCACTATATCGATTACCAATCGAAAAACGCAGCCACGTATTTCCGTTCTAGCTGAGCACGCCAACTTTCAACCTCGTTCTTTTCGCTAAAAAGTTCTTGAGCTAAGCAGACGTGCCAGCGGAAAAATTATAATAGTCCGCCTTTGACTTAACCTAATTGTTCCCGATCACCTTAGTGGAAAGTTTAATCACCAGCCCACCAAAAAAGAAGCAGCAATTAATAATCATTAAATCTGCCGTCAAAAGAAATAAATCCCAAGATTTACTTTTCGCTGCTACCGATCAAATTCTTTTGGCATTGCTCCACGCCAATAGCCGTCCACAATTGGTGAGTTATGCAGTTGCCTCGTCCAATTGTGTCAGCTAAATTATTATCTTGCAACAGACCACCAAACCAAACCAGGCAAAGGTTAAGTCGGATCTTTTCAGAATCCCTAACCTCTAACCCGGAGCCTCTCTAAACAGGCACCTCAAACGGCAAATAACAGTTTTGGGGCCAGCCAGCTCATGGTAACTATATGATCCTCTCTTTCCACCAGTTATGTACTAATTACTCTTAACGTGGCACCTCCTTTTGCTCCAATATAAAGGTCTGGCCCCTTGTCCCAGATTGCCAGTCCTCGAGCTCCAGCTCCCCGCCGAAACGACAATCTGCATTTTATATCTTCAAATCTTCGGCCTAGCTACTCACTACAAACGGAATCCGTGGATACCAGCTCCCGCCAGCAACCTAATCCAGCTAGTGAACCTCTGGTGTTCTCCCCTTTAAAATAATCTTTAACTAAGCCCAAAGCTTCCCCCAAAGTGACTAAAGCAAAGATAGCCAAGTGAAATTGAAAGTAAAAGAGCTAAAGTAGTGGTTAATTCTTGTGTCCAGCAAAAATAGTTATTTGTGGCCCATTTGGCAAAACGCTCTCCCAGTGCAAGTGAGAGTTCTGTAAAGATTTTGTTTTTTTTGCTATTATATAAACCCTTCTCTTGGCTAAATCTGCTTTTATGTGGCTACTGTGCTCTTCTTAAACTCACACCAACAACAACAAGCTCAATATGAATTCCTAATCCAAAAACGAGATTCAACCCCCACAGCTGATCATCTGGAGAAAGGCCTTTCCCCCGCTGGATCATCAAGCCGTAAGTGAAGCCCTTCAGGCCATAATTAATGCATATTTTGTTTGATTTGAAAGAGTAAGCGCAGCTTTTGTCATCCGCTCTTACTCTGTCAAACAGTTGGTTTTTTTTATTTTACAACCACAAAGTAAAGAGAAATGTGCACACATCCCAACCGCAAAGTAAAAAAATTGAAGCCATAAGAGAAACCGTAAGGAGTGTCCCACTGATCCCAGCCGTGCTCTCTTAAATTTATTTTTACTCCATCCTACTCTTACTTGAGCGCCGGCACGGATCGCCGTTAAATCGCTGCTGATAAGACAGCAAATGCACACAACGAAAACTAACGGAAGATCTTGGTTTATCTTTCTGTTCCCACTTGGAGCTTGTAACCAAAACCCTGACCTAGATCAACTCAGCTGTTTAGCTGCGTACAGTGGTACCTCGTTGAGGAAGACCAAATAGCTCACGAAGAGTTAAAATGGAAACTTAAATATTCTTAAATTAACTTTAATTCATTTACTTATACTATAATTACATATACATACATAATAGGCCTACATACCCAATGGCGAACTGTCATTTATAATTAATTTACATTTACTTTACAGCTAACTTTTGGTTTTTATTTCACTTGCGCTCAGTTTAAACCTTTTTTATAGACATTAAAGTTAGTACCGAACAAAGAATGAATTGAATATGAAATTTAGTCCCTAAATCTATAAAGTAAATATACCTATAAATAATGCTTAGACTAACAGATACCCTTTAATGCTAAAAATAGTTCCTTAAAATTATTTCTTATTATTTTCTTACTTTAGATTACAATGCTACCCCTTTTCAATCATGAATTCAATGAATAAAATTATAATGAAGTCCGAATAAGTGAAACTTTTCGTCCGGAAATCGTAATGAGCCGCCATGGGATGAAGTGAACTACGCTTCATTGTTTTAGGGATCACCAATGGACATAGTTCCATACCTGCAAGTGGTGATCATGGTAGGGTGGGGAATATGGCCACTGAACAACACCTCAGTGTGGCCAGAACATGTCATGTCCTTCTGAGTCTCCTTTCTTTTCTCTTCTCTTCTACACTACTCTTCTAACCCCTTTTATTTCTCCTTGACTAAATAATAGGCTTTCGATACCCTATAGAATCAAAACAACCCGTGAATATTAAAATTAAATAAGTATGCACTATTCCACGAGCTAGTAGCCGGCGGTAACAGACTTTGAACCTCCCCCACATTGCCGACGAAGATAGCCGGATCAAGCACGGGTTCCGCACAGGTCTACTTCTTCCATCAGCTCGAACAGGATACAACTATCCGTTGTATGCTACAGTTCTTATTTTTATTTATTTAATTTTATTTGGCGCCAAACTTAGGGGCCCGAGTGACCGGTAAGCCCCCTACCAAATCAAACAATACCAAATCTTCAGTCATTTACATCTGACTTAACTTATTTAGTCTTGGATTATTCCATCCCCTTGTCCTGAGTTAGTAGTTTTAGAGCGGTGGATTAAATGGAAGTTTCCGAACAGCTCCATTGTCTGGCCTAAATCTCTAATCGTACGTCCATTTGCTTAAAATTAGCTGGATGAGTTTTCTCTTTCCTTAGAGATAACGCCGCTTTTTCTATAAGTTTTTGGTTTTTTTTTTCCTTGTGCTCCTATTGATGCTGTGAAGTTTTAGCTGGATGCAGGTTTACATGGACCAGATCCGTGCCCTACCGCTAAACAGAAGCAGATAAAGTAGAACACCCTAAGTTGTTAGGTAAGAAAAAAGTGACACGTTCGGAATAAGTTCACTACCTATACAACTAAATCCCCTCCCATTCTCCCAACTTTCTCTTTTGTATATTCTTTCGAGCAAGTGGGCTTGAACATTTCGTTCAAAAGCTAGCTCATTTCGTTCATCTTTTCATTTTCCGCGATTAACAAAGTCTTCCTGGATTGAATACACGAATTCAGACCAACCACGCTGGTTTTATTATTTTTTTTGCTGGTGCGTAAATAAAACTTGTATGGGTTTGGAGCTCTGCAATCTCGTTGTATACCGTTGATTTTGCTAAAAGCATCTAGACTAATCGACGTATATAATTCTGATGGGCGGTACATTGCGTTCTGCTGTACGGCTGCCTGTTGTTTATATATTTCTCTAATAGTCCTTAGAGTGTCGATTTGAAGCGAATAACCCTGACGAGCAGGTACATTGCGTTCTGTTGTACGGCTGCTGGTTGCTTTATTTGTTTTACATTAGACAATCTCATCTTGCGTTGATGCCCTTACGCTATTTATCTTCCTGGATTCGTATAAGAAAACAATCGCCAACCCTCTTCGGCCTTGTTTTCATTGAAAATACCCCGCTGATATTTAGCTCAAATCTGTTAGAGGTTCCAGAATTTGCTAGCCAATTCTGACGGTCAGGCATATTGCGTTCTGCTATGCGGCTGATGTTGCTTTGTCTGCATAACTTTTGAACCTTGTCAATCAACCTGCTAAAATCTTAATCTATCTTTTACCTATTCTCAGAAGCTCATTTCGCAGTTCTATTTTTAACCATGAAAGCAAATTATGATTTCCGGATAATTTTTTATGAAATTTTGTTTACCCATGTTTTTTAGTCGTTTCTATAAAATATAGAAATATTTACCCATATATTTAAATATATATCCCAGAACTCTCTTATATATATAGATTTATTTTTCCTAATTTTAATAGCTGGTAGCTTCCAAGAAATTCGAAACAAACCAACGTGGTCATGTTGCTACCACGCAGCTGTGGAGACTTAATTGACAATTTGTCTTGGATATTCTGCACAATTATTGTCTACTAGTTGCAACCAAACATTTCATTGTTTGTTTTAACACCAGGGTAGCACACCGAGAACTTTGTCCAGTGTGCAAGACCCCGTTGCAAACATCCCGGTTGAACCCAACAGTGAATACTGAACTCAGCAAGTCTACACAGAGTTTGCCCTCTTCCTCAATGCCAGTTCTCACAAGAAGCCAGCAAAGATTAAAAAATAGCAATCCCGATAACATGGAGAACGCTCAGACAAATGAACAGTCCGCGTCGGTGAATTCAAGTGTCATCACTGATCCTTCTTCCGCAGCCATTCAAATGCAGCAAGTAATAGCTAATGCAATGGAAGCTGCTGCCGTAAGACAAACCGAAATAATGTGTCAGGCTATGAACGCAGGCTTTCAAGGCCTTTTGTCTGCTATCACAACTCGCGCAGAGCAATCTTTGGCTCCAGAAAGTGATCCTCCAGAAATCCCTATTTCAAACAGGGAAAATCAAACTTCCTCCGAGGCGAGATCTACTCCTTCAATACCGACACATTCCTCATTGAGCCCCGACTTGCATCCTGATCGAATTAACCAGATCATAAGCAATTGGAAAATCAAGTTTTCCGGAAAATCGGCCATGAGTGTCGACGAGTTTATTTATCGTGTCGAAGCCTTAGCTAAACTAACGTTAGATAATAATTTGGAGCTTTTAGCGTGTCATGTGAGCAACATACTCGAAGGCAGCGCTAGCGACTGGTACTGGCGGTACCACAGAAGCGTGCCTCAAATTAAATGGGATTCTTTGAGTGTCGCGCTTAAAGTGCAGTTTAAGGACGAGAACCGATGCGAATATAACAGCAGCAATCGACAGATGTAAACAAAAGGAAGGGGAAACTTTTGACAAATTTTACGAATCAATTGTACATCTAGCTGGCCAACTTTCTGTTCCGTTGCCAGAGTCGTCCCTCTTGGAGTATGTACGATCCAACTTACTCCCGGAAATTCAGCACGAGCTATTGTATTCAAAAATTAATTCTATGTCCGAACTCAGACATGTAGTGCGAACTCGCGAGGTATTTATCCAAAACGTGTTGAAGTCATAGGCCGCACCTCGTTGCCTAGTTCGTTCAAGTCTCATTGAATTCGACAAATATAAAGCCGAACTAGACGCAAATAGGACTTAAGCTCCCATGACCGATATTGATTTAGAAAATAAAACTTTCCTTAGTAATCCGTTCCAAGCGCGGATCACCCTTGGTGTTACCCACCAAGTGTGATTTTGGGGGCGGGTTGTAGTGGCGCTTGTCTCATAAGTTCTACCAAGCCTAAAAGTAGGCAACAAAAAAATCCCGTCCCTCAGCATAGCATCAAAAATTCATTTAGGAAATTTTACAAGAAAGCGAGTGCACCTATTTGTGTGCACCATTAAGTAAAATCGGTTAACATTTTTCATAGCCTATAGCATATTCTGTTGATACCGATTGTTGGATGCACTATCGAATCACCCTCTATTCGATCTATGCGATAAGGCACTATATCGATTACCAATCGAAAAACGCAGCCACGTATTTCCGTTCTAGCTGAGCACGCCAACTTTCAACCTCGTTCTTTTCGCTAAAAAGTTCTTGAGCTAAGCAGACGTGCCAGCGGAAAAATTATAATAGTCCGCCTTTGACTTAACCTAATTGTTCCCGATCACCTTAGTGGAAAGTTTAATCACCCGGCCCACCAAAAAGAAGCAGCAATTAATAATCATTAAATCTGCCGTCAAAAGAAATAAATCCCAAGATTTACTTTTCGCTGCTACCGATCAAATTCTTTTTGGCATTGCTCCACGCCAATAGCCGTCCACAATTGGTGAGTTATGCAGTTGCCTCGTCCAATTGTGTCAGCTAAATTATTATCTTGCAACAGACCACCAAACCAAACCAGGCAAAGGTTAAGTCGGATCTTTTCAGAATCCCTAACCTCTAACCCGGAGCCTCTCTAAACAGGCACCTCAAACGGCAAATAACAGTTTTGGGGCCAGCCAGCTCATGGTAACTATATGATCCTCTCTTTCCACCAGTTATGTACTAATTACTCTTAACGTGGCACCTCCTTTTGCTCCAATATAAAGGTCTGGCCCCTTGTCCCAGATTGCCAGTCATCGAGCTCCAGCTCCCCGCCGAAACGACAATCTGCATTTTTTATCTTCAAATTTTCGGCCTAGCTACTCACTACAAACGGAATCCGTGGATACCAGCTCCCGCCAGCAACCAGCTAGTGTTCTCCCCTTTAAAATAACCTTTAACTAAGCCCAAAGCTTCCCCCAAAGTGACTAAAGCAAAGAAAGCCAAGTGAAATTGAAAGTAAAAGAGCTAAAGTAGTGGTTAATTCTTGTGTCCAGTAAAAATAGTTATTTGTGGCCCATTTGGCAAAACGCTCTCCCAGTGCAAGTGAGAGTTCTGTAAAGATTTTGTTTTTTTTTGCTATTATATAAACCCTTCTCTTGGCTAAATCTGCTTTGATGTGGCTACTGTGCTCTTCTTAAACTCACACCAACAACAACAAGCTCAATATGAATTCCTAATCCAAAAACGAGATTCAACCCCCACAGCTGATCATCTGGAGAAAGGCCTTTCCCCCGCTGGATCATCAAGCCGTAAGTGAAGCCCTTCAGGCCATAATTAATGCATATTTTGTTTGATTTGAAAGAGTAAGCGCAGCTTTTGTCATCCGCTCTTACTCTGTCAAACAGTTGGTTTTTTTTTATTTTAAAAACACAAAGTAAAGAGAAATGTGCACACATCCCAACCGCAAAGTAAATTGAAGCCATAAGAGAAACCATAAGAAGTGTCCCACTGATCCCAGCCGTGCTCTCTTAAATTTATTTTTACTCCATCCTACTCTTACTTGAGCGCCGGCACGGATCGCCGTTAAATCGCTGCTGATAAGACAGAGCAAATGCACACAACGAAAACTAACGGAAGATCTTGGTTTATCTTTCTGTTCCCACTTGGAGCTTGTAACCAAAACCCTGACCTAGATCAACTCAGCTGTTTAGCTGCGTACAGTGGTACCTCGTTGAGGAAGACCAAATAGCTCACGAAGAGTTAAAATGAAAACTTAAATATTTTTAAATTAAATTTAATTCATTTACTTATACTATAATTACATATACATACATAATAGGCCTACATACCCAATGGCGAACTGTCATTTATAATTAATTTACATTTACCTTACAGCTAACTTTTGGTTTTTATTTCACTTGCGCTCAGTTTAAACCTTTTTTATAGACATTAAAGTTAGTACCGAACAAAGAATGAATTGAATATGAAATTTAGTCCCTAAATCTATAAAGTAAATATACCTATAAATAATGCTTAGACTAACAGATACCCTTTAATGCTAAAAATAGTTCCTTAAAATTATTTCTTATTATTTTCTTACTTTAGATTACAATGCTACCCCTTTTCAATCATGAATTCAATGAATAAAATTATAATGAAGTCCGAATAAGTGAAACTTTTCGTCCGGAAATCGTAATGAGCCGCCATGGGATGAAGTGAACTACGCTTCATTGTTTTAGGGATCACCAATGGACATAGTTCTATACCTGCAAGGGGTGATCATGGTAGGGTGGGGAATATGGCCACTGAACAACACCTCAGTGTGGCCAGAACATGTTATGTCCTTCTGAGTCTCCTTTCTTTTCTCTTCTCTTCTATACTACTCTTCTAACCCCTTTTATTCCTCCTTGACTAAATAATAGGCTTTCGATACCCTATAGAATCAAAACAACCCGTGAATATTAAAGTTAAATAAGTATGCCCTATTCCACGAGCTAGTAGCCGGCGGTAACAGACTTTGAACCTCCCCCCACATTGCCGACGAAGATAGCCGGATCAAGCACGGGTTCCGCACAGGTCTACTTCTTCCATCAGCTCGAACAGGATCCACCATCCCCAAAAAACAAAAAAAAAAAAAAAAGAAAAATTAATATTTTTTTTGGTTTGTTTGGTTTGGGGGGGGGGGGGGGGGCGGAGGGGCACACCCCTACAGGCCTTTGGGGCTTTGAATCCAAAAACCCCAAAATTTAGGGGGTTTTGTTAACAAAATTTTTTGGAGAGAAAATTGTGGGATATCCCCCCCGGTGGTGGGGAGGTGTTGGTTGAGGTGGGCCTACTGTTGAAAGGCGGGCAAGGACAAAAGGTGTTGTACCGATTCCTCCTCTTCTTCGTGTCCGCAACTTCTGCAAAAGTCGTGGTAAATGACGCCTAGGCGTTCTGCGTGTCTGCCAATGAGACAGTGACCTGTAAGGGTTCCTACCAGAAGTGCTATGTGGTTTCTTCTGTGACGTAAAAGTGTGTTAGTACGTTTTTGGTCGAATGTTGGCCACGTGAGCCTCGCTACTGCACAGGAAGAAAGGTTTTTCCACCGGTTCGTAGCGAGACGAAGTGTTTCTGCTTTTTATGAAGTTTATATGTCGCCATAGGCATTCCTATCGTGCTCCTCTCTGAAAGGAGCTCGATGGTGGTTCCTATTCTGGCCAGTTTGTCCGCAGACTCGTTACCTTCTATGTTGCGGTGTCCAGGTACCCATATCAGGTGTATACTAAAATGTCGTGCGATCTCGTTGAGAGATAAGCGACATTTAGTAAGTGTTTTAGCGTTGTTGGTGTGTGAGTCAAGTGCTTTAAGGGCGGCTTGACTATCTGAGTATATAAATACATTTCCTTCCTTGACCGTGAGTGTGCTAAGGTAGGTGGCAGCTTCCTGGATAGCTACCACTTCCGCTTGGTACACACTACAGTGGTCAGGAAGGCGGAACGATAAGTTCAAATCAAGGTTGGGAGAGAAAACTCCCCCTCCTACTTTTTCGTCGAGCTTAGAACAATCGGTGTAAATGTTAATGGCGTTAGCTCTGCTGTGGGGCAGGTTGTCCCAATCGTTTCGGCTTGGGATATAGACGTCGTAACATTTGTCGAACGTCGTTTGTGGTATACAGTAGTCTGTAATTAATGGTATACCCGTTTGGTCTTCGAGTATGGAGGCGTGTCCCGAATTGCCCCTGTTCCAGGTGTCGGATTCTCGTAGTCTTAAGGCTGTTGTGGTAGCCATTTGCTTAGCTACGAGGTCTAGTGGTAGAAGGTGAAGAATAGTGTTTAACGCTTCCGTTGGTGTCGTTCGGAGAGCGCCGCTAATACAAATTTCCGCACTTCTCTGTACTTTGTGCAGATTGTTCAGGGCTGATTGTTTTCCGAGTGCTGGCCACCATACTAGAGCTCCGTAGAGTAGTATGGGGCGTATTACGGCTGTGTAAAGCCAATGTACAATGGATGGGGAAAAACCCCATCTGCGGCCAATGGCCTTTTTACAAGAGAAAAGAGCAATGGTTGCCTTTTTTATACGTTCATTTATGTTGTCATTCCAAAGTAGTTTCTTATCTAGAATGACACCCAAGTATTTGGCATTGTCACCAAATACGAGGCTTACTCCGTTGATTTTAGGCGGGATAAGATCAGGAATTTTGTACTTTCGGGTGAAAAGCACTAATTCCGTCTTAGCCGGGTTTACGCCCAATCCACAAGATTTTGTCCACTGAGCAAGTGTTGTCAGTGCGGTCTGCATGAGGTCACACAGCGTTTGAGGAAACATTCCACATTTGTAGATGGCAATATCATCCGCGTAAGCCACCACTTCGTGTCCCTCCGCCTCCATTAGCCGCAGCAGTTGGTTAACTGTTACAACCCACAGAAGCGGAGAAAGAACACCTCCTTGCGGAGTGCCTCTGTTTACACATCTGCGAGCAGTTGCACCGCCAAGTTGGGAGTACACCGTTCTGCTGGTTAGCAGTTGTTCGATGAATCTTACTAGCGGCACATCTGCTCCCACATATGTCAAGGCAGAGGTGATGGCGTTAGGTTGGACGTTATTGAAGGCACCCTCTATGTCGAGAAATGCTACTAAGGAGAAGTCTCTTACTTCAAGTGATCTTTCAATCCTTGAGACCAGGGAGTGTAGGGCGGTTTCAGTAGACCTACCCTTGCTGTATGCATGTTGGGTGTGTGCTAGATGAGTGGGACTAATAGTTTGCCTTAGGTGTGCATCTATAAGTCTCTCGAGAGTTTTAAGGAGAAACGAGGATAGGCTGATTGGCCTATAATCGTTTGGTTTCACATGTGAAGCTTTGCCAGCTTTCGGTATGAATATTACTTTAGTTTCTCTCCACCTAGTGGGGATGTAGTTGACCTTGAGACAGCTTACATAGATTGTGTAAAGCCAGGTCATTGTGTACCCAATGGTTTGTTGTAGTTGGGCAGGATATATGTTATCGAGACCTGGCGACTTAAATGGCTCGAACGAATCGATAGCCCATTTAATTCTGGTCTCCGTGACAATGGTTTTGTCGTATTGCATAGAAAGGTCGGTTGGCCTAACCTGAGGTATTAAGTTAAGGGAGCATTCAGGGAAGTGAGTGCTTAGCAGAAGACTTAGAGATTCTTCGCTCGAGTCGGTCCAGGTTCCGTCTGTTTTTTGTAAGAGCCCTGGCGGGGTTGGTGAGCTAGCCAGGATCTTTCTGAGCCGTGATGCATCAGAAGTAGATTCAATATTACTACAGTAATGTGTCCAGGAGGAGCGTTTTGCCCTCCTTGTAGCTTTCTTATAAGTACCTAGCTTTTGTTTATATAACTCCCAAGAGGTTGTTTGGTCGTTATATTTGGCTACGTTAAATGTATGACGACATTCTTTTCGGAGCTTATCCAGCTCTGCAGACCACCAAGGTGGTTTGTCTAAAGCTAGACGAGTTGTGGAAAATGCTTTCGGACATCTAAAGGCAAGATTTCGACGCTTAGGTAAAGGTCTTGATAGTCATCCAAAAAGCAATGCTATTATTACAATGTGCTGTTGCATACTTCACAACATACTTAATAATAACAACAGCGCCATCAACGAAAATTGGAAAATTCCACCAGATGAGCTTAGGCAGCAGCCAGATCAAAGTACCATATCGGCTGAATATAATGAACGCGAAGCTGCGGAAAACGTACGATCTGCTATTGCCAGATATTTCAATGCAAATACAGAATAAAACAAGTAACTTTATTGTATATAAAAACAAGGTTTTTTATTCATTTAAAGTCTTATTAATCGTTATTTAATTATTGGGCTTAGTCAGTGGATTCGCGAAGGAAATCGAGCAACTGTGACTGAAATGCAGCTGTGTTGGATGCCATCTCCCGCAAAAGCTCTTCTTGGGCTTTCTGGTGCTCTTCTTGGGATTTTTGCTGCTCTTTCAATATTTCCAATCTTTCCCTTGCTAAATTCACGAGCTCGGTTTGGTTATCGACCCGTGAGCGTTTGGCTGGGGGAGCACTTGAGCATGCACTTTCATCGATGTAGGAGGAATCGCTTGTTTGCTCTGGATCGAACTCAATTGTATCCTCTGAATTCATAGTTTCTAAACCTGCGAAAGGAGTATAAAATGTGTATATTAGTATAATTATAATACTCATAAAAGTACTACATACTGTAGTTATCCAAGGACTGCTCTTAAAAATTGTCCATTCGGAAAGATCCCAAAATTTCATTAATCTTGTCATAATGTTCCCAATTTGACGAAGTGCCACCACTTGGACCAATTTTTTGCTTCTCCTGTCTGCAAAGTGAACATATAATCACGCTCTACCTTCTTCTCAAGATGTCAACTTTACCTATATCTTTTTTTGAGATTGTCAATTTTAGTGCGAATATCTGTCCAGCCGCCTATGAAACCGAATTGTTCCATTGATGTAGCCATCTCCATATACACGTGCGAGTTTTTTCGCGGATCTCTTAAATCCACTATGTGCTCCTGCCACAATTCTATCAATAGAGAATCCATTCCGAGCCCCAGTTAAGACGGCTCGATCTTCCATTCTTTGCAGCTGCCAATTAAAAAATAAATATTATACCAATGAAGTATCCAAAGACGATAACTACTTACTTTTCTTGTTGCCCGACATTGGAATTCCCTTTGAATTTTTCTTGAATCAATCTGAATTTTTTCGCTTATTTTAGATGATTGTCAAACTTTTAGTGGTGAACTGAATAGTAACGACTACTTTTTAAGTGGGACGATGTGAAATAGGAACATCCTACAAATATGTTGAAATGGATGACAAAATTTCGGCACGGCAAAACCTTATGGAACATCTTGCTTCGAGATGTTAGATGTTGGATGTTGCTCAGTGGAAATTGGCTATTACGGTCGACAAACGGGTAGTGGGTAGCCTGACCCATTGTTAGGATCTGGGCTACAGTGGCAACTAGAGCTCCTTGCAAACTCTTTTCTTACGAGTTGCTTTTATACCCTGTTCCCATTAAAAATGGGAAAAAGGGGATCATGAAGTTGTGGAAATGTATGTAACAGGGAGAAGGAAGCATCTCCGACCACATAAATATATATATATTCTTGATCGGCATCAACAGCCGAGTCGATTTAGCCATGTCCGTCTGTCCGTCTGTCTGTCTGTATGAACGCGTCGATCTCAGAGACTGTAATAGATAGAGCTACAAGTTTTGGAATGTGTATAGGTGTACACCGTACCCAGATAAAGTTTGTTCCAGGTTTAGCAATTCCTCCTCCATCTGCTTCTAACCGCGAAAAACTGTCAGAGCTTCAATTTTTAAGTTTTAACCCAGTGACTTAATATATATTCAGTGAGGCGCAACAACTATCTATTCTGTGTACCACAATGAGATCCGAGCAAAAACACCAAAGACATGTACATAAGTGCGCCTGCCCATTTATTGAAATAAACCTTAAAATAAATGGAATTCAAAGCTTTAGGAACCACATTACATGGAACAGGGTACACTCTTACTTGTTATAGTTGCCCCAGTTCCTGTGTAGTAGTAGTAGTAGTGTGCTTCTTTATTTAAATTAATGAAGTAGACAGTACATAGATGATAGCTTAGATTCTAAATTTATATAAATAAATTATATAAATTTATAAACAAGAAGTTTGATAAAAAGAAAATCGACATGGTAAGAACCGTCAGTCGATCACTGTCTTCCAAATTTTTTGCTATTCAGCCTAATACACCTGGCTTCCCGGGTCTTCCCCAGATACCAGATCGTTCAGCTGCATAGCGCGAGAGTCGGTTGGCAGTGTTACTTTGTCTTAAAAGTCCCCTTCTAATATTTGTTGCCTGTATTTGGTTGCCTGACTTATAAAATTATATAGGATCAACCAATTTGATCCATTTAGTAGCTGGTGAACTTCGTGCGGATGTAGACTTGCTTTACCAAAATATAAAATTCTGTATTCTCTCAAGATTGGACAGCTTCCAATAAAATGGATAGTGCTTTCCTGCTCGTTCCAATTGCAAAGGGAACACACTGGGTTAGTGCTTTCTATGTTTGGGATAAAGTTGAGTTTAAGCAGTTCCTGTGTTCAAGTTTAAATTCTTATTCACTTGTTACCAAGCCTGTTCAAAAGCACCGCTAAGCCAGCTGCAGACTTTAGGATGGACGGGGGTAAATATGCACAGAGAAAAAAAACCACGTAAATCCAAATATTTCATATTTGATTTAAATATTTTTACCAATAAAAGTGCACCACAATGTGTTTTATTAAATATAAAGTGTGTGCCACTTAAATCTCACATTTAATATGAACATAATTGATATTAAGTGTCCTGCTATTCTATTTGATGTGACGGCATATTAAAATTAAAGTGAAAACTTATTAAATTTAACTATGATTCATATTAAAAAAAAAATTAGAAAAAATTAAAAAAAAAAAAATAGCAATTATGGCGAGGTGGTTTGGGAAGGGGAGGTTGAAAGGGGAGGGGGGAAGGGGTGCGGAAAGGGGTGGGCGTGGCGAGGGGAAGGGGAGGGGCAAGGGGAGGGGGGAAGGGGAAGGGGAGGGGGAGGGGGGGGGGGAAGGGTGGGCGGGAGGGCTCAGACTGAAATATTTTTTTTTTTATTTACCTTTACTGGGACTCGAACTCAGGACTTCGGGCTCTTACACTCAATTGCTGACGTCTTAGCCTACACGACTATTCAGGGCTCGCGTGACGGTGCAGCAAGACTCAATTAAGAACACAGATAATTGTTAATTATGTTCAACATAAAACTAAAAACTTTTCATAGTTAAATTTAATTTATCTCATATTAACCATTGGATTTTTTGATTAAATGTGTTTAAACTTTAATTTTAATACGGTTACCTTATACTTCAAGTATGGTAAAATCTATATTTAAATATGAAAAATATTCAATTTACATTTTTGCATAATACATTTAAATCTACTACGGAAACCTTTGATTTTAAGTTGAACAAAATATTCAAATTTAATACGAAACATTTTTAACTTTACAACGTTTTCTTTTAAGTGTGTGCATAATATAATTGAATATGAAGTAACATACAATTCAATATGACAAACTTTAAATTAACTGGATTACACTTTGACTTTAATAATTTTCATATTAACTAGATATTGCTAATATGGTTTTATTTAAACTTAAGTCATTTATATTTAAATTTAATATGAAAACTGGCATAATAGAAATTAATATGTTTCTATTAAATTATACAATGCACTTTTTTTTGCTGTGTGGCGACGGTATAAGCAGTTCTCCAACTAGCCATTTTCGTCATTAAAACTTAAATTTTTTAAGAAACTCATTGTCTAATGTCTGCTTAAGTATTAGAATAGATAAAGATAATGGCGTTTGAAGTTTTAACAACTGTTTTCGGTATTCTTAATAAATTAAGTCAAAGTTCGTCAGAGCAAGGTAAAAAAAAATTGAAACGCATTGATTAAAAAACGAGAGCGCAAGTTAAAGTCGGCTCTGACCGACTTCGATATACCCGTTACACACGAAAAAACATGTTTAACCGTGTTCCTGCGTTCCTTAGGGTGAACCTCTGAAAAGTATGCAACACTTTTTTAATTCGGCTATTTTCACATTTTTGCTCATAACTTGAGAACCGCTTTTTTCGATCTTTATCATTTTTACGAATTCGGCGAATTGATTTATTTTGCTAATTACTAACTATCTCTAGAAGGTACGAATCGTCTATCTTCAAAACTGTAGGAGATATAACGTTTTTTCCAAATTGCGGGGGCGGAAGGGCCAAAATTTGAAACAAACTTGATCTGCGTGCAGATAAAAGAAGCATTTGTCTCATACATGTCAAACCTCTATCTCTTACCATCTCTGAGATCTAGGTGTTCATACAGACAGACGGACGGACAGACGGACATATCTATATCGACTCGGCTGTTGATGCTGATCAAGAATATATATACTTTATATGGTCGGAAATGATTCCTTCTGCCTGTTACATACATTTGCACGACTTTAGTATACCCTTTTTACTCTACGAGTAACGGGTATAAATATTCTGAAGTTATACAGTACTTAAAATTTATATAATTTTATTTTATAATTTATATTTATATAGTACTTAAAATTTATATAACTTTTTGCAATCCCTCAGAATGTTATACTATTTGTAAGTCAAAACGGCTGATTTCTATTCGTTCACTCAATACCTTTAGCATCTCCCCAACAGTTTCCAATTTTTTATGTTTATTACCTTTTGCCAGCATTTCATTAATTTCAATTCATTGACTGTCACATGCAATCGACAGTCAAATATTAGTTTTTATATAAAAGAGCACTACTCATAAAAAAATGCAAAATTCGAATAGAATTTTTGAAAAAAACATTTCCAACTACACAACAAGTAAAACCCATAACAACACTAACAACAACCACAGCCACAGCAACATCAACAACGATGTGAGTGGCAAATGAAATTTGCAATTTTTGCATAAATTCAATAAAAATTCCTATTGTCATGAGAATATTTGCCAATACAATATAGAGCCTGGTACGGGAACGGTGGGAATGGCTTCCACCCCTCAACCGAACTCCGGCCAACGATAAGGGCCACTTATACGCTTCGTTTGGAAAACACACTCCCCTCTTCCCGTCGTCCATCCCAGCGGAACCAAAACCCTAGACCACAAAAGACTGACGCTGCGGCTAAAAATGCGGGCAAGCGAGAAGATGTGCAGGGCGAGAGACTTAAGGGGGTGAAGTAGAGTTTGCAGAGCTTTCAATATGGCGCCAACACCATTTGCATTTGCATTTCTCTGACTGTGTGCCGCCAGTCCAGAACCAGTTCCCAGATCTCCACCGTCCCACAGACCTCCCTCCTGTAATGAAATGCAGTTCAAATGCTTGGGGTATAAACTTTTGTCACAACAGGCGACGAGTACAAGAACATAGAGACGGTGGACTTGGGGGACGTTGTGGGCATCATCGGGTTGTAAACTAGCAAACAAACGCAACGGAAGTGCCACAAAAAGGGTTTCACTGTTTGTCAATTGTGTGCGGCCGCAAGAGTCGACACCTAACACAATTTACAATCGTGATAGAGATAAGAGCGTGATTCTAGGGTTGTGTTCTAAAAAAACATCTGATACCCAAGTATTGCTAAAGACGATCAGGTCTAGACCAGCCGAGTTTAGCCTACTTCAAGGAGCAGGAACAAACCCGGATCAATTATTCGGACTAGGCTGATAATTCCGATATCAGACAAAGGGAGAACGAATAATTGAAGAACTGAACGGACAGAGTAAGCAATGTTAGATAAAATGGCCTGAAACTCTTGAATCAAGAAGTTTGGAATAATAAACGCAGTCTCGCATCAACCAATACTCTCTTGGAAATTTAGATTTTATTCTAAGACTACTTTTGGCCGTCTGTGGCCTAGTGGTTAGTGAGCTGGACTGCTGGGCGGGAGGTCGTGGGTTTGATCCCGCCTCTGAAAATCTAATAATAAAAGTTTTTTTCTTTCTTTAGAAAAATAGCTTTTACACATACGGTCATTACTTCACAGCCATGAAAAAGCCAATTCTCAAACTTTGCCGTTCGGCTCCGGCCTTAAACTGTAGGTCCCTTTCTCTTGTGCGAAAAATGTAAAGCACAAACGCCAAGAGATTGAAAGAAGCTTGGCTTGGCCCCGTTGGGGGAGCTGTATAGCCAATTTGACATTTTTACATTACTTTTGACATTAAAATATGCTTGATCCTAACATAAAATTCTATCTCTTTTCACTGAGTGTATTTATTTCGTAATTTATTAAAGCATAATCTGATTTCGCAAGGCCACAATATGATACCCTGTTTATACACAAATAAAATACTATGATAAATGCTCTTTAAAGTATGCTACATTAATAAATATTATGAATTCAGGCAGAAAACTCACAAGTATCTTTTCTATTTTTATACCCGTTACTCGTAGAGTAAAAAGGGTATACTAAAGTCGTGCAAATGTATGTAACAGGCAGAAGGAATCATCTCCGACCATATAAAGTATATATATTCTTGATCAGCATCAACAGCCGAGTCGATATAGCCATGTCCGTCTGTCCGTCCGTCCGTCCGTCCGTCCGTCTGTATGAACACCTAGATCTCAGAGATGGTAAGAGATAGAGGTTTGACATGTATAAGATAAATGCTTCTTATGCTTGCAGGCAGATCAAGTTTATTCCAAATTTTGGCCAATGATAAAGATAGATGAGCGGTTCTCAAGTTATGAGCTAAAATGTGAAAAATAGCCGAGTTCTAAAAGTGTTGCATACTTTTCAGATGTTCACCCTAAGGAACGCAGGAACACTGTTAAACATGTATTTTCATGAGTAACGGGTATATCGAAGTCGGTAAGAGCCGACTTTAACTTGCGTTCTCGTTATGTTATATTTTCTGAAAGATAACGATATGTTCATCAACACTAATGTCAGCTTATTCTTTCACAGTCTACTTTGTTGTTGGAATTTAAATTTCTAAACAGATTACTTGATAACCAAGTTAACGTGAAAACCCTAAGAGTTTGTATACCTTAAACAGGGTGTATGACTTATTCTATAGATTGAAACGAACCTGTTTTCAAAAATTGTCCATCATGTAGGGGTTTTTAGTAATTTAAAGTAAAAGTTGCGTAAAATAAATATATTGACCCTTTTTTTAAAGCGTTTTTGTGGGTAATCCATTGTGTTATATTGTCTCTCTCTTATACTTATACACCAATGTCATGATTATGGCCAGAACCAAAAAATGTCACATTTTACACGTCTTAGACTAGGGGCGCCCATGCCCATTGCGCAAGCCATGCATTTGTTGTTGTGTTTCGCAAAGGAATAGTTGTCGCGTATTGGTGTCGCGCACGAAATAAGCCTACATAAAGCAAAAACAAATTTATACGCGGGCTCTGTGTTTTGTTTTTGTCGCGCTCAGACCTGCAACAAAAACATTATATGTGTCTCTCTTCTCTCTCTCTCCGATGTCTCTTGCAATTTCGAACACAACAACAAAGTTGCTTAGCGTAGCCAGCACTCGCCTCCCTTGTAGAGGCCCGTGCGCTTTTCGCTATTTTAGGCGACGCACACCCAACACCCTGCATCATCGACCAAAACAAATGATAGTCGGAAGGGGCGGAGTCTTTCCATTTCAGCGTTTTAAGCTATGTTTTGCCCGGATGCACAACATGTGTCAAAATTATTTTCATGCTGCACCGTTTTTGTGGCATTCTGCCGGGTTTTGCTCTGCTCAAACGAATCCATTGAGTTCGGTAGTGTTGCCCAGTAATGATTTCACCCATGTTCTTACTTAGCAGAGGTGATGGAAGTGGCAAAAAGGCTCAAGACCAATAAGACCCCTGGCCCAAATGCAGTCCCAAATCGTGCCATTAAGCTGGCAATTTCCCTTAGATGTTTTTGCCGACACCTTCACCCGGTGCTTAAGAGAAGGCGTCTTTCCTGAGAGATGGAAGCAGCAAAAGCTAATGCTCATCCCCAAGCCTGGCAAGCCTCCAGAGGATCCCTCCTCCTACAGGCCAATCTGCCTAATTGACACCATGGGCAAGGTGTTCGAGAAGCTTATAAGCTCAAGAATCGAAGCAGCTATTGACCTTGGGGGAGGACTCTCGCTGTGCCAGTTTGGCTTCCGCAATGCGATGTCCATGGCTGATGCCATCTACAAGGTGGTTGGGATAGCCTCGAAAGCCATCGCAGGAACGCGCTGGAAAGGAGGAACAAAGCAGTATTGCCTCGTCACTACGCGTTTAATACAGCATCATGGGGTAAGATCCTAAATGCACTGATTGGCTTCGGAGTACCTCCCTATCTCATAAAGGCTATCGAAAGCTATTTCGATGGTAGACAGCTACGGTACGAGACAGACTGCGGCACAGAGATGCACAACATCACGTGCCCCAGGGCTCAGTTCTGGGTCCGCTTTTATGGAACACGATGTACGATGGCATCCTTAGACAGCCACTTCCAGAAAACACTCACATAGTCAGGTATGCGGACGATGTGGCGTTGGTAGTGGTGGCAAAAGAGCTAGCAACATCAGAGAGGAGATACAATGATGCAATTGCCAGCACAGTGCAATGGCTAGCAACGGTTGGTTTGGACCTAGCGGCTTATAAGACTGTGGCGGTTCTTATCAGTAGCAGGAAAGTGGTGGAGACAGCGGAAATACATGTCGGCAGCGAAAAAATCAGGTCCAAGAGGGCGATCCGGTATCTTGGAGTTATGCTAGACACGCGACTCAATTTCCGCGAGCACCTCCAGTTTAAAAGCTGCAAGGCCGAATCAACAGGGACGAAATACGATGAAGCCAGGAATGAGAGCATCCTAAGTTGGCAGTCCAAGTGGGATAGGTCTACCAAAGGCCGATGGACGCACCATTTCATCCTCGATATAAAAGTGTGGATCGAGAGTAAACATGGGGAAGTAAATTACTGCCTCACTCAAATGCTCAGTGGACACGGATGCTTCAGGGGCTATTTGAACAGGCTCGGGCATGACTCCGCTGCAGAATGCACCTGGTGTACAGGCGGCCCAGTGGAGGATCCAGCTCACGTTCTCTTCTACTGCGGCCGCTTTACAACTGGACGAGCACAATTGGAAACTACAGTCGGCGAACCTATAACTGCCGAAAACTTAGTGGCTTCAATGATCTCAAGGAGTGAGGTTTGGGACGCAGTCAATTGCTTCGCTGCCCACACTATGGGCGAGCTTCGGAGACTTAAAAGGCGATATAAGGAACGTCAGTACCCCTGCGAAGCATTGTTTCGCGGGCGTGAAACTCTGTTCTCTGTATCGCCTAGTATATAAGTATTTTTGTTATAATGGAAATAAAAAAAAAAAAAATGTTCTTACCAAATACTGCGCTTTACATTGCCACCGTGAATATTCAGAATTGGCGTGCATTTTGGAGTGGTTTGTTGCGTTTGGGGTTATCGTAATGATCTAATTTCATCCGTCAAAAACCATGCATAAGCTTCTTTTTTAGAGCAGAAAAGTAAACTTTCCCGCAAATTGTGTTTTGTTTTCACAAAAGTTGGCATATTCGAGCGCGCAAAAACTATGTTGCTTACACTTTAGCGAAACGGCACATACGAAAGAAGAAAGCCTTATGTTGAATGAAGTTGGTTGCAATATCTTTAAAAAAAAATCATTTGAAATCCTTTAAAGCTATTTATAACAAAATATTTTTATTGTTTAAATGAATTTGGTAAGAGTACGTTTATCTAATCATTTTGTCATCTCTAATCTGCGACCCAACCACAGTAATTCCCATGACACTACTAACCCGGTAACCTGGTAGGCAGGCAGGAATGAGTCATTCACCCACTCTGACTCTGGCTAGTGAGCCAAAATGAGCACGTCAATCCTTAAGTAATGCAAAAGCGTGTACTGGTGCTGCGGCTCTAATCAACAGTCACTGGTATTGCCACTCCTACCCACGCCCACGCCCATCTCGGAGTGTAATCAATGCTGTAAACACTTATTTTTGTGGTTGTCACGATGCTCCTGCCATGACAACAACAACGGCTGCAAGAACAAACGCCTCTTGGCTTTGCCATTTGTGCCAGAGTTGAAAGTTTTGCTGTTGTCCTGTCTCCCAACATTGTCCTGGTTTCTATAGTTCACCTACCCCTTTCTCTTTCTCTATGTCAGCTTTTCGCAATCAGGAGCTAGCCTTAGCTTTAGGATTTCGGATTGGATTGTTGCAACATTGCGGCTTTTTATAGGTGTGGCCAAAATGGCTAACTGTAAGATGGTTTTGTGGCACAGATTTAGATAAAAGAAAAGGTATTTGGTAAGTAGACTTTAATGCTGTTTATATGAGAGTGTAAATTGTTATTGGCATGTACAATTATGAGCGAAAAGTTTTGGAATCTCTTTACACTTTGGCCAACAAGTTTGGCTGTAAAAAAGTGCGGGACAGATAATTTTAAGCAAATATTAATTTTATCTTTTGAAATTGAAATAACGATTACTGCGGGTCGAAGTGCGGACAAAAATAAATATGTTTAACTACACTAGTTTACAAAAATAAAAAAAAAATGACCCATTTCAGGTGAAATTTTTTTTAGTGTAGTTTGGAATGGTGATCTAAAAAATCGATTTCAAAAATTTTTTCATGGCTCCGTTTTTGAAATATTAATTTTTTTAATTTTTTTGGTAGATACTCCTACATTTTAAGCCATATCTCAATTCATACTTATCAGATAGAGTCAAGTAAGAAATAAATCGAAAGGTAATGGAGCTGCCAATAATTGCGTGAAGCATTGTTTTTAAATCGGTTCAATAGTTTGAATTCAACAACCAAGAATATTTCAAAAAAATCGATTTTTTGCTCGAAAATACAAGAAATTTTATTTTTAAACGACTAGAAAAAAATATAAAAATTATTTTAATTTTTTCTACTTAAGAATCGCACTTTACGAAGAAAATAAGGTATTGGTGAGGAAAATCGTGTAAGACGTATCGTAGATGGATCAAATTGAGTAGAAGAACAAATAAAAATTAGAGTAGTTTATGTTTTTTAATAACAAACATAATATTATTTTTTCCTTTTTTTTTAAATATATAAAGAAAAAAAAAAAAAAGAAAAAAAAAAAATAAAACTAAACAAAAAACAAAAAAAAAAACAAAAAAATTTATTTAAAAACAAAAAAAAAACAAATTTTTTGCACTAAATTGCTTACAGCTCCTGTGTTTGTTTACAGATTTTAATCATCGATATCTGTTTTTCTTGGTAGAAGTGCGGTTCTTAGTAGAAAAAATAAAAATTATTTAAAATATTGTTTCAAAACGAAACTATTAAAAATTAATTTTTGAGATCACCATTCCAAACTACACTAAAAAATGTTCAATAGAAATGGGTCTTTTTGTCTGTAAACTATGCTATCAATCAATTTCAGGAATCTTTCCGGTCCGCTTACTCATTCGATTGCAATATGAGTGTGTGGCATTACTGACCCTTGATTCGTATTCCTTTCTTAACAGACAATTTCACCCTAATTATAGTATAATTAACATTTAGAAAATGTCTTTCAATAGTTTAATAATATCCAACATTTGTCTTCTCTCCTTTAAATTGCAAATTTGGCAGCCATATTATGTATAAAGTAGTTGGCTGCATTATACTGCCGACTCTCAGCCAACTTGGATAAAAAGTAATAATCATTATGTTCAGCTGGAGATTTCTGCCACAGCAACATGTGTGTTCTATTCACTTCGCCACCCGTTCTCCTTACAGTCCCCCAGCTGTGCAGCAAATTAGTTGGACAAGGAAGAACTGACATCTGGCTCGTTAGCCAGCATGTGGTTTTAGGATTAACTCAATTAAAATTTTGTGGCATTAAAATTGTCTTGGCTAGGGGAAGAAAAAGAATGTGTGCCGGAAGAATAGAGTGTAAAAACTGTATAAAGCATTCCCAACCCTGCACAGTTTCATCTTTATTTGTGCCTGAAATTATTTAATTGAGTTTGTTTGAAAATTTCTTTTAAATTAAGAAAGTTTTTTGCACGTGACTTTTTTTGGGGACTGGCTGCAGGGCCAAAGACTGGAGGAAAAGGGTCTCTATGGCAGCACGTGCTGCAATAGGAAAAAACTTTTTGTTGGCTGGATGACACCAGGGCAATCAAAATGACAATAATCATAAGAATTACGCTTTTGCATTGGAGTCGTCATAAAATACTGTAAGCATATTTTAGTTTGAAACTTTTCAGATGTTCTTATCCTAAAGATATATTTTTTAATTATTTCTAGTTTTGAACCAATAATAAAGTCGGTCAAGCCCGACTGTAATATATTCTGTAGCAGCGAAGGAATTTGCTCAGTATGCTGTGAAAGCATCGCTGCTGCAAGTACAAGAAGTATTTTTCATTACACTTCAAAACTCTAAAGCTTACAATCTTGAGGTTTTTGCGTTTGTCCGGACAGTCCGACGAACATGGCTATATCAACCCTTCTGTCGATGCTGATCAAGAATATACATACTTAGTAGGGTCGGAGATGTTTCTTTCTTCCTGTTACATACATCTTACTAATATTTAAAATATAAAAGTTTATATGTTGGCCCGTTTGTTACTTAATCACGCACAAATGGCTTGTTGCAATATGGAAGCGCTTCCGCTCAGTTGGCTGAAAAATTGGACGTCAAACGGATAGTTAATAACCTGGGCTTAAACATAAGCTATGTAACTGTTGTTCAAAAAACAGCGAAATTTGCAAAATTATTTTGTAAGGATTTATTAATTCGCTTGATGAGTAGATGACAATGCAGGAGTTCGTAAATATACGGTTTTGATACGATGCACTGTAGTTTTTTGCCCTTTTTTTTGGCATAAACCCAAAATAAATTTTATTTCTTCAGTTTTCAAGTATTGACTGGTTTTTTAATACTTCCATACTTATATTAGCTTTAAAAAAAACCTTTTCTAACTTAGTCGCAACACTGGTTTTTGACGGGCTGTTGAAGTCAGCTGTATGTGTTCCACAAACTACTGTTTTGGGAAGTTGACATTGGATTCCAATTTTTGGTTCTCGCCGCCTTTACGGAGATACATTTATCGAAATTTAGCTACTAATTTAGGACTAAATTAGCTATACAGCTGAGAGCAAAAATTTATAGATATTATAGACTAGC